>CM040128.1:152972215-153480651 GCA_022559845.1 Amorphophallus konjac
CCTTTCCTTTGCGGTATCGATCACTATTCTATATGTTGGTGTCTTCTTTCAGCTGCCTCTCCTTCTATGGAGCCCACGACAGGGGTCGACACAGCTACAGCTGAGGAGGAGCTGCCTGTAGAGACTGGTATATCTTCATCACTATAAAGTGCACATTGTGATTATTGGTGTTGTTGGAATGTTAAGACTTTCCATTCTTTGCCTCACTTGCAGAGAGACCAGCTACACCTGTACCGCCCATAGAAGAGGGACCGATGCTTGTGGATAGCTCTTCTACAGTCCCGGAGGAGGGGTCTTCTCTTGGGCCTAGCCCGACGGGCATAGCTGCCTCAGTTAAAAGCCGTCGCGATTTGCAACTTTGGACTTTTACCCTGGTGGCTTCATTGTGGTGGTACACTCACATATTTTTCTTTTTTCTTTCTTTTCCCCAACTCAGGACCGGCAGGAGAGGCGGCAGTAGTGCCCGTGGACATCCCTGCTCTTTGAGTGGAGTGGCCTGACACCCCTGTGCTTGGAGCAGCATTAACTGCCACCCTGGCCGACCATCTTCTCCAGGGCCTTGATCATTTGGTTCAGGTTGACCCCTTGCCGACGGTGGAGGCTTTGAGGTGCTGCGCAGCTTGGAGGCTTTCACCCGGGGTTATCACATGATGGGTCTCCCCCGGGATATGTGGGCCGCGAAGCTGGGAGCCATATGGAGTGAATTCACCCGCCTTTATATCGCACAAGAGCAAAGGCGGAGGATTCAACTGATGATCCAGCAAGAGGAGGAGCAACTTAGTGAGCTCCGGGCGGCCCAGGCTGAGGCGAGCCTTCAGGTTAAGAGGGACGAGGAGTGCAGTCGGAGGATCCGCCTTCGAGTTGAGGAGCTGCAGCGGGATCTTCGAGCTACCGAGGTGGAGCACCAGAGCGCACAGGCTGTAGTGGAGGCGTCCCGTCATCGGCTTGGGGAGCTCCAGGAGGAGACTCTTCAGCATGAGACTCGCCTTGCTGACCTGAGAAAAGATGAGTCTAACGCCTGATACCCTCTTGTAGATAGGGCCTTCGTGCCCCATTTTTTTTTTTGAGTTACCCCCGAGGGCTTGTCTCGGGCTCCATGGATAGCATTGATGAATAGAGGACATAATTCAGCAGCTTTTTGATTCCATCCTTTTGCATGTATGTCTTTTTTTGTTATTTTTTTTTGATCGCTTTACCAGCCCTACCGCCCTTTCGGATTTTCGCCAGGGCTGGCCCCCTTTAGCTTTTTCCAGTGCGCCTTTGCGGGTTTTCACACTGAGGGGTACCTATTTTTGCTTAAGACGCCCTTTCGGGTTTTCACCTTAGCCGGGTTAAAGTCTTTTTACCCTTGATTGCTCTTCTAACAGAAACAACCAAGTCCGCTTGGGCATCAATGTTTTTAACCCCCTTTTTTGAACCTATAATGCCAAAAGGCGAGGAGAAAGTGGCACTCCCGTAGGGACGTGTGTGCCGCATAGGTGGGACAAATGGGTGGATTCGACTGCCCTAGTGGGACGCCATTAGCCCAATCCAAAAATCGAAGGTTGAACGGGTTGGCAACCCAAAAAAGGGGTGTGTATGCTCCAAGCTCGGTTGGGACAACAAAGGAGTAGGTTTAACAGTTCGAAAGGGACATGCGAGTTAAACCTGGAAGCCGATAGGCGAGATGGGTTGGCAGTCCAGAAGGGGCATGCATAGGCCAGACCCGAAAGGATGAAAGGGTGGATTTGACAGCCCGGGTAAGACGTATGAGTCGAATCCGTGAGCCGATAGGCAAATATGGTTGGCAGCCCGACAAGGGCATGCAGAGGCCAAGCCCGTGGGGACAAAGGAATAGACTTAGCGATCCCGGTGGGGTATATGAGTCAACTCTAGAGGCCAAGAGGCGAAATGAGTTGACAGCCTGAAGGGGGCATGCATAGGCCAGACCCAGGAGAAGGAAATGATGGATTTGACAGCCCTAGTGGGACGTGGGAGTCAAACCCGAAAGCCGATAGGCGAGATGGGTTAGCAGCCCGAGAGGGCATACTGAGGCCAATCCCGATGAGACAAAAATAGGTTTGACAGCCCTGGTGGGACGTGATAGTCAAACCCGAAAGTCGATAGGTGAGACGGGTTGGCAGCCCAGGAGGACATACTGAGACCAAACCCTAGAAGGTAAAATGAGCCGAAAGGCGAGGTAAGTTGGCAGCCCGAGAGGGCGTACTGAGGCCAATCATTAGAAGTTAAAATGAGCCGAAAGGCAGGATGTGTTGGTAGCCCGAGAGGGCATACTGAGGCCAAACCCAAGAAGGTAAAATGAGTCGAAGGGCGTGATGGGTTGGCAGCCCGAGAGGACATACTGAGGCCAATCCCAAAGGTAAAATGAGTCGAAAGGCATGATGGGTTGGTAGCCCGAGAGGGCATACTGAGGCCAAACCCAAGAAGGTAAAATGAGCCGAAAGGCATGATGGGTTGGTAGCCCGAGAAGGCATACTGAGGCCAAACCCAAGAAGGTAAAATGAGCTGAAGGGCATGATGGGTTGGCAGCCCAAGAGGGCGTTCTGAGGCCAGACCCAGTGGGACATGAGGGTAAGTGGGTTTAACTGTTCCGAAGAGACATATGAGCTAAACCCAGAAGTCGATAGGTGAAATGGGTCGGCAGACCAAAAGGGGCATGTGCAAGCCGAACCCGATGGAACTAGAAGGGCGGATTGTATGGTTTGGAGAGACACGGGATCCGAACCTGGGAAATCCAAAACATGGGTAATCCCGGTGGGACAGAGTATGACAACATCAAGACGCCCTGGTGGGAGTAGGTGTCGCAGGACGACGTAGAAGATACGGCCAAAGCATCAGTATAATGCCTCCGCCATCAAAGGGTGGAGTTGCTGACTTAGAACCACCCACAAAGTATGTTGAAAGAGGATCTTTTTTTTCTTCACATTACCAACTTCTCCGCCCTTTCCAAAGATGGCAGTATCGGTTTCGGTATTGGTTTCGGTTTCGGCCGAAACATGTTCAAAACAGTCAGAAAAGGCAAAAATATTATTGAGCAGGTCTGGTTTCGGCCGAAACCGGACGGTTTCGGTCCAGTTTCGGTCGGTTTCGGACCGAAACCGGACGGTTTCGGTCCGAAACCATTAAACAATTAATTTTTATTGGTATCGGACTTGCTACAGTGACAAGGCCCGTTTCGGTTTCGGTATAGGCCGAAACCGATACGTTTCGGCCGAAACGTATCGGTTTCGGCCGATACTGCCATCCATGGCCCTTTCGGGTTTTCACCGAGGCTAGCCCCCTTTAGCTTTTTCCGATGCGCCCTTACGGGTTTTCACATCGAGGGGTTGCCCATTTTTGCCCGAGGCACCCTTTCGGATTTTCACCTCGACCGGGTCTATGGCCTTTTTTCCCTTAGCCAACCGTTGAAGGGTGACTAAGTCTGCCGGGGTATCAATATTTTTAACCCCAATTTTTTTTTGAACCTTCACTGAGGAGAGATAATGTTCTCTGAGGACGGCTGTAGAAACTCTTGCGGTGGCGCATGGTTGAGCTTCATGTGTTTGCCATTGAGAGGAGGGAAGGGATTATCTCTTTTGTGGTCGGTGGCCGTATAGGCCCCTCCTTCATAGACCTTCTGTATAATGTAAGGTCCCCGCCAATTGGGCTGGAGCTTGCCGCTTGATCTTCCCGCGAGAACTTCCTTTTCCTTAATCATGACGAGGTCGCCTTTCTTGAATGCCCTTTGCTTGACCAGCTTATCATAGGCACGTGTCATGCGGGCTTGATACACTTGTAAGTGCTTGTAGGCTCTGAGTCTTTCACCTTCGAGGTTGGACAACTCTTCAAGCCTCCTTTCTATTTCAGACTGGTCTTGGCCTGGCAATCCGGCGTGCACAGCCACACGATAGGATGCCTGCTCGATCTCCACTGGGACCACCGCCTCGGCTCCATAGACCAAGGAGAATGGGGAACAACCCGTGGGGGTTTTATAAATAGTCCGATAGGCCCATAGGGCTTCGTGGACATTCTCGCCCCAATCCCGTTTGCGACCACCTACTATCTAGGACAACAGCTTACAAATGGTCTTGTTGAAGGCTTCGGCCAACCCGTTGGCTTGGGGATTGTAGACTGATGACGTCCTCCAGTCAATATGGAATTTGGCCGCCAAAGCAGAAACAATCTTGTTCTTGAATGACGTCCCATTATCAGATATAATCCTGCTGGGGGTGTCGAATCTATATATGATGTAGTGCCTCACAAAGCGGGCAACTATCTCTCCTGTAACTTTCCGTAGCGGGACGGTTTCTGCCCATCTGGAGAAGTAATCGGTGGCGGCCAGTATGAACTTGTGGCCTTGATATGATGGCGGGAATGGTCCCACAATGTCCATGCCCCACTCCGCGAATGGCCAAGTAGGCGCTGTTAGATGGAGTGAATTGGGCGGCCTCCGAGGCACTGGCCCAAATGCTTGGCATTGGTGGCATGTACGAGCATATTGATTGCAATCTTCGTACATGGTAGGCCAATAAAACCCTTTGAGCTTGATGTTATTCTTCATCTTGGCTCCTGCTTGGTGGGCCCCGCACAATCCGGAGTGGACCTCGTGCATGACAGTCTTTGCTTCCTTGGGTGAAAGGCAACATAGGAGGACTGATCGGTCCTTTTCATGGACGAGCCTGAAAAGCAGCTTGTCGATCAGCTGGTAGGATGTTGCCCTGCGTAGCAGTTGCACCCTCTGAGCCCGATCGGGGGGGAGCCAGCCACTCTTTATCTTTATGATGGGCTCACGCCAATCTTCTTCTTTGGGAGCATTCTTCTCTTGAATGTTGTCGACCTCGTAGACAGTGAGGCCGCATTCTTCGTCAAGCACACTTGGCATGAGCCTTCGATGTCTGACAGTGATATTCAACTCTCCCTCAGGCGGGAGTTTTAGGGCTGCTGCCAATTTTGCCAAAGCGTCAGCCTGCGAGTTGCTGCCTCTTGGGACATGGCCTATTTCGAATAGGTAGAATTTTTCTTTGAGCCGCATGACGGCTGCATGATAGGGGACGAGTTCCTTTTTCCGGACGTCATAGACGCCCAGGACTTGTCGAATGACGAGCTGAGAATCCCCATACACTTTGATGCACTTGATGTCCATCTCCAGTGCCAGTTGAAGCCCAATAATTAATGCTTCATACTCTGCCTCATTATTAGTCAATGACTTCATGAGAGCGCAAGAGTTGTGGAGAATGCCTCCTTGCGGAGATACAAAGACTATCCCCGCGCCCGAGACATAGTCTGTGAGGCCGCCAACTCTTTTGATTGTCTGGGAAGCATCATCAAAATACAACTCCCAGTGTGGGAGGTCAAGGGTGAGAACACCCGGCTCCATCTGTGGTGGGACTTTTTCAGAATGCTCCTCGGTTTCTGGAGAAGGTACCAACACCTCTTCATCGGGCAGCTCGAAGTTGAGTGGCGAATCTTCTGGCACAGGGTGCGCTGCTAAGAACTCCGCCATTCCTTGTCCCTTGATCGCCTTGCGTGGGACGAAGGTAATGTCGAATTCCATGAGGATAAGTGCCCACTTGCCGAGCCTACCAGAAAGGACGGGCTGTCTGAGTAGGAATTTGAGTGGATTACATTTTGAGATGAGCTCCACCCGGTGAGCCAGAAGGTAGTGCCCTAGCTTCTTGACGGCAAATACCAAAGCTAGGCACACATTTTCCATGGAGGCATACCGATGCTCAGGTCCGATTAACTTCCGATTGAGATAGTACAATGGCTGCTCCTTGCCCTCGTCATTGATCTGGGCTAGTAGAGCTCCCAAAGAGGCATCCATAGCTGCAATGTAGAGAATAAGGGGCTTCCCTCTGACGGGTGCCGCTAAGACTGGAGGAGTTAATCGATACTCCTTGATTTGCTCTAAGGCTTTCTGACAGTCTTCATCCCATATAAAGGGTGCTCCTTTCTTCATCAATTTACTGAAAGGTAGGCATCTTCCAGAAAGATTAGAAATGAATCGCCTAATATAGGCGAGTCTTCCTTGAAGAGATCTGAGCTCTGTCAAGTTCTTGGACGGAGGCAGTCCCCTTATGGCCTTGATTTTGTCAGGATCGATTTCTATG
Organism: Amorphophallus konjac; assembly: GCA_022559845.1. Taxonomy (NCBI): domain Eukaryota; kingdom Viridiplantae; phylum Streptophyta; class Magnoliopsida; order Alismatales; family Araceae; genus Amorphophallus; species Amorphophallus konjac. The sequence goes on from CM040128.1 coordinate 152,978,305, forward strand.
CCTCGGTACCTGACGATGAAGTCGAGGAACTTGCCGCTGGAGACGTCGAAGGCGCACTTCATTGGGTTCATCTTGAGCTAGTACTGTCGAAGCCTTTTGAAGACTCGACGCAGATCGGATAGGTGATCTTCCCGCTTTTTTGTCTTGACGACCACGACCAGATCATCGACGTAACATTCGACAAGGTCATGTAGCATCTCGTCGAAGATCTTGGTCATTGCTCTTTGATAGGTTGCGCCGGCATTCTTTAGGCCAAACAACATCCTTTTGTAGTTGAAAATCCCCTTAGGAGATTGGAAAGCCGTATGGTCTTTGTCCTTGACGGCCATGCGGATTTGATTGTAGCCCGAGGACCCATCCATGAAAGACAAGGCTTCGTGACCAGTGGTCATATCAACCATTGTCTCAGTAATCGGGACAGGGAAGTCGTCCTTTGGGCATGCCTTGTTCAAATCCCTGAAGTTGATGCAGTCTCGGACTTGGCCGTTCTTCTTCTTGACAGGGATTATATTGGCGAGCCAGATAGGGTACATGCAAGGCTCTATGAAGTCTACATTGAGCATCTTGTCAACCTCAGCGTTGACCTTCAACCCCAGCTCGTGGTGCATACGTCTTTGAGCTTGCTTGACTGTTGAAAGTATTGCCATCTCGTGTTCAGCCACAGAAGAGTCGAGCCCGGGCATTTCTTTTTAAGTCCAGGCAAAACAATCTCTGAACTCTTCTAAGAGCTGTCGATACGACTGTCTTTCTTTCTCATTGAGGAGGGCACTTATGAAAGTGGGACAATGGTCATCTTTGCTTCCGAGATTGATCTAAATCAACTCGTCCACAGTTGCCTGACCACCGTCTTCAAGCTCCGGTGGAGCTGGTTGGAGGTCGACGAAGTCTCCCTCATCATCAGTGTTTGCTTTATAGACTTCAAATTCTTCGAAGCACTCTTGCTCGTGGCTTGAATTCGAAGGACTTGCTTCGTCTTGCTGATGGTTAGCAGGCTGAGTTACTCTTCCCTCTGAAGGGTGGTCGTTGTCGACTTCCGATGAAGGTGATGGTGTCATTGATGACTCACTGGACTCTCTTACAGAGTCGCCGATCTCGGGCTCAACTTCTGTTTGCCCGTTAGGGAGAGGCAGCAGCCCTATGGCATTAACTGCATAATAGGCCTCGAAGTCCGTCTCCTGGTCATAGCCGAGTCCCCGCGTATCTTTGCGGGAGCAAGGAGGTTGCCCACGGACCTGCGGAGGGTTCCACAGCTGATGGAAATATGCCGCTCGTGCGGTGTCCAGAGCTTGTGGGATGTGTTGCTTTTTACACATTTCTTTGATATGCTTCGGCATATCATCCATCTTCTGGACTGGCTCTGGCGCCACATCGGCGGGAGTATCCCAGCCGAAGTCATCTTCAGGAGGGTCCGGTGGGATTAAGTCACCTTTGTAAAAGATGATCGGCTTGTCCCCCTTGCCCTTGTTACGTCTTCTTCTCCGTTGATAGGAGACTGTGAAGGTCTTCAATTGCTCCACCTCATACTCTTCCCGTTGGGACGAGAGTTGAAGGCACTTGGGCGGTAAGGAGATACTTCCGTCAATGACCCGACTGATAAGGTTGGCTTCAAAGTTAACACTTCGCCTCTCCGGCTGAGTCGGCTTGGAGGCAGCCTGGAGGCTTAGCCTGTGCAGTTTTACCATGTCTTGATTGACAGTGAACAACTGCCCTTCCTCAGCTTCATGGTTCACTTTTTGCTTCCCTTTGTCTTTTATAGGCTTGGGGATTGCTAAAGTGGGTTTCCCGAAGTATAGTGAAGCATCGGCCAGGTGGCACTCATTGAGGTGGAACGGAGTCTGATCTGCAAAGACGGTATGTTGCTCCCCTTCCTTGGCATATTTAATGTACTGGTGCAAAGTTGAAGGGACGACCCAATTTTCATGGAGCCAGGGTCTTCAAAGCAGCACCTTGTAAGATGTGTCGGAGTTGATAATATAGAATGTTGCTTGGGTGACAAAATCGCCCAAGGCTAGTTTGACCTTAACCCGACCAAGCGCCTCCTCGGAACCCTGATTAAATCCCGAGATCTTGACCGCAGTCACCTTTTGCAAATAAGGCGTCAAGTATAGAGACTTGAAAGCCTTCAAGGGCATGATGTTGACGGCTGCTCCGGCATCAACCAAGATGCGACTCACGTCATGCCCATTGATCGTCCCCCTCATATATAAGGGACGATTGTGGCTCGGAGAGGACAACAACATGTCTTTGTCCGTGAAGGAAATGTTGGCTGTGAGTGCCTCATATGCCTGGGCCTGCAACTCTGCAACATGAGCTTCATAGGCCTCCGGGTCTTGGAGTATCTTGACAAGAGTCTCCCTGAGATCCTTGCTCCAGGCAATGGCTTCCCAAATGGTGACATTTGTTGGGAACCGCTTCATATGATGAATGATTTTGCGGTCCGCCCGAGCACGGGTCTTGTCAAATGGCGGGATGATCTCCGCTAGAGTCTTCGGTGCCTGGCGAGGCTTCTCCCGCTTAAGAGGGCGCTGCTCCCCATCCTGATCCTCCGCATTTTCTTGGAACAGCGGAGCCAGAGACTCCTCCGGAGGTGGCAAAGGCTCATCATGTTGGTCTTCATTAGAAGGACATGCTGGGCTCGCGGGCTCAACCCTGCTGGAGGGGCCAGCTTACTCCGACGCCTCCTCGCGCACTGGCGACTTGGCTGGCTCCTCTTCCTCATCAGAAGAGGCGATTATAAAAGAGACTCCACCCGGTTTAGCCGCTGAGACGGGGCCTGAGCCCTCTGAGGGGCTGAGGATAAAAGGGATTCCCCGAACTTGGGTTTCTGGGACAGGACCCGGCTTCTCCCCTCTGAATATTATGACCCGATCGAGAGTCAGGGGACCTTCACGCCCACGTCCTCGTCCTCGTCCTCGTCCTCGGCCACGACCTCGGTTATTTCTTGCCGAGCGACGTTGATATGTTGCCATAGGAGCCTTACCTCCAGTGCTAATAGCCGCGGGAGAGTTAATGTTGTCGGGCGGCGGGATCGCCACCATGTTGCAGGAGAGCTCTTGCAGCATTTCCTCGAGCATCTCGACAGTGAGCTCCTCATCTTTGTAGAATAAGGAGAGCTCCTCCGGGGTTGGGAACTCTTCACCTTCTTCAAGACGGTGAGCCATTTCCCGGAGCCATTGCAGAAGGCGGGCTTTTCGCCCAAGCTTGTCCCAAGGAATATATTCGTCCAGAGTGACAACCCTGGTGGGACGAGGGGGAGTGTATTCCTCGAGCTCATCTATGAGCTTTTGAAGTCTTTGTAAAGGAGTTGGCTCCTTAGGAGCCTCCATAGCTGCCGCTTGCTCAGTTTGTTTCTTCAACCTCCTCTTCAAATTCTTCCTGCGATTCTTCTCTTGCTTCTTTTGGCGTGCCGTCTCTTGAGAAGAGAGAGGAGTTTGCTTCGGAGGTGGGACCTGTTTGCCCCCAGAATTTTGCTTTTTGCTCCGGGTTGGCTCCTTAGGAGCTTTAGTGCCACGGCTCTTTCTGGGAGTGACCTTAGTCCAGTTGGCCTCCTCCGGCTGAACCTGGAAGGTGGCATTGATTGCTTGAGCAATTATTTCAGGCGGCAGCTCCTGGAACTCTGCCAATTTGGAGTGGGGCCCTTGGGGGCATTGTGACTCCGCCATCTTTGCTTTGACAGACTCCTCCGCGGGCTCAAGATGTTGAGGTCTTTCTGCAATTTGTGGCATCGCTGGCTTGATAGGAGCTTTGGCCGGAGGCTCCCTCACCTTCGCCTTGCCTTTGCCATCTGACGGAGGATTTCCCTTTATGACTACGCCGGGTTGACTCGGCCTGGGGCGGGGCTTGGGACCCTCTCCCGTGGCTTGACTTTTTGAGCTCTGGGGCTTAGGCCCCTCGCACCTAGCCTTGCCTTTGGGGTCTTGTTGAGGTTTACCGCCCTCCGCAGACTCACTCTGTCGGGCTAATTTAGAGAAAATCTCAGCCTCTTGCCGAGCTTGTTGGAGAGTCTTCTTGACGGCCTCTTTAAGCTGTCGCATTGTCATAGAGTTCCCTTGAGCATCGATCTCCCCTCTCTGGATGAGGACTTCAATGTAGTCTTGCACTTCTGGGCATTGCCAGGTGGGGTGAGACACCCTAGCATGATATTTGCAATAGTGGGGATGACTCTTGGCCGTCTCATTGTAGTAGGATAGTGGGTCGTGCGCCAGTACCCGACTGTCTTCTAGAAGCTTATCGAAAATCTTCTCAGTGTTTTCCTTGGGAAAAGAACACTGATGGGAAGGTCGCCACCCCGGATACTAGAGCGTGGATTTAGGTGGCTGGGAACTGGCTCCCTGGGAACTGACTCCCTCTTCCTGCGGCTCTGGGAATTGAAAAGCTGTTGAAGCGTGTATGACGTTGACGGAGAAGTTAGGACTCCTCTGTGCGTGCGACTGCGGTGGGTCGACTAGGAATTCGCTCATATTGACCTTCCCTCGTCTGATTAGGTCCTCAACGAGGTCTTTGAATGGTTCACAGTTATGGATGATATGGCTTATCACCTCATGGTAGGGGCAATAGCCCTGATGAAACGCAGAACCTGGTGTCTGCTCTATGGGTGACGGGCTGATCAAGCCTGCTCGCTGGCACGCGAAGATGTTTGGAGTCTTCTCGCAGGGGAAGGAGTATAACTTTTCTGGTTGCTCGTCTTGAGGTGAAGCCTCCTCGTCTTCAGATGAATATGAGGATTCCTCAAAGAGCCAGCCCCTGAGCGGAGCCCGGCCAGCAGGTGGTACATCTGCCTCCCGTATGTGGGTTGGAGCTAACCCCCTGGCGAATGGACCGTAGGGAAAAGTGGCCAACTGTTGATCTATGCTCTCCAAGAACTGTAGCAGACGCCTCTGTTCCAGTTGCAGCTGGCGAATCTCCCCTCGAATCCTCCGAATGGTTCTCCGCAGTGCCAAACACTCAGGGAACGAGGGAGGGGCGGCTCCCGGACTAGTGTTGGATTGCTGATTTGAAGGCCCGGCCTCGGAGGCGTTGGAGCTCGAGGCCATTGCCACCAAGTAGACCACATTAGCCGATCGGTTCGACCGACTCCAAGCAGGAGGCTGTGGTGGGTCTACGGCATGGCCCAGCATATTTACCAAGCCCTTTTGAATGAGCTCTTCTGCTATGTTTTTGAAAACATAGCAATCCCCGATGGTATGACCCAACCTTCGGTGATACACACAATAGGTAGGGTCCTCTATCTTATCCACCTCTGCGGGCTTCCACGGATCCGGCAGGGTGATGAGTTGCTCTTTCATGCAGAGATCAAAGAGCATTTTAGTATGTTCTTTCCTGAAGGAATAAGGCGTCTTCATGTTCTCTGCCAACCGAGACGCGCTTGTTTTGCCATCAGGCTTCTTGCCATTACCTTTGTATTTTCCTTCTCCTTTTTCTCCATTTGTCGGGGAAAAGTCCACAGCATTTACCTCCTTGCCGCTAGCCAGACGGTCTTTGGAGGATATGCCTTTTGCAGGGGCTTGTACCGGGTGGTCAGCGAAGAACATCTCAATCTCCGCCACCACCGTATTCAATTGGTCGAAGCCCTTGATATTGGAGCCCAGGAGCTTTTCACTAACTTCCGCCGAGAGACCCCTACGGCAGATGGTGATCGCGTCTTCGGGCGTCGGAGGGTTATCGCAGGGCATGCTAACGTCCCTCCATCGTTTGATGAAGTCCAACGCTGTTTCACCTTTCTTCTGCCGAAGGGCACAGAGCTCTGTCAGGGAGATTTTGCGTTCGACCATTTGGAAACGGTCGACGAACTTCTTCTGCATATCTGCCCAATCAGCTACAGAATTGGGCTTAAGCCTGGAGTACCACTGGAAGGCGGTGTCTGTCAATGACGTGGCGAAGTACTGCAGCAAATATGCCTCTTCCAGCGCCAATTCACCCATGGCCATCATATAGTAGGCCAGGTGTTCATGTGGCGAGCCTTGCCCATTGAACTTCTGAAGCTTCGGGGCCTTTGGGCAATCCGGTGGAAGTTTCTTGAACTGATGGTGGAGGGGATAAGGCACGCTGTACAAATCAACGGTGGCCACCCCCTCCCCATGCTGAGCAAACTTCGCCTCCACAATGCGCTCGATCATCTGCTTCTTCGCCATGAGGCTCTCTACAGCAGGAGTAACAAATGACTGCGCTTTAACTTCATGTTGCGGGACTTCGAAGTCCACTACCAATGGAAATTTTGCAGCAGTGACGGAGGCATTGGCCGCGACTTGAATGGGGGAAGGCTGGTGTTCCACTCCGGTGGGTGCTGCCTGAGGTGGGGCATGAGCCTCTTTTTCACGCAATAGCGCCTGTAAGAGATTCTTGAGTTCTTGGTTCTCGCGTCGGAGTTCTTCCAACGCGGGAGTGTGTGTCTCTTCCCCCAGTTCTTCCCGGTGCCGGGGGTGGCTGTCCCCATCAGCACTATGGACTAGAGATGTCAATGGTAACCGATAATCCGATAACCGTCCGTTTCGTTAGCTTAACGAACAGCAAATGGATAGTATTTTTCTTTCTGATAAATTAACGGATACGAATACACAGATATATCCATTTTTTTAGCGGATAAGGATACGGATACACCTCATTCCGAATCCGTATCCATCCGATATCGTTAAACAAGTTTGTATTTGACTCAAATAATTTAGTGTCTTGAAGAAAATGATATTGAAGATGAGATATGTGTATAATTTAAGTCATTTCTATTTTCACGATGGTAAAATACTTCTAAATTACAAGATATTTTTATAATTTTTTAAATTATCAAGTTAATATATTTTTTATTTTCATGAAAGGTATGTAAAGAATGAAAATACGATGAGATTAAAGTCCAAAAGAGTTAGTTTATTTTTCTATATAAACTTTATATGTTTTATATTATCTTCGGGGATATTGTAATATTATATATTTGTATACTTTTAATTGCATTATATGTTAACTCATGAATAAAGATGATATGAGAACTAAATTGAAATATGTTTGTTTATCATATAGATTGTTCTTTTTAATTTAAATTTTTTTAATTGAGTTAATTTATATATTAAAATTTAATCTTATATGTACTTTTATGTCCGGTAACTATTCGCTAACCGTCCGTTAATCGTATTTTTCGGATACTCAATAACGGTTTTCGGATACACCACTTTCCGAATACTTAATGAACAGCAAACGGATACAGTTCTTCCTTATCGGATACGGATACAGATAGTCCACTATCCGCACCGTATCCGACCCGTTGACATCCCTACTATGGACGTCTTCCTGGCGCTCTTCTTGCCGCGCCAGCTCGGGCTGAGATGTCCCAGCAGTCGGCGCCTGTTGTGTTTGGGCCAAGATCCGAGACACGGGCCTGGACTTTCTCAAATAATTAAGAGGCTGGTTGAGCTCGCCCGAGGCGTCCTCTGGCTGCTTGTCGCCGGAAGTGGCGTAACAGGTGAATACTTTGACAGTGTCATTGGTCACTTGGACCAACCGTTTCTTTCTAGGTGGTTGTCGATCCGGCTTGGGCGGCCTCCCGAGTCTGTCAAAGACAGACACTCGGGATGTAGAAGCTTGAGGGGAGCGATCCTCTTCTATGTGCGTGGAACTGGCCCACGGAGAGGTCGGCCACACCTTCTTGCCGATTCCTCGGCGCTTTTGCCTCCGTAGGGGTTGAGTTGTAGACCTCGGAGATGTTGAGGCCTCAGTGCTGGTCGGACTCCGCATTTGTTGCAGATCCGACATGCGGAAGGGCTCTTCCGCCCTAGCGCGCCTTATAATTCGGGCCTCCTCTTTGGTGACCCATATCTTCTTTAAGTGGAGCTGGCGCTCCTCAATCGGGTTACCCCTTGACCGCGGTCGGGGAGTGGGTGGTTTGGGCCGTCGTACTGGGCCTTGACTAGCCTCCAGTACGGCCGACTTCTTCTTTTTTGCTCCGTCCTCCAGGACTTGCCGAAGAAGCTCGAAGCGGTTAGAGGTAGAAATAGTCGGGACGTGTCGGTCCCTAGGTAGAATCGGCTCGCCCCCATCGAGTCGAATGTGAAAATCTCCGACAAGCACAGTCTTGCCGGAGCGGGATACGGCCGCTGTAGGCTTTGCGGCTACGACGTTGCCCCCGTTGAGCAGGGGCAGCCTTGGTGACATCCGTCATAGGCGCGACGTCGTTGTGGTGGCGACGCTGCCCCCGTTGAGCAGGGGCAGTACCTCTGAGGGTGGCCGCAGTGGAGTTGGTGCCGTTACGGTGACGGCGTTGCCCCCGTTGAGCAGGAACAATGCCAGCAGTGACTTGATTGACCGAGAAAACTCGGCCAATGGCTGGGGCAGAAGGCCTAACACCTTCGGCCGTTAACATGGCATCCGAGTAAGCTCGTCTGGTTGTCGGGATGAAGGGCTTGACACCCTTAACAGTTGAAGAGTTGACCGGACGAACCCGGCCGACTGCTACAGTAGCGGGCCTGACACCCCCGACGGTTGTCTTGTTGACTGGGCGAACCCGGCCGGCTGCTGATGTCGAGGGTCTGACACCCCCAACGGTGATCTTGTTGACTGGGCGGACCCGGCCAGTTGATGAAGCAGAGGGTCTGACACCCTCAGCAGTTATTTTCTTGGCCGAGCGGACCCGACTAGTGAATGGGGCCGAGGGCCTGACCCCCCCGAAGGTAGCTACAGGTGTGGTTGAACTGGCTTCAGCCACGAGCGTAACGCCCAAGAAGAAGGGCGAACCGACGACTGTTTGGAAGTCGCCGAAGACGAGCGGGGTCGTCAGGTATCCGAACTTGGCATGGTTGGCGATGATCTCGGGTCCGTAGGTGACGGCGGCCATCGCTGCTGTTGCTTCTGGTGGTGGTGGTGGTGCGTAGCACGACTGGAGTGGCGTGCGAGTGCACGAAGAGCTCTCAAGCGAGCAGAGAGATGTGTACCCTCCTCTTCCCGTCCTGTAAAAGGAAGAGGAGGGAAATCAGAACCATAAAGGAGGTTTTAGGGACTGACTTTGACAAAAAGAAGAAAGGCGGGAAAGGTCCCACCGGGCGTGTCAGTCTGTGAGACACAGAATCTTTCGCGAAGGAAAAATATGAGAATATAAATGTGTTCTTTTTGAAAAGAAATATTTCCCTATTTGAGTAGAGGGTGATTCCGTGGGTGCGCATAATATCAGACGATTTGGGTTCGAGTGCTGGACCTCTCCTCACTGACCGTAGTCAGTGTTGATTTACATCGGCCTAACGTCCGAACACCCTTGTTTAACTCTCAAAGAAATCCCAAAGTCTTCTATAGAGGTTCTGATGTGGAGGACATGCTCACTCGAGAGACTCTCCATGACCACTCATTTACCACCAACATGTTAATAGAGTTAGGGTTAGGTCTGAACAAAATCCTAAGATTTAGGAATAGAAACGCAAATATACGGAAGCCGTAGGCATTTTTCAAGTAAAGGGGAGTTTTTTGGACCCCGAGGGTATTTTGATAATTTTACCAACCTAGGGGTATTTTGGTAATTAGGGTTAAGTCTGAGCAAAATCCTAAGACTTAGGAGTAAAGATGCAAATATGCGAAAGCCGTAGGCATTTTTGAAGTAGAGAAGTTTTCTGGACCCCGATGGTATTTTGGTAATTTTACCAGGCCAGGGGCACTTCCGAAATTTCTGAGCTGGAACGGAAGTAGGACCGGGTTCCTGACTTCCCAAGGCGCTGATGCTCTTTTTGGAGAGTTACAGGGATTAGTAGGCCGTTTCTAGGTCACAGTGGTATTTTGATAATTTTACCACCCTACATAGACCTAGGGTTGTGGTGACATCTGAGTGTCGGATTGGGCTGACAACATTTTCGGAACGAAGGAAAGACAAGGGGCTTCGTAGAAGACGTATAACTGTCAACTTGGCCGAAGGAGGGGTATATGTGCATTTTTGTGAAAGTCGGGGGTTTTCTTATAATTTTTCCCCGAGGAAATACATAAAACATGCTGAGTCCTTTTATAGTCCGAATGAGTACAAGGGTTGTCAGTGAGTTGTCGATTGTACAAAAGTCCGCACCAACGAGGGGAGTAGGGGCGTAGCCCCAAATACAAAAGTTGCAGGGTATAACTGCAAAGAATGACATTTTTTTTGTTTCTCGGGCCCCAGAGAGGACATTTTTGTAATTCCCCATTATGTGGGTGGAACTACTTAATTTAGTCGTCCCGGGATGTAGAAGCTTACAAACATGGCTCACTGAGGGGCAAAATTATAAAAATACCCCTTAGGGGTATATACACAAGACTCGGGGACTTACCCCTCGCCGGTCAAAACAACGAACAAACGAACGAAATGCTCCAAAGCAATGCTCCTTTGTAGCCAGTGTGTAGATCCTCTTTCCTTCTGGACTCTGGGGATCTATTTATAGAAGTAGGAACCTCCCCGGGGTCGTTTAGGCCCGTACGGATTAAACGGGAGGAAAATGACTCCGGGGAGGTCTCTTTTCCCTCTTTTTTTTTTGAATTTTGGTTCTCCGTGCGCGGAAGAGGGGACCTCCCCGGGGCCCACCTGGGGTCGAATGACCCCGGGCAGGTCCGCCTTGGACTGCCCCAGGGTCATTCGACCCCGGGCGGGACCTGCCCGGGGTGGAATGACCCCGAGCAGGTCCCGCCCGGGCCCGCCCGGGTGCGGGCGACCCCGTACGGGCCCCCCCGCCCCCGGACGGGTCTTTTCTTCGTCCGGTTTCAATAAAAGGAGGGCCTTGCCGTAGGCCGAAGGGAGACTTGTTGTTGTCCGGGCTCCGTGATACACGTGCTAGGGACTTCACTTGCGGTGCGTATGCCTTCGTCGTTGCCTCCCGTCTTCAAGTAGGAGCTTCCTTTATCTGTAGATGCATGTCCAAAGGAGGGAAAGCTTTATCCCATAGGGATTTTCCCGGAGCCACACGATCCTAACAATCGTGGTGGGTTTAACCCGGCGCTAGACCACCCCTTTTGCTGCGAGGGGTCTATGATTTCAGCAATATGTAGGCTATAAAACCCTAAGTGTATGGAGACACTCTGTGGGATGGCGATACGCCATATATTAAATCCGCACGTGAAGATGTCCCATAAAGAGGCGATACGCCAAGTGTAATTATACACCTCGACCAGTGCGAGGGCAACATAATAATAGATTGAATTTTGCTGGAACAAATCATGAGTGCAACACCTCCTCTTCCCCACATAGAGAGCAGTCAGCAGATGGTCTGGATGCCTTACAAAAAGGTAGGAAGCTTCTGTGAGCGATTCTCCAAAGTAACACCTTTACTTTCAGGGGGCTCCTTGGTTTCTATATTTGCCTCTCCAAGGGATGATGCTTTCCACTGTCGACAATTACCAGGTTTGCCGACCTGACAGAGAAGCACCCCCTCTCATCCCATCTCCATGTCTATTCATCTTCCTTGCTGACATCTGGCATGTGTTGCTGCAACAATGAGAGTAAAATCCCGAGCTGATTAATCTCCTCCTCCCACAGATCTCTTCGAAAGACCACTGCCAAAGGCTTCACAGAAACTGCATAGAGCTGCGGAAACAACTCTTCCAAAGGGATAGTCAGTGCACCATGTGCTCTAGAAATGACATTTGAGGCCATTTCCCAAGCTTACTCTGGCTCCTGCTCTGACTACATCATGGCTGTGCAAAATACCCCTCCGAAGGTGCGAGATGATGCTGGGGTGGATTGGGCAGCTCCCAAATCCTTGCGCTATTGTATATTTCTGTCTAATGACTGCAGTCCATAGCCCCTCACTGTCAGTTCCACTCCTCCATAGCCACTTGCTCAAAAGAGTCAAATTGAAATCCCTGGCATTCTTTAAGCCCAATCCTCCCACTTCCTTGCATTTACATGCTCTTCCCCAGGCAATGTCGTGCCAGCCTTTGACCCTCCTTTCGTTGCCATGCCAGAAGAACCTTGTCTGGATTCACTTTAGTTTCCTTGCTACTGAGAGTGGGACCTTGAAAGTGGACAAAATGTAGATAGGGAGGCTGTCCAAAATGGACTTACACAGGACAAGTCAGCCCCTGTAAGAGAGCAGTTTCTTTTTCCATCCTGCCAATCTAGACTCAAATTTCTGTACCACTAGCAGCCAATCCCTGGATTGTAAAGCACCGTGCATCAAAGGAAGTCCCAGGTAGGTAATAGGGAACTGGCCAACGCATCAAAAGATCCACTTGAAGATGGAAACTGCATCTAGAAATTATGATGGCCATAAATAGGTTGCTTTTTTCTGTGCAAGCCTTGATTAGCCTTGTGTTACATTCAAATTTCTGGTTTCCTCTTGAGAAAAGCTTGCATCTTGTCAAGTACGAATGCATTCTATTGGTTTATCATGCCCTTTCAACCATTTCTTCCATTTCATTGCTCATTTTGTTTCTTGATTAATGTGGCTACTTGGAATTTCTTGGTGGAGTTTATATTGCAACCTAGTCATCACATTTTTTAGCATACCAGTCTCTGGGCTGCTTCATAGAGTTCACCTTCATGTTTTGTGATTAGGAGGATGATAGTGCACTTCTTCGTTTCCTCCAATGCAAGTTTGGCAAAGGGCGACCAAGTGGCCCCGAGTTCTTTTATGATCCTAAGTATGCATTAAGGTTGTGCCTCAAGGAAAAGCGGATGCGTGCATGTGTTCATATTTATAGTATGATGTCAATGCATGAAGAAGCCGTAGCTCTTGCGCTTCAGGTAAAAGTACTTGTGGAACTTTTCTCTTCAAGGCAATGCTTTCAGTCTATAGATAACTTGTGTATTGTATGTAATTCCTACCATTAGACAGTATTTTATTTAAACATTTTTCTGGTCCATTTAGTTTTTTTCTGATGATTGCTTTTCAACATTTTTTTGAAATGTGCTAAATACATATTGTTCCATATGTTACTGAGTTGAATTACCAACCCAAAACTCGAGTTAGTGGGTGGAGAGGCCGAGAACTAATATAGGCCTAAAGTGGGCCATGAATACTTGGTGTGGGACTAGACGACTTTCACCAACTCCTTTTGACAAACCTGTGTAAAGTTATAGGCCAAAAGTTGGCACTCCCTGAAACTGCAAGGCCAGAGGGGAACCCAGTAGTGAGCTGTCTCTGATACCATCTTACTGAGCCAAAGTGTGAACCCAAAACTTGAGTTAGTGGGTGGAGAAGCCTAGAACTAGCATATGCAGAAAGTGGCTTCTGAATACCAAGTGTGGGACTTAAACAGGTGAAACTAACACCTTAAAATGGTTTCAAGGACATCAAGTAGGGTGCACAGATTGATTTTCTTTCAAATGGAACGAATTGTAAAGCATGCAAACTTTTTGTGTATTTCATGGCCTTTTCATGAAGCCTATTAACTCTTTTGTTTTAGATTTGAGTTTGTGGATGTCAGTGATGTTCACATCTTCCCCTCCAATTGTAGCTGAAGCCTTCTTTGTTTGGAATCTCAAGAGATGTATTTTAATTTTGTATTTCTCAATTCTAGTTATGGATTTATACTTTCAATTTATTCCTGGTGATAGAATCCCCCTCCTTGCTCAAGAAGATTCTTCTATCAGAGCCCGTTTACCTGTGGAAAAATCTCAACTGTGCAAAGTGACTGTGGTAGACTTATTTACATCTGACAACCGACACCTAGAGACTCCATTTTATGGTTTCATATTGAAACTCTGGGTATTTGTCAGAATAGCTAGCATATTTTTTGGAATGGTCCTTTTCTCCTTTTAGTTTTGAAAATTTTTCTTTAATGTTTTTACTTTTGGCCAAGATTGAGACAGAATGAACATTTACTGGCTTCAGCCATCAATGGATAACAATTATGCAAGTCATATTTAGGTCCTGTTTTCGTGTTTTCCCAGGATAGACATACCTGATTTGTCACCTTTCTGTGACCACAGTGTTGCTACTGGTGGTGTATATAGATTCCTTTCTTCATAAAATTAATATTTATTCTGTTTGGTTGCTTGCCATTTTGTTCTTTAATTAACTTGCAGCTGCAGTAGGTAAATTTTCACTTAAGGTACTTCAAAGTTTCAATTGCATAGGCATGACACTTTGAAAGATCTATGGACATTCATGTAATTATCATATCATCTGGTGAACCAGGTAGACCCAGAGCTTGCTATGGCAGAAGCTGACAAAGTTGAAGATGATGAAGACCTAAGGAAGAAGCTGTGGCTTATGGTTGCGAAGCATGTCATTGTGCAAGAAAAAGGAGTCAAAAGGGAAAATATAAGGAAGGCAATAGCATTTCTCAAGGAAACTGATGGCCTTCTAAAGATCGAGGATATTTTACCTTTTTTCCCAGATTTTGCACTGATCGATGATTTCAAGGTAACAATATCTGATAGAAGTTTTCTTGGTGGTTTTGATCTTATCAGTGTTGACGCTGCGTCATCCATTGAAAATTTTTGTTGGCTGTTGGTAGATAAGAATCTTGGTCTTATTTCTCTATGAAGCATAAATGAACTTAACGTACATCAAACAAATTCTGTATTCTTGTTGCCATGTAGGTCTTTGTTTTGTGTTGTCTTCAGAAAGTTTTGGTGTTCTCCCCAAGTTTGCTTCCTCTCATATCTGAGATGATTTCTTGCCATTTGTCTGTAAATTCTTCGTTTATAAAGCAGAAGTTATCCTGCACCATGCCACAAAATACCCCAAGGCCGGCATGTTATCTATTCCCTCATTCTTTGTTAGATCCATATGAGGAACAAATATTTGGTTAGTTTTTGCATGTCACCCATTCCACCATCCTCCATTATACTTAAGAAAGGAATAAATATTGGGTTATCTTTTGATTTCTGACATCCAAGGTAATGACACAATAATGTCCAAAGAAGCACAGTGGCCACCTGATGAAAGCCTGTGGTTCATTCGAGCCTTGATTACCATGATGAAAGTGTTTCTGGTGTTCACTGAATTGTATTGGGACATGTACAATTCCTTTATTTTTCTTTATAAATTATTATTGCAAGTTACTGATTGTGAACTGTTGTTTGGTGAGTTACTTAAGGTTGTGTACAAAAAAAAAAAAAACTCTAGAATCCAGTTTAATGACAACATTACTGTCTTTAAGTGTTTTATCTCCCTCTGGACTGAATGACATAATTTTCGTAAGTTCTTTGTTATGTACATGAGATTTGTTTGTCGTATATATGAAAGATATCTGCCTCCCATTTGCTGGTGTTTTGATCTTCATCACAAATATTTTGTAGGAAGCAATCTGTTCATCATTGGAGGACTACAACAAACAGATTGAGCAGCTGAAACAGGAGATGAATGATGCTACACGGGGAGCAGACAACATAAGGACTGATATTAATGCCCTTGCTCAAAGATATGCTGTTATAGATCGAGATGAAGAATGTGGGGTACTACTAATAAATGTTTCTTTCATTTGGTCAAATTTATTTGCACATGATTATGGTGCATGATACATTTTCATGTGGAGATGCAGCTATATTATTACATTTTAGCCTGGTGAAGTAATTAAATTTTAGAATATTTGAACTCTGACAAGGACAAATTCTGATGTTCCTCGCCATGGACTCCCTGAACCAAGTGAGATTTCCTGACTGGAAGAGAAACACAGTCTGAAAGCAGCAAGTTCTAACTGCCAGACCTGAAATCATGCTTGCTCATGCTGATTAATTTTGGGTTGAACAGTTCTATTGATTTGAGTTAGCTTGAGAATTTGATGGTTACAACTCCCTCCTCCCATTTCAAGTCATGAGAAAACCATTTTTGTATCTTCATCTATCTCAAGAAGATTGTTACTTTTTGGGTTTTCTCATCTCGATCTATAGTATTCGTGATTCAGTTTAATTTGCAAACTTGAAATATATCATCTAATCTAACTTTTCTTATGGTCAGGGTTGCCGCCGTAAAATTTTGGGTACGGGGGGTGTACAGAGGATGTCAAGAGGCTATACATCAGTGGGCCCAATGGCCCCTTTTTATATCTTTCCTTGTGGGCATGCTTTTCATGCCGAATGTTTGATTGCTCATGTGGCACAGCATACAAGCCAAACTCAAGTAAGTATCAAATAATCAGAATCCAATGCACATCCTTTTTCCTTAAAGCACATAGTCTTTTGTCATTATGGATTCTTTCTATGATGCCCCTACCCTAGCTTAGCTAATTGTTAACCATGAAAACCTGACTGAGATATAATATATTTAAATAATGTGTCATGTTTTTGTCCAACTTTTACTGCATATTATCATGATTTAATGTGAATGTTCTTACATGTAGTGAATAATAGATGACTTTACATCATTCAAGTTCTCAAATTGCATGTATTTCTATGCATGTATAGTTCTGGACATCTATCCTGCAAGTATTCAGGCTATTCTATGGTTGCACGACTGTTGAAAACTTCCTTCTTCGTGTTGATAGTTCTCAAATTGGGTCATTCTTCTTGTTGATGAAAATAGAAGAAATAGAAAATTCATTCTTTTTTTCATATAATTGACTTCCTTCTTCGTGATTGAGTTTGCAAATAATGGTATTCTGATGTCTCATATAGTATCCAATTGAACTTTTTAACCATGGAATTTTTTTGAGGGGATCTGCCGCAGTATCAGAGCCTGTTCAAATATATACAGGAAAGGAAACCCAGCCACCACTTCAGGTTCGAACCTGGGTGGCCCCCCCTCCCCCCTCCCCCATCTGGGCCAGGGCCCAGTGGTTATCGATGATTTTGTTGAAATCTCATGTTGTAATAAATTAATAATGTTAAACATTTTCTCGCTTGCAAATGTTCCCTTTTCTCTCATGGAATTTTTGTGCATTCCCTCAAATTAAATTTCACTAATTGCCAATCTTTATGCTAACCATCAATTCACGTCTGTAACAAATAGACAAGCATCTATCTTTTCTTCCATCCACAAGTAACATTACGTGATCCTTCCCCCAGAAGCAAACATCTTCAACTAGGATTGAGGGATACCAGATATAGCTAGTTGTCCTTTGTGGCCCTTCTATAGTTGTCATTCTTTGAAGAGATGTATAGTTCATTGTAATACATCTGCATTAGCTAACATTATACGCGTTGGATGCCCACAGGCAGAGTATATACTGGACTTGCAGAAGCAACTCAGTTTACTTGGGGGAAACTCTAAAGTCGACTTGAATGGCTCAGTGGATGATGGGTCCATTACGAGCATGGCTCCTTCTGACAAGGTAATGTTCTGTCATCATGTTGCATCGGAGTATTCCCTTTGCACTTCAATACTAACATTTGCCAATTGGGTTCTCAGTTGCGGTCACAATTGGATGATGCAATAGCTAGTGAATGCCCGTTTTGTGGAGATCTGATGATCAGAGAGATATCCTTATCATTTATTCTCCCTGAAGAGTCAGAATATGCTGCTTCATGGGAGATAAAGCCACCTACTGGAAGTCAGAAAATGCTGCCAATGACAATATAAAATCTTGTTAGGTGGATTTCCTGATTTGGGTTGTTTGTATTTTGTTCGTGGGTCTAACATGCAAGTGTTTGCATGGCTGCAACTGTTCCTCTTGCTTTATCGGTTTTGAGATTGCTTTTTGGATTGGTGTTCCATTCCCTTATCTTCCATTTTCTTAAAAGTTTTTTTTCCAAGTGATGTGGAAGAGCCACTAGTGTCAAGTTTCAAATTTTGCATCCCTCCCGGCCAACTAATTTGGCGAAGATTGGGAAATCGATGTTGAATACACTGATAAAAGGAATCTCCTAATCAGTTGTAGCGGCAGTATCAGTGCACTGTTTAGGGTACTTGTAGTTTCATAGGCCTTGGCAAACTCTTGATACTATGATATGATTTACTTCGTGGCCTTGTGTAGATTTGTGAGGAAAGTGGCGGTGAGCCATCTTGGAATCAAGGCAGGAAGAATCACATATCCGGAACAAGAGCGACAACGGCAATCTGCTTTCCCCTTTTTTAACTTCATTGTTAGATTCATTTGATAATGGAAATGGGAATGGAGAGGGGGGGTATCTTGGTATCAGAGGTTCATTTAATAATGTAATTTCTTCTTATGCTCCAACGGAGTTGGCTGCCAGCTCCTATGGAGCTTTTAAAATCAGTTGATGTTGATCATTGGTGCCGTGTTATTTGCGTGAAAGGCTCGTGCTAATGCTCCGATTTCTTCTTATCCTCCAATGTGGTTCAGTAATTCCGCGGTCTGCTCAAATGGAAGAACCCAACTAGGTGCGTTTTGACTTGACAACATGCATTTTATGCCCCCCGGTAGACGTCATTTTCTTGATCGCTTCAGGTCGGTGAGTTGCATACCGTTTGCGGTAGATTTAGGTGGAAGACGAGAAAAAGGAAAATAAAGCACCGTTTGATCAACTCTTGTAATGCAGCCATGTTATCTTTTCTGGCATTCTTAAAATAAATAAAGATGAAAGGCTCCAAAATCCGAGTAATAATATCTGCATCCAAATGAATTTTGATTCCAGCCATTCTCTACCCTTTTTTTTTTGATCTTGTATTAGCCTCTGGTTTATGTATGGATGATGAGATGTCTTGTGGAGCCCCTAGATCTCCTCCTGTTCTAGATGCTTTTACAATTCAAATTGTGTTTGAGTTCTCTATCCTGGCTATCTAATCTGCTTGCAAACTGGCTACAATCCGTCTGTTGTTCTCTGTGGGCTTCTTTCTTCTTTACAAAATATTGAATAACATTTTTCACCCAGTTGCATCTATAATTATTTAGAGATCAGATTAGATGACTGAGACATATCACTATTTTGCTGGTCACCGTTTGAGGAGGCTCTCTAATCTTCCCTCTTCCTCTCAAGGGGGGGGGGGGAGCTTGGGGGAGGAGAATAAGGGATCTTTTGCTCACATTAGTGATGATCGTTCAACTGGACAAGAAGCTCTTCGTGGCCTAAAATGGTGATCTATTTTAATTATCTAATCTGATATTAAGGGGCCAATTAAAATATAATTCTAGAAAGAAAGAAAAGAAGATCCCCGTTGGGGAGTGTGCGGGCGCCATGCATCTGCCTTACTGGCGTTCAAAGGATCGTACTAATGTGGGCGTCAGCCTTGACGTCATCGTAGTCCACTGGGCACTTATAAAATTAGTCCAGGATTATTAGAGTAAACATATATAATTAATTCCCGCCGGACGAACTCGCGAGTGCACGCAGCCCGTGGCGGCGTTGGCGGCTCAGGTTATGCCGTCCGTAACGCGAAGCTCCTTGTTGCAGCGGCCACCAACTGGAACGAGCCACGTCAGTGACTATCAATCAAACGAAACAAAAAGAGTCATTTCCTTATCGTACTCTTATTAGTGACAACTGACAAGGCGCTTTGTACCTTGACATCAGCGTATGGCGCCCCTGGGGCAGATGGCGCAGGGTGGGCTACCGTACAAAAAGGCCGAGAAACGAACGCCCTTTCGTTTGCGCAATTGCGCTTACGCTCGTCCGATGTTGGACGGCGTCGTCCCCGAGAAGCCTCTCAACGGGTATGGATCCGCTGCAACACGAAACACATGGAGCCGCAGCGTTTCACTCTTTTAATTCCCATTTCTTCAATCTTTGCCAAGAAGTTGCTTTCTAATTGAGTTATATATATATATATATATATATATATATATATATGAAAAATATTTACATAGAGTCGACATTATGACAATTTGTCATGGTGTTGACATCTGGACTCTTAAATTTATGAGAGATGATCTCACTATATGTTGGCCCCATGTATTTAAAGACCCAGATATTGACACCATGATAAATTAACATGATGTCGGTCCCATGTGAATATTTTTCTATATATATATATATACAAAATAAAAAGAGGACCATAACATTTCATAATTGATAACTGTTAAAGTCAGCTAAATTAAGATTATATTTTTTATTTTTATTTAATTTTAGTGGTCGAGATAGATATTCATATTGGTCACCAAATCTCTTCATTACATGTGCAATTTATGTGAGGCCAAACTTTGGAGTGAGGCTCATCTATAGTTGCCGTCGAAATTTTAATGGAATGGAACTTCGTTCATCTATGGCTTTGTGCGAGTCGCAGTCTGTATCAATCACATGACCTCCTATAATTATACAAATAATTAATAAATTATTCAAGTTAACGATTTTTAAAAGCTAGATAAATAGCATGTATGCACTTTTGGCCCCTTGGCAGTTAGCACCCAGTGCTGGCGTGTCAGGATATGACTGGAGCACACATCCAAACTGAACAACGTAAAGCGCATATGACTAGCACAGGTTGGGTCACATTCGTTACTCTCTCCCGTCTTCCTCCACCTCACCATCTCTCTCTCTCTCTCTCTCTCTCTCTCTCTACAAAATGCAGGTACGCGTAGGTATCTGACCACCTCGGACACCACGGTAGAATCCTCTTCCTCCTGGGACGATCCACACTTCCCCAAGATTGCCTAGCTGCTTCTCCGTCAGCCCGTGGTCACCTCTCTCTCTCTCTCTCTTTGTTTCCTTGCCTGACTGTGGCCATCGCTTGTTTTGATTCTTCCTGGCGTTTGGGATTAAGATGACAAAGGAAGGTTGTTTGTTTCAAGTTTTTCAAGCCGGGGGACTGCCTCTACAATTCCTTCCCCTGGTTTTTTTTTTTTTGGGGGGGGGGGGGGAGGGGCAGTTTTTACCCCCTTCTCATTTAGCAAGATCCCTTTTCTTTTGGTGGTTCAGCTTCTCGTTTCATGCAGTTGTCGACCACCCGGTTGAGATTATGTAATTTCAAGTTCTTTTCTTTGATTTCGGAGTTTCAACTATAGTTCGTAGTGCTTAGACACGTTAAAACTCTAGCTTGCAGTGGATGGGAGGGTTTCTTATGCCCTCAGGGTTTTGATTTAGATTGTTCTGAGGGAAGACGTGAAGGGAAAAGGGCTTGCGTAAATTCTTCTAAGCTACTATGATTGTTGTTTGTTTCTGGGTATATCTTTAACTGCAGTCCATGGGAGTGAGGGATCATATTTACTGTATTCTAGTTCTTGATGCTCATGAATACAGCTTCGACCGGACTTCTGTGGCAACTCTTTGGGTTCAGATGATTCTCAGGACGAACTTAAAGTTGTGTTACAGTTTTCGTGTATTACAGCTCCTTTCGTCTACATTTGGGCATGTAGATACATATTAATCCAATCATTTGGTTTTTTTTTTTGATGTTTGTGTTGGGGTTTTACAGCAACTCTACTCAAGCGTCCATCTTGGAAGATGCCGGGTATTATACCCAAAAATTTGTTTATCATTTTTAAGAGAACTATCACCATTATGGAAGTATTTTCATAGCTAACGGTGCAAGTGCTTTCCCCTTCCCCTCAAATATGCAGTAGTTCAATATTTGGGCATTCAGATAAAAGTGGAAATTGCGTCATATGGTGCTTGAATTATCTGTACTTCTTTCACTGTCTACTGCAAATTGCACGATATATTTGCTGGATGATGTTCTCGACTCCTGCTACAAAGTGGAGCTGTAGAATGATGATTTTTTATTTGGGTACTGTGATTCAGTTTTTTTTAATCCTCCTTTTCGTTTTTAATACAATTGGTGGTTGAGTCGTGACAGCAGCAATGGTCAAAAACCTCAAAACCTTGAAATTGATTTACATAGATGGATATCAGAGCAGATAAGTCCCCAATCTCTGTCTATTCTTACAACGGATAGGCATAAAAAACAGCTTTTTTATAGGATATGCGTGAACTCCATATGAACATCAGTTTTGTGTTTAACTGAACTTCTTGTTGTGGTAAAAGAGAGTGCTGGAGTTTGAGATCTGTAACTTTACATTTGCTTTAATTCTTTGCAGTGGCTGGATCTCATTTGGGTCAGCATTGAACTTTCCACGAGATCCCTCCTCATTTTCTGATCTTAAGGTGACTTTTTTTTTTCATTTCCTATTACTCTGCACAAAGTGTATTAAACAATGACTAAAATATCATTTTGTTCCTTAACGATCATTCACCAGTTAAGAGCTTTTTATACTTTGTCTTATGATACTACCTTCTTTGTTTCTTTAAGTTTATGTAAATCTATCAATTTTTCATTCACTCTACGGAGGTAAATCACCATTCTATCAATGTAAATAGCTCTTTTTGAGACTATTTAGAAGTCTTTTCTCTAATCTGCAATCTTTGGGACATGGGCATTGTGTTGAGGAAGACGTGTCTCTGACATTCAAGAAACATACGTGAGGATATGGGCTATTTATCTAGCTGATCTGTTTCACATTGATGGAGAATGTTGCTCTTTACTTCCAGAAAAAAATCTGACCCTATGCTTAACTGTTGAAATGTTGTCAATCATTGAAGCTTTCATAACGTGTATGTTGTGCTCAAAGTCCTATAAAGTGTCAACATGTTTGACACATGCATTAACTTGCTGATTTAAGGTTTCAGAAGTGTTCCCTAGTCATAGTATGACAGATCACTTGGCATGGCGAGCAGTTCAATCCGGCCATAGTAGTCAGTTAGCATTACCTCATGAAACAGTCAAAGCCTAGAAAAATGTTAACAAAACATTCTGACATCAGATTCAGGAAAATTTCAGAAACCTAAGCTCTTGTACTGGATTAGCTTATTGTTGAGGAAATAACATCCCAAGTTAGTTCCAAGAATCATGTGAGAATAAGGGTGCCAACCAACCAGCCATCTGTGCAGGGCGAGGGCTACAGTTGAGCTTAGCTTTTGAGTATGCTATCCCAAGTTGGTTTAAGGCCATAAGATTTCATGTGTCCCATCTCTTGTCGCAGTAAGTTAGTAATTCCTTTTCTGTCCTCAACTTCTACTCTCTAGTTGTAGGCCTGCTAGATAGCATGAATACTGTTGGGAAAAATGCATTCATCACAGTCATCTATTGCAATGTTTTTGAACCGTGTCAAATCTCATCGTTGCAAATTCGATGCCATGAACTCTTATATCATAATTCTATGGTTGCTGGTGTCAGATGTACTTGATTGATAGATCCTGTAGTATTTCTGTTGATTTTTACGGAAGAGTAATCAGTAGAATGCTTGTTTTAAATCACATGAAAAAAGAGCACATATTCAATATTAAGTTTTGAAAAGTTTTCAGTTAGAATACGAGATCTTTGTCAATCTTGATGATGTCAGAAACTCAGAATCATTGAGCTTGCAATAAAAGCACTTTCAGTTTATTTAACATTTCTGATTTATTTCAAGGCCAACCAGAGTTCAGAAAACCTGAAAGGACTAGATGGTTGGAACACACAAAAGTGGAACTAGTCATTTTCATTTCAAGTTTTCTTGACGGCTCCTCCAGTTTTTCTATGGTTGTAATGGAGCTGAGCTCCCCTGGCTTAATGGTGCTGGGGTGGGGTTCCAAATCCTAATGTGAATCAGCACAAGGAGGGATAAAAAGGAGGGTGGAGAAGGGATGATATCCAGCTTCACCCATGGTATTTGGCCATGTGAAGTTCACCAACTCTCATTTGATTCCAAGCATAGTTTTACTTTTTGATTTCTTTTATATTAATTGGTACATAGTAATGCATTGTAGCTATGGATTATATATAAACTGGTCTTCAACTGTGGCTTCAGAACTAACATATTGCATCTGCTCTCGTGTTTCAAGTTTTACAGCCACAAACAGTGTTGTTTCCCAGAGAGTTAAAGCAACCAAATGGCTTCTCTTTCAGGTCATTTTAACTATTTCACACTTAACGCTAGGAAAGCCAAACCATATAAGGCAGTCCTGTAGTGGATGTTTGCATGCTCAGTGGAGAGCACAGTATTTTTGGAGATTCTGCTGACAAGTTTTTGGAGATACCTTTACAATTTTTAAGCAGTAAAGAGTCATCTAAATGAGAAATGACGAAGTTTTTTTTTGTTTTTTGGATTAACCGTGAGATGATGGCTGTGAAGAGAGGTTTAGTAAACTAGAGATTACATAGGTATGTCAAGGATTACACTCAGATGTCAAATATCATCGAAAAGAGTCTCGCCACTGTCTTCCTTACTGAGAAGATATGCTTCTGACTCCTCATTGTCTATCTTATGTTTTGAGACTGAGGGAGTGTAGAGTAACAGGAAAATTTTCAATGTGCTGTAGTTTATGGAAAGGAACAACCAGAAGAAGGTCGTTTCTTTATCTTCTTTTATATGAATGGGTGGATGCTACAAGTTAATGCCCTCCTATTCTGCTCATTACTCTATCCTGTTGCCTTAAAAAAAAAAAAAAAAAAAACTCTATCCTGTTGCCTTCAGTGATCTGACATTGACATCTTCATATGTAGCAACTCCGCCATTCCTCTGTATTCTACTAATGCAGATGGAAATGTAATATATCTTTTACTTGGTCTGATGCCATGACAGAAATGCATATTTGACCTTCTGTTATTATGGGGTAGTTAGTATCTTTCTTTTCAAGCATGTAGCAGCTCTTCTCACCATTGATAGAAAATCTTGCTCATATGCTAGGACATGAATATTCACAGAGCCCAGGTTCGATTCACCCCGGGGGGTTTTACTTGATCACGTGTTCATTTCTCAAGGGGTGCGGTTTTCTGGTTCGCCAGGTTCCCCGTCACCAAAAAAAAAAAAAAAATCACAGAGATTAGGTTCTTTTGGGATTCCACTTTTCACCAATCATAAACTCTTGAATGTATTTTATTCCACATGCTGAATGTGAAAGGATGGTGTCTTCTCAGAACTCTTAACAAAGAATCATGCTTGTAAGAAACAGAAACTGTGCATCAACTTAATAATATTGGTTATTGATGAAGTGGATATAACTCTCATCTGTTCTGCAGTTACGTCTGTGTTATTTCTTTTGATTTCTTAGTTGTGTGCCACTATTTACTGATAGAGAATTTGGGAAGTCATCTGTCTCCTGGATTGATTAAAAGTATTATCCATGTTTGCTCGCTATCGATGATTTTTTAGCATATGTTTGTTCTAGTACTTTGGGAACTAGGACTGAATTTGACAGAACTAATTATGCATCTCAACATTTTCTGCAGTTTGTCCTTGTCTAGTACCACACTCTGTAATAGTTTTTCATGCAATTAACGATGCACTCTCTTTTCCAAAGCTTTTGGCTGATCTGTTGGTTTCCATGTGTGTTCATCTTGAAGATTTTTAATCAAAGATGAGCAGCTTGAATGCAACAAGAGCAGAGCTTGCCCTGTTGATAGTGTATCTAAACAAAGCTGAAGCCAGAGACAAGATCTGCAGGGCTATCCAATATGGATCAAAGTTCTTGAGTAATGGACAGCCTGGTACAGCCCAAAATGTTGACAAATCAACCAGCTTGGCTAGGAAAGTCTTTCGTCTATTGAAGGTTAGGATTCTATATGTTCTTCACTCGTGATATTTAGGATATTTAGGGAATTTGTGACATCTGTTTGGATTCTTTAGAAACTTGACTTTTTTGCATGTATACCCCTGTAAACTTCAGTTTTTGCATGTATACCCATGATTTGCATGAATTGTCAAAAATACCCTTGAATACATCCAAATTGTTGCATTCATACACTTCCGGTCATTATGCCATTAACTTTGAAGGAAGATTCCTACATAAATACTATAAAAAAACTTTTAATAGAAGCAAGAACCCAAAAATACCCTTAAGACCATGTGATCTCATCAAATCCCTATAAAAGTTAAGTTGAGGGTAGATTCGTCATTTCAAACATTTAAACTGTACTCATGTTATAATGAGGGTATAGCTACAAAATTTTGGATTATTCAGGGGTACTTTTGACAATTCATACACATCGGGGGGTATATATGCAAAAACCAAAGTTTATAGGGGTATACATGTAAAAAACCATAGAAAATTTTATGCCATTTATTCATTTCATTTGTCACATTGCAGTTTGTCAATGATCTGCATGCCCTCATTAGCCCTCCACCAAAAGGAACTCCTCTTCCACTGGTTCTGCTTGGAAAGGTATGCAAGGCACACTGTCCTCATCTTGTGGCACTGATATCTATGATTACATCTGATGATGTTGACATTGTGGTCATGTTAGTCCAAAAATGCGTTGCTATCAACTTTTCTTCTCCTGGATCAAGTCGTATGGGCTGGAAGAACAGGAATATATAAGGTACGGTTTGCTCTTATTCCTTTTCTCTAGTATATTTCGGTCATATGATGTATCACCCTGTGAAAAGCTTTTAACTGATTTGGTTGTTTACTACAGAATAAAGAACGTGCCGAGCTGATTGGCAGGATTTCTCTATTTTGTTGGATGGGTTCTTCAGCTTGTACCACTCTGATTGAGGTTTGAATGTCAAATTCCCAACTTGGATGAAAATACTTCTTATTCAAGCCTTACATACTGTCTCTGTGCAATCTCGACCAAAATGGACAATATGGGTGTGTTTTATTTTCAGTTGGCTGAGATTGGAAGGCTGTCAAAATCAATCAAGAAGTTGGAGAAGGAACTCAAGAAGGCAGAAAGATATCAAGTATCTGTTAGCTGACTACCACCTACTCAACCATTTGTTCTTTTGTCTCCACTCTTATGTATTTATATTATTGGTGTTCTCTCAAATTTAAAGTATCTATATTTTCTATGATTATGGCAGGATGAACAGTATCTTGTAAAGGTTAAGCAAGCACATGAGAGAGCTTTATCCCTTGTGAAAGCATCCATGGATATAGTTGTTGCAGTCGGGTTACTTCAACTGGCCCCAGAGAAGGTCACACCTCGTGTAACCGGAGCCTTTGGATTTTTGAGTTCCCTGATCTCTTGTTATCAGGTAGGCATTTTGTTCATGCTCGAATACCCTATCAAGTCCTATCTTGCGGATCATTATCCTGACTTATCCTTTCTCCGACCCTCTTCTAGCTCCTTCCCGGCTGTCCAAAGGCCAAGTCATCGTAAAAGTGGATTCTGCCATGCAATGGAGATCTCATCAATAAAACGCCACATGGGAATGTCCAGGAATGCATGTCATTGTTCATGAGAAAGGTTCTAGTCTGACAAACTCAAGTGTGTGTGTAGTGTCTACTTTCTTCCTCATTATCTGGAGAATGCCAAAGTACTGCAGTTGATTAGTGAATCTGTATGCTCTTATGTTGTTACTGATCTCTTTACACTATTGCTTCTATCTTTTCTCTCCCCTAACCTGTAGTCATTCACCTCGGATGTATGTTGAATGAGAGGGAAGAAGTTCATGTCTGAGGCTACGAGATGCCCCATCATTGCATTGTTACGTTGAAAAGGTCAAAAGTTATGAGGTCAGCCGGTTGTTTGATCCTTTGCGGATTTGTCCCATCTTATTCTGTTGCCATTATAGAAATGCCAATGGATTCTTCGAAGGGATGTGATGCCAGCCATGGTTTGATGTTGCCGTTCAAATCTGGATTTCACCATTGTTCTGCTTGCGGCACTGGCATGAAATGTTCTCTTGGGATCGGATTAGGTGATGCATCACCATGTCAGTTATTGAGGGAGGAGTCTAGCCTCCAATTATAATAAAGTATCTGGCTTATGTTGGCAGTGTCAGTTTGATGCGGAATTTGTTTAACCGGAGTAGATGAGTTCCTTAGGCAATGAAAATGGTGATCACAATTTTTTGTCGCCCAATTTAATTTCAGCTTCGTCTACTCTGCCACCAACTTTTCAATCTTGGAACGTTATTGTTAGTATTATCACCGCGTCATTCAGTGTTTGGATCCTCGTACACAATTGGTCTCGTAGAACGTCGTCGGTATTGGGTTTCACTCTAACCGCTCAAGTTTATCTATAGGGTCATTGTGGAAGAGACACGTGTTCCCGTATGTTTTATGCCTCGTTAGCTCAGACTCTATTCCTGCGTGTAAAATGTAGAAGGCTTTGCTTTATGATGGTATGAGAAATAAGTTGAGAAATGTTGACCTCGGGCATGTCTCGGGATAAACTGGCAAGTGGGTCACTGCGTTTGGATTCAGAAGACAAAGGGCATGCGATTTAGTTAGACTGTAGGAGAACATCAGATGTGATGTTATCATGAATTGGGTCTCCTGCGGAGATTGTGGTCGGCTGACTCGTATTGTATCAGTTTGAGTTGGTCGACTTGTATCACATCTACGAGAACTTGGATAGGTTTGGATCAGTTGTTATCAAAATCTTCACTGGACGACTATACCGAGTAGATTTGAGTAGTATTGAATCAAGACGAAATCAAGTCAATCCATCGTCGCAAGT
This sequence comes from Amorphophallus konjac, assembly GCA_022559845.1. Lineage (NCBI taxonomy): Eukaryota > Viridiplantae > Streptophyta > Magnoliopsida > Alismatales > Araceae > Amorphophallus > Amorphophallus konjac. The sequence goes on from CM040128.1 coordinate 153,006,393, forward strand.
CGGTAGTAGATACATCTCGAGTTTTGTGTCACTAGTTGCCTCTATGTTTTTGGATGCAGACTCATGCAGTCATTCCATAATTCTTTTAGCAGAACCTCCTTTATGCTTCCTCACTTGGATTTGGTCATTTATTTCCCTCTAATTAGGGCTGGCAACGGGCGGAGCCACTCGAGCATGGTTCGACTCAGCTCAAGTAACTAAATGAGCCAAGCTGGAGATTGGGGTGAAGCTCATTTGAGTAAACGAGTTGAGTCTAAGCGTCACTGAGCTCAGCTTGACAGCCTCACTGAGTTAAACTTAATACAATATATTTATTTAAATTTTATTTTAATATGACTAATATCTATACCAACGTCGTCATTTTCAAACTTTAACGTGTACAAGTTGTCATCATGCTTACTAATTAAAGTTTATTTTACTAAACGGTAAATTAAAATCATGCAACCTTTTCAAAATAGAGTAGTTTTAAATGAGTTGACATTAAAAATGAGACTTGAAATTAGGTTGAGCTCGACGAGAGTTTTCAGCGAACCAAGCTCAAGCTTGCAAAGGAGGCTCGAGATCAACTCGAGCTCAAGCATTGTTTGTCGAGCCAAGCTCAAACTTACTAGAGTTTTACTCGGCTAAGCACACTGCCCCCCTTACTTCCAGGGCGCACGTAGAGGAATGGAATGACCGGGGATTGACCTATCTCCAAATTTAGTTGCTTGCAGCCTGTGTCTGACAAGGTACAGCAGCGACCATAAGGCTCCGTTTGCAGCATTTACACTTTTTCTTATATAGAGGAGGTTATTGGTTCGAGGATCGCCGGGCATAAAGATGTTCATTGACAAAGTACGTACGGTGATAGATAAGTCCTCTTGTGATAGTTCAAAATCTTTGTGCAGAAGTGTTCTCATTAGGAAGGGGAGGGGAGAAGCATATATTAAGAACATTCAAAATAAACTCTGAACACATTAAGGCCCTGATCGGTATGCTAATTGAAAGAGAAAACAGTAATAAATTTTGACGTAGCAACCACTGCGACACTCGAAAATAGAGTTTTTAACTGGGCTAGCCTTGTATGAGAGGGGAAGGAGCGTGGAATTAGTTTATTTCTCATCTCGTGAACTATGTCAATGATATTTGTGAGCGAATTGCTCTCCTCTGTGATGTACCCTGTCGTAGGTTTTTCTTTCCCTTTCTTGATCTCTTCATGTATTGCGAGTGTGTCACCTCAAAGGGCCTGTGGCAGAGAATTACACGGTGGAGAACTTGCAACCCATGAACCCCAGCTAGATACTGATAGTGAGTATGTGACTCGCATTCACCTCGATCGATCTGTTGTTCAGAAATGAAACTTGCCTCGATCATCTCCAACCAAGACTTGGAGAGAAGCAAATGCGTAATGAGTGAATCAGTCAAGGTGGGAGGCCGCCGTGGCATTGAACCCAGCCAGAGTCGTCTCTCAATGACCACAGTGGAGACAATTCTCTCCATGAGTGAACAAGATCATGTGACCACAAAATGGACCAGAATGGACTGCCCTTGGGAGAGAGAAAAAAAGAAAGAAAACGTTCAACCTTATTAATTAGCATCGTTTTCTGGTGAGCCTCTCTGCCAACATCCTTCCACGAAGCACCCAGCCAGCCGTAGATGGACTTGGCTGCCTCCTGGTGCGGTAATTAATCTCATCTTATCCGGAGAACACATTCTCCGAGTCAGGTGTGAAAAGAAGGCAACGTGAGGCTACACTCGGGAAGGCCGACATAAAACATTAACAGTATATTATATATATCTCTCCTCGGCATCTATTTATTGTACAGGTGAATGTCTTTATATATATATATATATACATATTTTTTATATTGCCATTTATGACTAAGTAATCTATTGTTAATCTGTCGTCATTTGTTGTTTGTCTATCTTCATTCCAGATATGCTGAGCCAAAAAAAAGAAAGAAAAAGATTATGATCTTGTCCGTGTTGGATTCTTTACTGTATACATCAATCTGATTACAATATTAGTAAAGTAATCAGAGAGATACAACAGACATTATATTGTTTGTTATAAAGACAAGCACTATAGTATGAAAAATATGATATTACATATATAGTAAAGTATGGGTATGTGTAACCATCCCAAACATTAATGACAATTATTCCACAAGGAAAACTACCGATCGATAGACCGGGTTGACGAGACTTGGCCATCTAACCAATAAATCTAGAGCTGTGATACTTTGCAAAGTCCTACCAGCCCCCCCACACCCTGTTTAATCCCACCAACAAGTCTAGATCAGTAAAAAGATGAGCAAGGGTAGATGAGATGGGAGGGTCCACACACTCTGCCTTTACTTGGGACTCTTTCGTTTTTTCCCCTGCTTTTCCTGGTGTCTCCTTAATTTTTCTTCATCTCCTTAATTTTTCTTCATCTCTATCTGGATGCCCAGCTGCCTTCTTCACCTGAAAGACGGGTGATTGAGGTCCTGGCTTTGCATAGATATATAGACGTCACTTTTGAAGAAAAGCATGTACTCGTCTGTGTGTGTGGGTTCCGCTTGATCCTGTGGGCGAGAGCAGATCTTCCAGGTTGGCGATGACTTCATTCTCCCATGGCCGCCCGTCAAACTCCGCTAGCTGTCATCAGCATGCCGCAGTTTAGGACACACGCGACCCCCCCCCCCCCATCCCATTCAAATCTGCTGCGTCCTGACATAAAAATAATATTACTGCATGCCCATGTGTTCGTACGAGGCTCAACAGATCATACTACTTGTACATACAAATCTTAAACTAGACTCTCTCTCTCTCTCTCTCTCTCTTGTTTTTGCTATCAGCCTCAAGCCTGTGTGTTTCTATCTGGCTATAAGATGTTAGGGAGGCTTTGAACAGCTCCCTGTGTGCTGTTTCAGACTTGAGAGACTGATATTTCCCATCCATGGGGAGAGCAGAGGATTGCATGAACACTTCCCGAATGGGCTGTGTGAATGCCTGGCAAATTAATTAACTGATGCTTTCCAATATCCGCAAACTCTCATAAATCTCAGAAAAGACACTCAATGAGGTGCAGGTGCACATAAGCGGAGAGGAGAGGGGCAAGCAACAGTTACAAGCCGATTTGGTTGACCCCTGGAGGTCAACCATATATAAGCCTGACCCTGACCCTGACCCAGGCCCTGCCTCTGCCTTATCTTACTGGGGAGGATGGAGAGGGGGCTGGCTGATGCCTGCGATTGCGGCTGGCATCATCGATCTTCTCCCCTTAATTGTCTCCGCCAATAGGGATCTGAGATTTTTCAGGTGGTTCAAAGGTCTCTCTCTCTCTATATATATATTATTCAAATTCAAGCTAAGGATATATAAATGTTACTCTCCCAGTAAGAGAAATTTGCGTGCAAGTCACATTCTTTTTGTGCTTCATACACATCTTTAAACTTAGTAGCATCATGGAAAAAGTAGTGATGCAGATGATATGATCATTCACGTAAGATGGCACAGTACATACCTACCCACCCAATGATCCCTCTTCGCAGAGTCAAAAGAAATAATCATCCACATTTGTCTTGGCGGCCGGAGCCGATCTTGAGAAGATAGGAATTTAGGTGAGAGTTTGAATTTAAGTGGTTTAATTTAGCACGGATCGATGTCTGTCTTAACCAACAAATCCTCCCTCTAGTGGGGACTTGAATTTGATCAACAATATTGTTAAGGGGAAGCAAGTGATCATCTGGCACGAGCCATGAGAAACTCCAGTCCACCTCTTGCCTCCAAACTGACATGTGCTCATACCAAAACCTAGCCATCAAGGATCTTTCATGAAGTAAACTCCTTTACATCAAATTGATTGATGCAGCTTCAACACAAGGAGTAGCCCAAGTTCGGCTCAACACTTTACTGACTATTTTCCAACTTTTTAAAACGATCTCAAAATTACTTCTGTCACGGTTCAAATTAACGAAGAAAAAAAAAGCGGCGAAGAGATGAACCGGGATGAGATGAGCGGACGAGGGGCCGTCAGGGGTCACCATGACGCTTCCTGTTTGTACGCACAAATACGATAACACCGACGCCGACCCACGGTGGAATCGTCACTGTTCATGGTCCTCTCCTCTCAGTTTGACCGGCGCTGCCCCCCAAGTCAAGTCAACGGCGCCCACTGCTTAACCGGGCCCCCGCCACCCCAATGATAATGGTACCGACTACCGGGCATGGCTCTTTTCTTTCCAAGGTGACGCAATCGGTCGCGCGCACGCGATTTGGGCATGCGGCCCTCCTCCTCACACCGCAGCGGTGCGGGCCCCCCCCCCTCCTCCCCCCAAACAACTCCCCAACAAGCAGCGCAGAGGAACCTTCACAAGGAGGCACATCCTCTCCATCAACTCGTCTGGATGGGAAATCCAACAAACACATGGCACGCCCCTTTTCACTTCCCTCAACCTATGATTGTCACACTCCTCACTATGTTTTTTTTTTTTGGGCTACTCTCCTTTAATTCCATCAACCTATATTTCAAACACAACCTTGCGCAGATTACGGTAAAATACTCATTGCCATTCTGCCAGGGCCCGTGGATGTTAAGGATTAACATTTGATCATAATCTTTCTGTAATCTTGTGATCTGATCCTCTGTTTGTAACCGTGTAACGGTGCCCCACATATCTTACAAAAAAAGTTTGTGTTTACATGCAATAAATGTGAGACATGGGCGTTTAGTTCTCTAAGCTACCGGCGAGATCCATCGCTGGCATGACTGTGGAGATGCAAATCAAACAGCGCAACAACACAATTTGACCGTGAAATAAATGTTTGTTCGAGATTAGTACGTACACATACGTTGTTCTCCAGAAACGGTTCCTTTAATGCATTTTAAACACACTTTTAACCCATGCCATGATTGCGGAGATACATGAATCTACAGAGGTTAGGATTCGCAGCTCCTCAGGACCGTATCCATAGATTTGTGATGATGATCGAAATCGATCCTAGCTCAGCCACCTCGCTTACGTACAGCCTGCTTCGGGGGAGAGAAAAAAAGGAAGGACGTGGGAGAGCTTTTTGGAGAAAATAAAGTTCTTAGCAAAATATCCTTACATAGCCCAAATTTTCGTTGCCAAAGGCAAGTTATAAGACCTGGTCGAGCCAAGGTACAGAGCATGTGAAAAGGAAGAGAGACACACATACAAAGCTTGAGAAAAGAAAGGGGAGATCCTCGTATAGAATTGGAGGAGATCATCGTTGGCCAAGACTTGTGGAAGGATACGACACACTAGGGTGGAACTACTGGGTTTTTTCATTAGATCATTGGTAGTGCTTTGTGGTGGTTAGGAGGGACCGTGAGGCCTTGTTGAAGGCGGAGCGCACTCACATCGGGAGAATAGTACTAAGCATCCAGATGGCTTGGGTATTGGTCGACATGCCCGATCTTCATGGTCCATCGATCTAAAGGTCCAGCAGACGCTAGAGGATCGGCACTGTGGTTTCCAGGAAGGGCTATTGATGGCCGTCGGCGAAGCTCCATGGGCACTGTGTACCGTCAAGATTGGGTGAATATCGGCTGCAAATCAGTCCTGCATAGGACCTGACTCTACAAAGGATTTCGGAGCCGGCCAGGATCTTGAGGCGAGGTCAGATGATGCAAAGCTATAGGACCGTGGGGAGGAAGGTTGGGAGCCGAGAGGAAGCCGGAGTCCTCGGTATTTCCCGACCTCAAGACTCAGACTTTCATGCTAGGAGGACAACGATCGCTGGCTGGGGTATCTTCCATGGGCCCAACTCTTCGCATCCCGAATTACCTCACTAGAGCTGGTAGTCTGAAGCTTAAGTGGTCGGCGGGCATGTCCTTCTATCAAGGGAGACCTGGGTGATGGTGATGGAGGTGACCAGGCACCGGAGGGTAGATTGGCACCAGTTCTACTTTAGGAACCTGTGGTCGTGGCTAGGTTCCAGGCCATTCAGGTGGCAGAAGCGGCAGCGGGAGGTATAGATGTTTCGTTTCAGGTGACGTTGACGGCTGGGGTGAGTGCGAGCCGAGAACTTGGTGAGCCTGGGATGGGAGGCGTCAGAACTTCCGACTAGGGTTCTGAGAGGACCTCGTTGAACTTCTTCAATGAACCATCCAAGGTGACTTCACTATTGAGGGGATCTCGCTAGACTTCTTGTAGAGAAAGTTCTCACCGGGGTAGATGTTTTCCAGGATAACCCTTTGACGATCAAATCAGTAGACATGTTGGAAGAATGAGGTAGGGTTCTCAGATATACTGGGTGTCCGTGATTTACCAGAGTAGTCTAACGGAGAGAAGAATAGCTCATAGTGGTGTCGTGTATCTTGTGTATCTTGTGTATATTGTCTCTATTGTATATATGACATCTATCTCATACCTGAAAGAGGCCACAGAGACCGCTTTATATAGGCATTTGGGGTGTTGTGTCAAGGAGGTTTGCAAATTTTTGACAGGACTGCACAAAATATCGTGCCTTTTGGAGGGGCATATTTTAGGGGGGGGGGTGAGGGATGTATTGTGACCTCGAAAAGGCGCGAAGATTCGCTGCATGGCATTGGTAGATCATAATGATCCCTTAACTCCTTAAAATCTAGCGAATTAGACTAGTTTATATGAGAGGAAGGCCGTGTGGTTGATCTTGGGGCTGTATCCACATTTGTGTGCACTTTATGTGGTGGGCAGAGCGATGATTGCGCTTATCGAGGAATACATGTACACCTAACTTTTATTCTTGTTTCGAGATCTTCGTTCTGAAGGATGGGATTTGACTTGACGTTTAAGGGCTTTTGCTGTATCACTATGTAGAATTTGAATTTTCTAGTGCGACAATTTGAATTTTCTAGTGCGACACCCTGGGCCAACACCTTAGTGTTGGAACTTATAGTGCCAAGAGCTAAGCTAGCAAGCCTTCTGGAGGGGTTGAACTGGAGATTTCCCTTGACTTCGGATCGAGCTGAGCCTTCTTGACGATTAGGCGTCTGGGCCAAGTTTTTTAGTGCTTGGGACCGGGTTGAGGCCCCTTAGTGTTTGGATTGGGGGATCGAACTCTGGATGTGGATGGTTTACAATTGGGCAGAGGTCTCTTAGAGGGGTGGGGCTGAGCAGATGATCGAGGCTCTCCGGGGGCTAGAGGGCTCGAGGTTCGAGCTAAGACTTTTTTGGCAACTTTTTGAGACTAAGGCATTTTGGCGCCATGCCATAACTCAAGATCGCGGCGAGATTTGATGTCGTCTGACTACAAGAAAAAGCGCTGTTAGTGATGATTTTTTTGCGACGGATTTGTCCGTTGCAAAATAGCGACAAATTAGCACCCGAAGGAAAATCCATCGCAACATTGTAGAGTGCATATTTTTTGAGACGTATTATCGACATAATATTTATGTCGTAAATTTATGATGTGATTTACGTAAAAAAAGTTTCATCACAAATTTATCGACGTAATAGAGACGAATTATTTCTAAGATTTTTGGAGTCGTCAAATGAAAGTGTGCCTTGTACAATGAGTTAGGGGGACGTGAGGCTCACATTATAAAATTTTTTCAAAATTTTTTTTTTGCATGGTGCACACCCAGAGTGTCTATTTGGCTCGGGTGTGCACTAAACATAACTCTTGAAAAAGTGCATTCAACACACTTGGAAGATAATTCTAACCATTATTTTAAAACTCGGCTCGGACCGACTAGTCTGACTAGTTGATATGCGCCCCGATCTTAAAATCAAGTTGAAATCTTATTTATACCGATCAAAGTTTAAAATCTGACCAAACTTGATTAACCTTGCTCAACCCAACTAACCCGGCCCAACCCAATAAAATCAATTAACCCGACCAAACTCTCTTCATATTTTCTAAGTTTCTATCATTATTTAATTTAGATTTTAATTTAACACGTAAATAAATATAGAAGACGAGGAGTCATCCTTAAAATTATATCCCTTACGACCTTAACATTTAATAGTATTAACATAAGTTTTGGAAGTTGAAATATATATATTTTAAATATTTATTCCCTACGTGCATAAATAAACAAAGAAAATTTAAGTGTGTAAGATTAAATTTAGTAAACTCTTGCCATGACGTCATCTTATGGGATAACTTAGAGATCACAGAGGAGAAATAAAAATCATAGAATACATAAATATAATTATATATTTAATATTTTTAAACTATTATTAAATAATATTAAAATTCCACATATATTTAATATTCATGTGAGCACTTCTAATGTTATGTGTCACATGTCAACTTGAACGGTCAAATTATTGACCCGTGATCTATTATCCTAGTCGAGTTTTTAAACATTGATTTTAACCCAAGCTATTCAAAGCAGTTTTAAAAAAAGTTGGCTTCCAACATGTACAGATGAGTTCTAAGAAATAAAGAGATCAACCTCACTAGTGTACCCATGCGGGGCAGTGTAGTATCAATCTACTCATATGATGTTCGTACGAACGTATCTTTTATGAATAAATTAGATTTTATTAAAAAAAATTAAAGTGTCCATAATTTTAAAAAATGATTATTTGATCGTGTACTTTTTTTTCCAAAAAAGCGTTGTCACAAAATCGCTCATGCTATATTATCTTTTACAATTACATTCTATTTTAAAATATACTGTCACAAAGTTTTCTGTTTTTCTTTTTGTCGATTTAAGAATTTTCCTGGGATCGATCTTTTTTCTCCAAATCATAAAGTAGTAACGTTGTTGCAAGGCTACTCCATTTTGACCTAGAGAAAGAAAGTCGAACTCATGGGAACCAAACTAGGAAAGCTGCCGCATTGGTGACGTAGCAGTGTCCTTCGCGTATTAAACTCTCACATATATTCCAGGTCAAGGGTATTGGGTGGGTTGGGGGGGGGGGGTGGACTTACTTAGCATCTCTCGACGGGGTCGGTTTCGGGCAAACGGTATTGGTTTGGTTTGGGCCTCCAACTGCGCGTCGACAGCGTGTGATCTTTCCGTCCATACCGTTTGGTTTGGGCCTCCAACTGCGCGTCGACAGCGTGTGATCTTTCCGTCCATGTATATAACGCGTGGACTTGTGCGCCTGGAACTCTTCACCAATAAGCTGCTTCGGCCCCAACAGCCGTTTGGATTGTGCCCGTTTAGGAGTCAATGGCAAATAGTGTTTGGGAGGGCCCACCAACAATCGTAGGACCGCCGCAACAATCCATGTACGAGTACAAACCAAGTGTTATAGGGGGAGTCGAATTGGGTTCAAACACCCGAGTCCAATAAGACCGGAAGGGCCCCCCAAAGGATAACGGGGTACGCAAGCTTAACAAATAAGAATTGGAACGGTCAACAGTCAACACCAGTTGTCGCCAATACCGCGGGGTGTGACGCTGATTACACTCACCGGGTGGTTATCCTCGGTGATCATGTGGGTGTGGAGGTGGGTTTTTGAGAGAGGGGGGGGGGTTTGGAGGGGTGATTAGAAGCGGTCTCAATTCTTAATGTTGGGGAATTTCATAACAGGGGGGAGCTAATTAATGTAACGGATCGGGGGGAGGACAGCTCGACTCGAGTTAGCTTAGAATTCTACGTCCTCCTGAATTGGGAATGGGACCAAATCCGGATACTCAAACCTCTGTTTTATTAGGACTTTCTCTAAAAAGTTTAAAAGAGGATAAGGATACAAGTTTTTTTGGAGTTAATTTTAGGATAAAGATAAAGACATTATCCATATCTAAATAATTTTAGATAAAAGATAAAAAAATGCTTATGCCTTTCTCCACTTATCTAATTATAAATATGGTCTTAAGACTCTTGACTGTATGCCCACTAATTTATGAAACTTATCTTTACGTATGTGACATGTTTGATAAGCAAAAGCCATAGGGACTAATTAGTATGAAAAGACTTTAAATGTACTAATATTCTGGAAGTAAAATTTTCCTTTTTCCTCTTAAAAGTAATTTAACGGAAAGCTTTTATTTCCATGTAAATATCGTCCCATAATTTAAGTCTCGTATATTTGATTCAGACATTGCAAACGATGAGAACACGTAAAGAAACAAATAGCACTTATCTTCCTTTTAAAGAAGGGAATACGGGTAGAGCCAGTATCCTCTTACTAATGTGAAAGTGTGAAACCAACCCCCCTCTCTCAATCCAAATCACCTCCCAAACGGCCCAGTCCTATTCTTCGTGGATCAAGACCCCTCCCCCCCCCCCCCCCCAGTTTAGGCGCCGACCCCCGTTCACACTTTCCTCGCCGCTCCAGAATCCCGTTAATAACTGGATTCTTATTGCGGATTACCACATTAATCGCCGGATTTCGAGTCTCCAACGGGAAAAAAAACCATCAACCGACCGGCCAGGATGCGTTCGGGAGGGGCACTCCATCGCGGATACGAGGATGGTGGAGAGATAAAATCGCCAGGTCAGCAAAATATGCACAAATCCCCGTTCTGATGCGAACTCCAGTTGGCCAAACCCCCCCCCCCCCACCCCCCCCCCTTCCGCGCCCATAAAAGACCGTCCACCCGAAGCAGACCCCGCTATCCGCTTCTTCTTCGCTTCTCTCTCTCTTTCTCTGGGCGTTCTTGTTTCCACAGTTTCCCCTGTGATTCCTCCCTCCTGTGTTTATCCCCATAGCCCTCGATCGTTCGAAGAGATGGCGGGTGGGGGCTTCGTGAATCCCGCGGCCCGCGGGGAATACCCTGGGAAGCTCACCAGGTTCGTCCTGCTGACCTGCATCGTCGCCGCCACCGGTGGCCTCATCTTCGGATATGATATCGGTATCTCAGGTGAGGTTACCTCGTTCCTTCGATATTCCCACCATCTTTGTCGAAGGATGTGGTGGTCTGGTCTCCGATCTGATCGAGATTCTTCCTCTTTCTAATGTCCAGGTGGTGTGACGTCGATGGACCCCTTCCTGAGTAAGTTCTTCCCGTCGGTGTACCGCAAGGAGAAGCTGGACAAGTCCACGAACCAGTACTGCAAGTTTGACAGCCAGCTGCTAACGTCCTTCACGTCGTCGCTATACCTGGCGGCGCTGGTGGCCTCGTTCTTCGCCTCGACGGTCACCCGCGTGTTCGGCCGCAAGTGGTCGATGCTCATCGGTGGTTCTACCTTCCTCGTCGGCGCCGCCATCAACGGCGCCGCGAAGGACGTTGCCATGCTCATCATCGGGCGTATCCTCCTCGGTATCGGTGTCGGCTTCGCTAACCAGGTAAATCGACGGCCGCATCCTGTTCTCCTTGTTTCCCCTTCCCCTTCCCCTTACGATCGTCAAGCTTCCTGTCGTTATCCACTATTTATTTCTTGATCCTCCCAGATTCGGGGTCTACAGGGAAGGGATCTGATGATAAGAAAAGAGGGGAAGAAGAGAAAAAAAAAAGGAATGCCCCTGTTTTGGTCCCGTTCTGGCGTCTCCTCCCCACTTTTTCCTGCAGTCCTTTCCCTCTTTGACCCACCTCGAGTCCCGCCTCTTTAACCAGCAGCTTTTAGCTTCGCCTCTTCTTCCCAGGGCTTATACGTAATTATCCCTCTTCCTGCCTTCCTGGCCACCTTTTTCTTGCGGATAATCCCCACTTTACACAATCATGGCCACCATCCGTAACCTTGTATTACACAGAAAAAATGCCCAGTTGTTTGTTTGAACTTTGACGTTGATCGATGAGACGATGGAGCCTTGAGCGGGCGTGGTGTGCTGACCCGTCTCCACCACGAGCTGGCGCGTTTGTCTTCGTTTACTTGTCTCGGTTTTTTTCCTACCCTTTTTGGCATTTTTTGAACAGCGCGCCAGTTGGTATCGTTTACTTGTCTCTACTCATAGGAGTTTACCCTAGCTGCCGAGGTGCTCCTTTATAGAAAACAATATAACGTTAAACCCCCTTCTTTTTGAAACCGATTTGTTCACGCCCAGAATCCTCCGCACCTAACGATCTCATTAAAGTATTGACTGGATAGTTTTTTCACATCTTTTTTGATGTTGGTGTAATGGAGGGGCATATTGACAATATTATTTTGTTGTTGGTGGTGCAGTCGGTGCCGGTGTACCTGTCGGAGATGGCGCCGGCCAAGTACCGGGGCATGCTCAACATCGGGTTCCAACTGATGATCACCATCGGTATCTTCGTGGCGAACCTGATCAATTATGGGACGGCCAAGATCAAGGGCGGTTGGGGGTGGCGCGTCAGCCTGGCGGGCGCCGCCGTGCCGGCAATGATCATCACCCTCGGCTCACTGTTCCTCCCCGACACTCCCAACTCCCTCATCGACCGGGGCAAGGAGGAGAAGGCCCGAGAGATGCTGCGCCGGGTCCGTGGGACCGACGACATCGACCGCGAGTACCAGGACCTGGTGATGGCCAGCAACGAGTCCCGCGCCGTGCAGCACCCCTGGGCCAACATCGTCAAGCGCAAGTACCGCCCCCAGCTCACGATGGCCATCCTCATCCCTTTCTTCCAGCAGCTCACCGGCATCAACGTCATCATGTTCTACGCTCCCGTCCTCTTCAAGACCATCGGCTTCGGCGGCGACGCCTCGCTCATGTCCGCCGTCATCACCGGCCTCGTCAACGTCTTCGCCACCCTCGTCTCCATCTACTACGCTGACCGCGCCGGCCGCCGCAAGCTCTTCCTCCAGGGCGGCGCCCAGATGCTCATCTGCCAGGTCAGTAGAGTCATCCCTGGATCCCCGTCACCATTCCGTCGAACAGGTGCGTTGCTCTTGACCTCCTGCAGCTTGCAGCGTGTCTGATCCCATTTTTGTTGGCATCGTTACGTGCAGATACTTGTGGGGACGCTGATATGGAAGGAGTTCGGGACCAGCGGGGAAGGGCACGTCAGCAAGGGCATGGCCGTCATGATCGTGGCGCTCATCTGTATCTACGTCTCCGGCTTCGCCTGGTCGTGGGGGCCGCTCGGGTGGCTGGTGCCGTCGGAGATCTTCCCGCTAGAGATCCGATCGGCGGGGCAGGCCATCAACGTGTCGGTGAACATGTTCTTCACGTTCGCGATCGCGCAGGTCTTCCTGACCCTGCTGTGCCACTTCAAGTTCGGGCTGTTCTACTTCTTCGCTGGGTGGGTGGTCGTCATGACCACATTCATCTACTTCTTCCTGCCGGAGACGAAGAACATCCCCATCGAAGAGATGGTCCACGTCTGGAAGTCGCATTGGTTCTGGGGCAAGTACATCGACGACGCCGCCATCCGTGGCGACATCGAGCTCAAGAAGCAGTCCCAGGTATAAGAAGCGGGCTCTCCATCGGCGGCAGCGGCGGCGGCGGGCGGCCTCGTTTTTTATGGGCTAATTTTGGTGGTGGGTGTCGACAGCAAAGCTAAGCTCATGGCAACAGCAAGAAGATTACCCCTCGCTACCAGCATCAATCATATCTTTTATGACTATTTTTTTTTACCTTTTGTGGTTATAAATCTAAAACAACTACCTTCCCTCTTCTCCCTCCCTCCTTTCGTCCTTCCCTTCGTCTTTTGTTGTTTACTTCTTCAAAAGGGGTTTACAACAACCACCGCCAGATGCGGATTTCTTGTTCAATACTCACCACGCAACCCCGCCACCCCCCCCCCCCCCCACCAACCAAAAAAAAAAAAGTGTCGTATGGTTAGATCCTCTGTAAACCCCCCTCCCCAACTTGTGACATCCATATATATAGTTGTTGTTATGTCCACTTTCTTATTATGATAATTATTAAATCAACATCTACTTGACTTGTGGCATGTGGGCTAGCAAAGTTGGATTCTATTGCTCTTTCCTCTTATTTCCCTTCGAGGCCCTCTCTTTGATTTCTTTCGTGAAGTGTGCTGTTTAATCGCATGTCTTGGCATGGCTGCTGTCTTGAGTTAATTCTTATTATTTTAACAGCTCGCCGGCAGCTACACCAAAAAATAAATTAGAGAAAAATAATATACAACTCCCCGGGCATTTCCTGACAGCGCAACTCTGTGTTCTCTTCTTTCTTGTGGAGGGGGGGGGGAGCTGCTTGTGGGGGTGGACCGCGTGTGAAACCAACCCAGCCCCCAAGCCCCCAACTTTCTCTCTCTGGCGAACTTGAGTTCTGACCAACAGCAAGATGCTACGTTCTCTGATCATAACCGTCCTATAGATTGTTGAGGCGGCTCTGAATGATGTCATCAAGTTGACATCTTCCCCCACCCCCCACCCCCCAAAAGAAAGAGGGTGTCTGGGAAAAGATTTTGCAAGGAAATTGTGTAAAAAGAAATAAACCATAGTTTTTGAAATTGTGAAGCATTTTAAAGATTCTTTCAATTCTTAGTGGGAAACCTCTGATAATTTTAGGGCATTTTGGGTTGTCTCCTAAGCATATTTTTAGAGATTAACCTCTTCAATTTTGATAACTATAACTATTTGAACACTTCCATATATAGAATGAGCATTGTGAATATGGCGGAGTCTCTCTCCAGTTCAATATCACGGGGGCGAGTAGGAGAAATGTAAGCCTCTACAAGTCTCTACATCTTCCTGCGCGCATATGACACCGACGACCACTTGGCATGTAGAAAAAATAAGAGCCAAAAAGACTTTGGGTTACCCTTTTACTTTTGGCAGTATGTTAGGATCACGTTGGTTAGGAGGGGCCGCATGTGGACTTGTGGAAGTGTACTTGAGTGGATCCACTGCCCCATCCCAACATCACTACAGCAGTGCTGACAAGTTTCTGATGAAGAATAAGAGGGCGAGTACCACAGCGCCCCCACAGTCACCACCGAGGAAGCTTCTGAACAGTGTGGGGGGGCTCCTCCTACCTATATGGTGGGGATCGGCCGGGGTCAGCTGTCGCCCCAAACAAGCCATACCCAGCATCCGGCCCCCATGGTGGCCTGGAGAGCAGATCTTTCTCGCAAGAAGCCAGAGTTGAAGACTTGGGGGTGTTCCCAAGGGTCCTTTTTGATCTCATTCCCCTTGGGGGAGGGGGCTATTGTCCACCATGGCAAGAACACCTTTTGTGGTTGTTTGGTCCATCGTAAGAAGTAAACATAAGATAGTGTAAAACATTGTAAAATAATATTTTAGGATGTTCTTCTTACGTACATCTGGAACAGCATAAGGTACCGGGCATGATTGTTTTGCATGGCTTTCAGTCCAAGACTGTCAAATATTATAATCCAAGTTGTTTTTTTTTGTTTTTAATAGGAGCCTTTCACAACTGTCCAAATAAAATAATACCTATCAATTTTATACTTCAATTAGTTCATCAATTTAAATAAAAAACAAACTATATTATATATAAGCACCATCTCTGTGGAGCCCGAGAACTGCCCCCATGTGGAGGATTGCATTGGAAGGGACCTGAACACGACTTCTCAAGTATTGCCTCACCAGGGATCTGATATTAGGGTTCCATTGATACGATATCTTTGGCCTCACTCACCAATTACTTAGAAAGCAATAAACTTGTCTTTGCAATTTCCGAAGACCGTGAGGACAAGTGGCGACTTGAAGAGTTTGAAGGTCTCCCTTTTGTTGTAATTTCCCCAGTTGGTTCTCAGTACTGAGGGCATGTTAGAAAGAAAGCAAGTACTTTTCCCTTAACGCACATACGTACCCATTTTTCTAGCATGTGGGGATCCAAGTCTCTAGAAGCAAAGTGGTGGCATCAGATCAGTCACATGCCCCGATGGCACTTCTACATATATAGCAACTCCACATCTCTGCTGGGCAGCCTTGGAAACATTTCGAAGGGGATGATAGACATTTGTTTGATTAGATTGAGTAATCCTTGGCATAAAAGCTGATTTCATTTTTGTTATTCTTTCGCATTTGGTATGCTTGGAATATTCCAAGTATCACCTTATGTCCATGCATTTCTTCTCAAGGTATGCTATATATATATATATATATATATATATATATATATATATATGTGTGTGTGTGTGTGTGTGTGTGTGTGTGTGTGTGTGTGTGTGTGTGTAGAGAGATGTTCACATGAGGTCGGCCCCATGGCAATTACTGACCCATGGCAAATTGCCATGGGGCCGACCCCATGCGATCATCTCCCATGGCTAAATAAGGGCCTAGATCGATGCTGGCCTCATGGCAAATTGCCATGGGGCCGGTCCCACGTGAATATCTCCTATATATATATATATATATATATGGAGCGATGTTTAATTAAGAATTCAAAATGTTCCATAAGTCATCTTTCTCATGTTATTTCCCATATTTAAACTTCAGTTTTTCTACTGAAGAGGGAGCACAATACCGACTTCTTTGGCAGTTTGTGTGAATCCACGTATGGATTAGGAGCAAGTTTTGAGCTCCCACGTAATTAAATAGCCGACTGGAAATATTAAGCTGTCTTGCAGTTTTGGGTAGAAGAGAGAGGGAAGGGAGAAATAGGTTAATGAGACCCAAGCAACTCCGCACATTAAGCATTTGTAGCATCTCATACTTCCAATATTGGTATTACTCGTGGCGCAGAGTTTGTTAGTACTTGCTGATTGTTACCTGTATACATACATGTCGACTGGGGTTCTTTATATATCATGAAAAGAGTTTCACTCGATGTTCCGGTTTAGCAGTGCATTATTTTACATTGAAAAAGTCATTTGCTTTGACGTAAAATACTGTAGACTATTGTGTTGTATTCGTTAATATGATTTTATAATATTTCATGGTATTTTAATTATAAGTCAAATGGCCCCCTAATTTTAATGTAAATTTTTATTGTGGCAGCGTAATTATTGATGTTGACCCATTGCAACTATCAGGTAAAATATTCATCTTAAATACATTAGGAAAATTTTGGAACCACCCCCCCTCCACACACCCTTAATTAATTTTCCTTAATAATTTCCTCCTATGAATTAAGGAGCCAGCTGGAAAATTATATATGTCAGCTCATATATATAGTGTCTTCTTCACACCCGTTCAAAATCCTTGAAAGGAACATGCAACATGTTTTAACTTTTAAGTCGGCATCACAGTTACAGCCACCTATTTATATTGATCATTCTGGACTAGACTTTATCCTGCTTGCATGTGTGTGCATTGCATCAGCCGGCTGACACCCCAACGATCTTATCGCTAGCTTCTTGTATTTAATTTCCCTTTCAAACGAACAAATTCCGGCCATGACGTACTCCTGTTTTTTTTTCTTTCTTTCCTTCGAAAAAAATGCTAATTAACATATCATTTCAAATTCCATACCGCATGTCACGTACAGTATGTTTTTTTTGTCTTTTTGATGATATCGGACTTGCAGCAGAGGACTACGAAGTGAAATTAATTTGGTACGTAGAGCGTTGGAGTTAATTAAGCTCAACACTTTTTTTAAAACTAATCTCTCCATTGTCCAATCTGAAACACGAAATCCAACATACAGTACTATTTTCACCGTCATTCACGAA
The DNA here is from genome assembly GCA_022559845.1 of Amorphophallus konjac. Taxonomy (NCBI): domain Eukaryota; kingdom Viridiplantae; phylum Streptophyta; class Magnoliopsida; order Alismatales; family Araceae; genus Amorphophallus; species Amorphophallus konjac. The sequence goes on from CM040128.1 coordinate 153,023,712, forward strand.
AACCTTATCCAAAGTTTTTACAGATCTCAATCCTATCCACAAGGTAGCCGGCCGGCCAGCTTTTCAGTACCCACACCCTTTTTTCTCACCCTCCCCTATTCTCCGTGACTCCCTCGGCCTTTCCTGCAGTACTGTGATAATTAATTAGCTGATCACATGCTTCTCCCACCCGCCTTAAAACAAAAGATGTGCTGCTTCATCACCAGAGCATGCATGCACAATCGGCATATATCGACGTACTACTCTCCTGTGCTCCAAGATGCATCCAAAGATGACGGTGGGAAAGAGAGACGACGTACCAAGTGGGAAAGGGGGGGGGGGGTGTAGTTTTGAGGCTCCCCAAGCTTCACTTGTGACATAACTTAAGAATTGCAGACATGGAGGCTACGTGGGTGCTCGTGAAAAGATGTCTGTGCGTACATCCTGGAAGGCCTCGATCGGACCCATCAACTTCGCATGCAGTACTGGAGATGGGAAGGACGTGAAGGAGGGAGGGGAAAAGGAGGAGGGGGGATAAAAAGGGAGGAGGGAGGGAAAGAAACATGCATGAACACACCGCCGAGGCTAGCTCGATGGCTGTTTGAGATTGCCTTTAATTTTGAGGTTGGGTGACTAGGAAAAAGTTACGTACGTACCACGGGTGGGCCGGCGGCAATGGATATGGTTTGGATAGAATGGATAAGCCGGCCAAATGCTTGTTTGTGAGGAGCCGGTACGTTCTGAGCGAGGCTTTTTTGTTGCAGATTAATTCACTTTTGGGTGAATGAGATGTTGGGGTGGGGGGGGAAGGCTGGAAAGGGGAAGATATTGTCACGGGGTGGTGTAGTGATCCTTTTAATCACAATTGTGTAGTGTTGCCTTGGCATGTGAAGGGTGCAAATGGCTTATAAGGTTTGTGGTGTAGTACTTCTCTAGACAGATGGCGCTGCTAAAACATGGGGATTAAACTAATATTTGTGAAGAATGAGAGCACACGTTGCTCTTTTGTGGAGATTTCAAATTATTTTATAGCTAGCTAGGTAGGGTCTTTCTAGACTCCACAACTAAAAGGTACTGTTCAGGTCTTTTTCACTAGCTAGAGATAAACTCCTTGCAGAAGTCTTTGCTGGACGCTAAAATATTCACAAGCTATCTCGACTGAAAAAGACACTTCATTGAAATGACCAAATTACACACACACACACACACACACAAACACACACACACACACACACACATATATATATATATATACATATATTATGCACATGTTTGGAGAAAGAGTACTATAGAAGCCTAAGTGGGGTGTATATGAACAAAGACTCGAACAATGTTTGACAGGTGAATGGAGCAGCCTATGAGAAAGCATGTTCTATTTATATTAAACAGAGAGTGTTCTGACAATAATAAATCTAGTGATGAATACTCATGGAAGTGTTGATGCGTTCTGATATCTTATGGTAGCATATTATTTCCATATTTTCCAAGTAATGAGATTAAGTACTAGCAGAAAGAAAACACAGATTTCTTCTTAGAAGCATCTGAAAAAGAGTGTAACAGCACTTAACTCAAAAGATAACTATGTACAATTTTTAATGATAGAATAATATGTAGGTTATTCTATGTATTGGAAAATTACTTCTTATATTGAGTTTCATCGAGAGAAGCATATATGCAGGGCTGGGGTGGGGGTGGCGGAGGGACTTAAATGATAGTTAGGATAACATATAATAGCATGAGCAAGGTTTTGTACCAAACTGTACGAATAGATATTAGGTGATTGGGCTGCTTGGCTAGGTTACTAATTTTAAAGCTCTCAATTTCCTTTAGATTCCATTTTTTTTTTCACATAATCTGCAAGAAGATTATAAGCAGCAGCAGAAACGAGCTGAAGATTTCTCCTTAGATTGTTCAAGGATTTACATGGTGGAGATTTAAAATCAAAGTAGCTTCCGAGTTCTGCTAAAATTTCACAAGAACAATGCCGATTTGCAAACGAAGAGGTCGCTAGCTAGGGTGTTCTCCATTTTCATCATCTTGTTTCTCTTTCCAAAATGTTCTCAATTACATCACTAACCTAAATTATACCAGATTTACATCAGTGGATGATTTTAGTGTGTTATTCTTTTACATTTATAAGAACCTTAATAGTGGCATCTTCAACTACATTGAGTATACCAAAATTTATTGAAGTGTCATCCAATGTGTTCATGGTGCTAGCAAGGTTGCCTTTGCACAAATGGAGACGGTCCTTTTTAACATTCCGCAGGAGCTTTCAGATGCAACATATTATGGTAACTAAGGTTTTCAGGATCGAATTTACTTGTTTTTTTCTTTATAAATTGTTTCATAACAATAGTTATAAACAAATATATCATTTTCCAGAAGATTAGAAAACACTATAAGGTTGCACATAAGAGAGAGTTAATGAATGATTATACTTCCATTACATTGATGTTAGCATACGGCACTGCTTGAAGTAGAGTATTCTCTATTTCTAGATTCCTGCCCTGGAAAAAGCAATTGAGAAAGGAATGGACACAGCAAATCAAAATGGACTGATACCCATGTTAGGCAGACCCAAATTGGGGAGTCAATCCATAATTTGCGCTGCCTTGTCAGGGTCCTATTTGAGCTAGAACGTGCAAATAATGTGTAGGATAGAATTAGATGAGTGAGTTGAATGGCTATCTCAATCATCAGTCTATGTGATCAGTCTATATGAAGCAAAAGTACTATTATTATTATTATTCTTATGGTAACGGGGAACTTGGCGAAGTGGTATAGGACACTAGCAGAGATGGATGACCTGGGTTCGATTACAGAGCAAACCCTTTTTTTTTGCCACTGTTCAATTAGTAAAATCTTGGGCCATACACCCCTCGAGGATTAAGTGCATGGCTGCGTACTTACTCCGTAGGACAAATGTAATCTTATTGACACTAATTAGCTATGAACATTAACCCAAGGTAGACTTCATCTCACTTGGACCAATCAAGTAACTTGACAACCAAGTTGGTCACTGCAATGCGGTCTCCTAATTTGATCTTGTCATGTCTTTCCCACGTTTGTGGTAAGAACCCTGATCGATGGAGTTCATCAAATTGATGTCCCCTTGGCATTATTTAGGTTAACATATGAAAATGATGCCTTTTGCGTTTGCAGGCTCATCTGGAGGTCACAACCGCCCCACTTCAAGCATGAAGAATAGAGGGCGAGCCTGCCCCGTTAGGCCATTGCGGAATCGGCATACTTTAGGGGTGTGGCACTGATCATCTTCCTGGTCAGATTGCTGTTGGCAATGGAAATGGGACAGCCAATTCAAACGAGACCAGTCATAATAGCTTTATCTGTCCCAATAACCCCTCCCCACATGAGTGACCACGTTGCTGCTGGTGGAATGAACTCCCACAAGCTTGGCCCGCTGATAGTTGCCTTCTTCGATCAGTCCTTCTGTTAATTGTTATTGACTTGGAAATTCTAGATTGGCCACTAATTAAGCATGATTGATCTATATGTCTGTAGAAAGAGGTCATGCCAGAATGATTTGGAGTACCCAATCCCAGGCTCAATTAATTGAAACCCACAATCTTAAGGCCACGTAAGGGGTGATTCGAAGGCCACTAACATAAGTGGAGACACAAAAAGGGTTTCGACAGGGAGAAGAGAATAAAAAAGAGACACAACCACCACATGCGTGCAGTGGAGGTGGTGATGAGAATTGGGCTTTGATGTCGTTCTCATGTCCCTGGGCCATCCGAAATGTCAGACCATGATCCACACATGCCTTGTTGCTTGTTCGGTTGGGGCAGTGTGTGGATTGTGGGGGAGACACCTACATGCTAGTCGCTTTACGCTGCGAGAATACAAGCAAGTGGAATGGGTGGGCCTCCATCTATGGCCCAACTTACATGCGGGCAAGCACAGCATCTAGATCCTCCACCATAGGTGGGGCACTGTCCAACTAAAACCCCAACAACAACGGCCCCAACACTTAAAATGCCCACCGACAAGGGGGGGGCGGGGGGGGGCTAGCTCCCTCCCTCCACGTAGTATGTAAGGGGGCTCACTATATTTTTGTTGCACATACACGGTTAGTTCTAAACAAGGCCTTATAAGTTGAAGGTTAGATTCTCACCATCGACTACTTGTACGACTTGCCTAGTTTTGTTGTACGATCTATGCATATCGTGCAAAGGTTCATGCTCGATATATACGATTCGCAGAATATATAGAATTAACTAAATAAACCGTATGACTAATTATAAAATTATTTTGGGGATAGACACTCAATCTGATCATATTTGTTAATGGACCAAAACACGGAACAACTCATCAATAGGCCCAAAGAGTTTGGGTCCAGTGTCTGGAGAGAGGGCTGGATACCAGGCCCAAATGCTCAATCAAGGAAATCGTACAAGATTTGAGTAATACTTGCTGCAAGTCACAGTTATATCTAGTTATCTTGCAAACCCATTTTCTGTTGGTTCATGTGTGCACAGGCAACTGGGCAGCCTTGTTATAAATTTGATAAAGGCACATGCATCACAACAATCAAAAGTAAAGACGTCCAACTATTTTATTGCGAGCTCAGGGCTTGCCATAATGCGTGGTCTCACCACCCAAGTTCAATCCCGGGTTACTACCCCTTCCTTTTATTTTTTTTGAATAAAAAATTACCTAACAAAAAAAGCCTATTTTATTGCAGGTATATAAACCGATGGGAGGGGAAATTACCGGATAATGTGGTGCATGTACAATCCATAGTTGTTTCCGGTAAGTATTGCCCTAAGAACTTAGCCAACGCATTTCACATTAGTTAGGCCCATTAGCTTAACCAAGATCTGGGCCCTTAATCATTCGTTTAAACCAGAACGAGAAGCGGCCTAGCTAGGAGTCTAATGATGTTAGACATGCATGGAAGCCATTAAAGTAGATCTATTGGACTTTGGTCCATTAAAAGCTTCATAGATTCACCCTCCTCTCACACACATAACACCTATCCGACCACGGGTATCGCATTCGACCCTCTGAGGTCGAATGTGATATCTACCTAATTTTCAAAAAAAGTCTTAGACGTCCTTTGATAATCGGTTGGTCGGCCGGTTGTCGGGGGTTTCGTGGGACGGGCCGCCTCCCCCCCTCACACAGAGGGTCTCTGTTCGACTTTATTCGACCAAAAAGATCGAACAAGGTATCCTACCATATTTTCAAAGGGGCCCTTAAAGTTTTGGACCGGGGTCACCGTCAGTAATGGATCAATTCATTTTCAACGGCATACGCTCGGATCCAATCAGGATAAATAACATATATTCTCACCTCTTCTTCGGATGCTCGACTCCAGAGATCGACGAATAACACTGCCATGTTTCATGAACAGTTCCAAGAATAACGAAATGTGATGTACCTGCCAAATCTAGGAGACAGGGATAGCGTTGCCTTGTTTTAAGGGTTTGTTGTCAACTCCCTATGCTATGATATATATTTATATTGTTAATTAGCATCTAGACACGATAACTTTGGATACAGAAGGATTCGTCTAATAAAAAGGCCCATGAAATCTGTTGGCAGATACAAACTTAAATAGCATAAGATTACACAACATATAAGAGGACAGCCTAGGTATTAGAAAGGCACGAGAGAGAGAGAGAGAGAGAGAGAGAGAGAGATATATATATATATATATATATATATATATATATATAAGAGAGAGAGAGTATATATATATATATAAGAGAGAGAGAGAGAGATATTATATATAAGAGAGAGAGAGTATATATATATATATAAGAGAGAGAGAGAGAGAGATATATATATATATATATATAAGAGAGAGAGAGAGAGAGAGAGAGAGAAAAGGTTATGGCATGTATGGGAAATTGGGAATGTACGTAGTGCAATTTAAGATTACACCATCGGAGGACAGCCTTTTTGTCCTGCTGGTTGGGAACAGGCTGGTCTGGTTGTATATGAGGTTTTATCATCAGTTCATTCTTATTTTGTCATCACTTATATATGAGGTAAGGATTTATCATCAATTTATTCCTATTTGGTCAAAAGTGAACATGCTTATACCATTTTTTGTAATCAACTTCATTTAGAATTTATGTTCATGAGATGTTATATATATCATAGAGAATGTTTTTTGGTCAGAATTATGTTCTGAGGTTCTTCTTGGTTAAAAGAGTGCTTCTCTGTGAAGTACTAGTTTCTGTCACACACAAGAAATAAAAGGGTTTGCGGGAGCGGTGCCTTCCAAGCACAGCCAAGATATCAAACCCGTCATCGACGCCATTTTTCTCTCCTCCGCCACCCCCCACTCCAACACCTTCCTCCTTTTCGTCGCCTCCCCACCTTCTCCGCCATGGCGCCCCGACTGCTCTCCTGCTTCGGCCGCGGGGCGGCGCAATCGTCCTCTCCGAGGCACCCCACGCCGTCGCAAGACGACCCGGCGGCTGAGGAGCAGCGGCGAGGGGGCCCCGTGGTGGTGGAGCTGTTCTCCTCTCAAGGGTGCGCGGCGTCCCCCCAGGCGGAGCTGCTGCTGTCGCGCCTCGGCCGGGGGGACTTCCACGCCGCCGGGCCGGAGGGCGAAGCGAGGCTGCCGCCGGTGGTGGTGCTGGTTTTCCATGTGGACTACTGGGATCACACGGGGTGGAAGGACCCATTTGGGTCGAGCATGTCGACTGTTCGCCAGAAGGCCTACGTGGAGGCGCTGCGGCTCGACGCGCTCTACACGCCGCAAGTGGTGGTGCAGGGACGGGCGCAGGTGCTCGGCACCGATGAAGACGGGCTCCTCTCCGCCGTCGGGGCCGCCGCCCGGTTCCTTTCCCCCACCTTCACCGTAAAGCCCTTGCCCTTGCTGCATGAGATTATTAATTTTTATGGTATAAAAATTTGTATATGTGGTGTCTTAAATAGTCCCCTTCATGCACTTTGGTTATTTTTCTTTTTTTCCGTTTATTTAATAAATCTTGGTGTAAAGCACCTCCCTTTGATATACATTGGGTTATTTTCCGCACTTTTTTGGTTTATTAAATTAATATTGATTGCTCTCTGCGGTGCTTTTATACGATTTTATGGAGTAAATTTTATTTCTCCATCTTCAAATAGCCTTTGAAGCAATTTTGTTATTTCTTTCTTTTTGTAGTAAAGCCCTTCGCTTGATGCACTGGATTTTTTTTTCCAGCCTTCTGATTCCTTTTTAGTTAACTTTGGTGCCTATCGGTGGTGCTTTTGTAATTTTTTGTCAGTTTTTATGGGGTAGGACTTTATTTATTTATTTATTTTGGTCAGGTGATGAAATTATTTTTCTGGTGTCTTTGAATAACCCTTGATGCAATTTGGTTAGTTTTCTTGTTCTTAAATTTATCTAATTAATTTGGAATCCATTGTGATTTGTGAAACTCTTATCAGATTTTTACGGCAAACGTATTTCCTTTTTCTTTCCGGTGTCTGTTTCCCTATTCTTTTGACGGTGGTGGTGGTGGTGACGGCGGCGGCAGCGGTCGTGGTGGGTAGCTATCATATGTTCCTTACCCATAAATTTCTACCCTTTTTGAAATCGAAATAGAGAAAATTAGGTTAATTTAAACTCAAGTAGAGTATTCTTTTTTTCACTTTTGTTTAAATTTGAAATATATCCAAGTTAGAGTTAGAATAATTGATTCTAACTTTTTGTTAGAAAGAATTATTCCAAAAAAATTCAAGTCAAGAGTGAAAAAATCTACCAATCTTGTCAAATTATATTTTTACTTATTTCCCATATTAGGATTCTTATTTCACCATTATCTCTCTATCAAAGCGGGCCTAAAACAATCAAGTGTAGCTAATTGGTGGCTTGCTCTTCTCTTGAGATGTTTTGACAGTCCCCACAATACAACGTGATCCTGTGCTTTCCATTGTAGGCCGGTGGTCGCCTGCTGAATAGACTAGCCAACAGCCCGTACCTTTTCACCATCTCATATAACTTCTCACCAGTTTGAAAATGACAGGACTTCAGGGGTTGTTCCGGTTGATGTAAAAACATCATCCATGTTTCATATGTCTCATATAAATAGAGTGTTTGAAGATGCTATACAATGTTTTTACATCAAAACCATCAGCTCTTTAATTAGGAAAAAGCCCTAGATGGATGTCACGAGGACAATATATATATACTCACATAGTAATTGTTGGGTGATCATCTCTTCCCTTCCATATCCATCTCAGGTGACCTACGAAAGGCCATCACCAGAGACCCTGAGGGTTACCTTGTCTGGGCAGCCTGGGACGAAGGTGGATGGCAATGGAGCCGACGTTCTCGTGGCATTGTATGAGAATGGCCTCATCACGGACTGCGCCTTGGGAGAGAACCGTGGCCGGGTCCTCTCCAACGACTTCGTGGTGCGCAAGCTCGAGAAGCTCTGCCATGTCAGGGACATCTCCGCCAAGAAGACCATATCAGGGACGGCCAGTTTCCCCCTGTGGCAGGGTTTCAACAGCGGCAAATGTGGAATCCTAGTGTTCCTCCAGAACGGTTCGCTGCAAATCTTTGGTGCCCAGCACTTCGAGCTGCCGGATGACCTTTGATCCGTGCGTGGTGATGCTCCCATGTTCATTTCACGTGTGTAGGGCTAGGGTTGGTGGTGGTGGTGTTAGAAATCGGAGTATCTATAGAGATGGACAAATAATAGAGGAGGAAGAAAGAAGGAGGAAGAAGAGATCAAATCATAAGAATACAAAGATTTACGTGATTCGGGGAGACGATGTGTCTTCCTACATCCACGGCATTACTGAGATTTTTTATTTCGCACTAAAGAACAATTACAAGAGATACTGTCTTTATATACAAGGAGCCTAGGACAACCCTCTCAGATGAAATTACAATAATACCCCCCAAAAGTTAGATCCTCAAAAGAACATGAGAAAATCTACCAACATCCGGATCAAGACTCCACACTCCTTCAACAGGTGGGGGGTTCTGATTTGTTGCCGCCTTCTCTCAAGCAAGTGTGTGAGTATTATCTCCAGACCAACTTAACTGACAAGGTGGGAGACGTCTGATTAGATGCCCCCCATCTTGTTCATCAACTCAAAAATATGTTATTTTAAAAAAATATGTTATTTTTGAAAATATATATTTATTTATAAAATTTACAAAAAAAAATATTAAAAAAAGGTCTGAGAGGCTCCACTTTAATGTCCCCGACCACATCAAGTAAGTCGCCCTCCTATTTTCAAGGATTGTGTTATTACCCTTTGAACGTAAAAGTTGCTGGTTACCATGAATGATGGGATTCGTAATGCGCTCAGATTCAAACTAGGCCCACCTTAAGAAGACGGCCCAGCGAGACCCAAATGCTTTCCTAGCAGGTGATTGTATAGCTTGCCATACCAGTGCGTCTCGCACCGATTCAGTTGTATCTTATTGTATTAGAGCTGGAGTGAGACGGTTGAGACGGTTCACGGAAGTTTGACTCGGTTCCAATCAAGCCCAAAGTCACTTCGTAAGGCCATATCGTAATCATACCACAGCTTGTCCAAGTCGATCCGGATCACAATGACGAGCAAAAGAAATGTCCGATCTGACTGAGTCTCTCGTTTGTTCACATAGACGAATTGATAGACATAGATATGTTCTTTTACTCAATCAAAAGAGTTTATGGTTTAGTGGCACCAATACTTTCCCCTCGCGAGGGTGGTCTTATATATCTTTAAATCCCACTTTTGTGTCAGAAGAAGGATTTAATCTTTGACTTCACAATGACTAATGCCACCCTCTATTGCAAGGCATACGTCAAGACGAGACAATCGTAAACACGTTATTTTTGACATCACCTTAAGTAAATTTTATATCACACCATAATGTCCAAAAGTGACTCTCATTGTTGAATTATTTTAATATTTTTTATTTATTTTTTTAAAAATTTTTATTTTACATCTCAAATAAGTAAAAAGAAAAATAAATAAATATAATAATATAATAATATAATAATAAAAAATAAAAAATACATCTTCTTTATAGTATGCCATTAAAAAAATAAAAATAAACAATAAAAATTAATTAATTAATTGAAAGATATCCTACTTACAAGATGATGTTTTAAAAAATTAAAAATAAAATAAAAATAAAAGAGCGACCTCTGGAATAGACGCCTTTCAAAAGGCATCCAATTCATGATGCCTTTTAAGTTTTCCTATTACTAGTCAAAGTTAAGGCAATGAAAATCTGAAATTCAATGGATGCTTGTTTAAACAGTGTCCCCATCTCGAGATGCATCTTTCTTATCAAAGTTAGCACTGGAATCTCCATGTTCAATGCGTGCGGCGTTGAGAGGACGAAGGAGACTTCCCCTCTAGAGGAAAGTGGCATCCTATCAACTGGACGCGTCAAAGTGGAAACACATCTGGTCAATGAGACGTGTCCTTTAATTGGCGTCCCATACTAGGGACGCCTCTTTCGCCCGACTAGCTATAAATAGGGTAGCTCCTCCCACAAGTGAAAGGCTTCAAAACTGTGAGAAATCCTCATTGAGAGGAGGGGAAAACCCTGGAGAAATATCTCCGAACTCGTGAGATTTTCTTTTGGGATTAAGGGAGTGTTCTACCTGATCATTTGAGAGAAGAGTGATTCCCTCATCCCCTGCTCGTGCATGATGTCCTCATGCTGCTGGAGTTCCTCGAAGCCCGCCGCTAGTGTCACAATAAGTCTTTCTTCCTCTTACTCTTCTTTTACATTATTTTCGTTAGTTGCACACATTATTTGTTTTCTTAGTTCGTGTCTCATTTCTCTTCATAAGAGAATCCCGTATTCGTGCATTTATGCACAAAGTGGATTTCATCGTAGTAATTTCTCAACCTTTACATCCAAAAGGGGTTTAAAACAACATCAATAAGGTGTGTATTGGTTCATAATTTCATTGCTCTTTTGTCAAAAGAGATTGATACTACACTGTCACTATTTCTAATCCGGTTTGGTATTTATTTTATTTTCTTGCAAAGGTAATCAAAGGAAAGCTCTCTTCATTGGTCGGCCAAGGGATGAGAAAGAAGGAACCCTCACAAATCTCTCACACCCAAGGTATAACGCACGATCATTTTCCTTTCTATTTTTTGAGTCTTCAACCCCTGACGATCACACTCCATACAACACACACGCACTCATGCGTGATTTTTCGTTAAAACTTGCGAGGACAACTCCCGCAGTCCTCTCTCTTATTATTATCTTTTCCGTGGCATTCACATTGAGCAAGAAGATGTTTCCTAGGAGGCATAGTGGAATGCTAAAGGAGAAGGAGCTCATCGGGAAGGCATGAAAGCACAGCGAAGAAATGGCAGAGACTAATGCCGGAGAAGATAAGGGGATGTTACATGACCGCTTCCCTCGCCCATTTTAAAGGGGAAGGGGGCATGACGTCCCAGCATCAACGGTGGAGATTGCATCATTAAGAAGGAGGTAGATCATCATCAATGGTCATGGACGATCAAGAAAATCCCAAGGGCAGTGATAGGTACTATTCCTGCTCGTTTTCCCATGTTTGAAGAGACATCGTCATGATGGGAGTGGCATCACGCTTGATTGGTGACTATACACCTTACTCCGAGGCGGAGTGGCGTCTAGGGCAACGAGAGTGCTATGCCATGTGCCCTACAAAGGTAGAGAGGTAACTTCTTCGCAAAGATACACCTTGCCCAGAGACTTAGACCTCTATGGAGAATGCCCTACCAAGAGTAAATTTCTTCCCGAGCACCGAGCACTCTCGTTGCTCGAGAGTGGGGGACTAGTGAGAAGGGGAAAAATCACCAGGCCCAATAAGGCCCAATAAAGATCGGCACAATGTTCATTGCGGCAAGACCCAACACAGCCTGGGAAAAGATCCAAGTCCATACTTTGTGCACATCTTTCCCCTACATCTCACGTGATGCATATATAAGTAGCCGTTATCGTAATAATGGCGGGAGTAATCCCGGTGGTTCATGGCCGAGGGGTTATTACCCATGTCCCTACGTTATCCACAGGGCAAGAATCCAGGGAGATTTCGTCCCTCGCCCCTTGCGAGGCGAGCGGACGAGTAACTGACGACTCTACAATGGACAACCATAACTCCACTACTACGACCCCATTAAGTTAGGAAATGGAACACCCTCCAGGAAGGAACTAAAGAACCCTGGCTAGGCGGCCAAGAAGATACATTTTACTCATGTTGTTAAATGCATCTCACACTCATCTCGTACCCTTTGTCTCCACAAAAGTTCCAGAGTGCTCCCCCCTCACTGACTTGTTCGAGCACTCTCAACCCCCCCCTTCTATCTCTCTATGTGTGTATGTGTGTTCGAGCACTCTGCTCTATCTGAGTGTTTTGCTCCTTCTTTTACTCATTCTTCTAGCACGTGCCTAACTTAAGTATAGGTGGATTAACTCTTGACATCTCTCTTAATACTTCTTCTGATACGATTTCTCTATTACAGATTTCCTCTTGGGTGGCACTTTTATTTTTCCATCAAATAAATTCTAGAAGTATAGCTCGCGGTTCTATATACCATCTTTCTACCTCTACAATATCTCTAAAATTAGGGTTTTTAACATATTAGTCCCTATAAACATAGTGAATTGCCGATTAGTCCCTTCATTCTGAGTATTGTCTTAAAGATCCTTACAATTATTAATATTTTATAAATAAGTCCACGTAGTTTATCTCCGTCTAAAAAAAAGAATATTCCGTAGAATATTCTGTCAATGGCATGGAAAAGACTAAAATATCCCCCCCCCCCTCTCTCTCTCCTCGACCTCGCCCACCACCTCGCCCTCCGCGGCGGCCTCTCCCTCACCGTCCTCGTCACACCGGGCAATCTCCCCCTCCTCCACCCCCTCCTCTTCCTTTCCGGTGGAGCTGCCATCTTTAGGGACTGGTTTGATCTTCTTCAGCCTAATCCAGAAGCAACCGAGGTAGAGGATGAGGTGGTCTACGCTCTGGATGAGGAAGAGCACGACGCAAGCGTTGGCGAGAAACTGGAGAGGCGGGGCGAGATACTCCACCCTCACCATCACCCACGACCAGTAGAGCTAGTAGAAAGCGCCCCACACGCCGAGGGGCCCGAACGCGAGGAGCAGCTACAGCTCGGGCGTGCCCAGGTGCCATCCCTTCAAGTAAGCCATCACCTCGAAGCCCAGCATGGCCACCGACAGGAAAAGGAATGCCTTGACGAAGGAGTAGAACCGGGCGTGGGAACCCCGGCCGGCCGTGGGCTCGATGGCGCCGGCCGCCTTGTCGGCCGCCAGTGCCCACTCCTCTTCTTCTTCTTCCGCTTCCTCGTCGGCGGCGTCGATCCACCTCGAGGCGACGCGTCGGCGTACTGCGGCGGCGACGTCCGAGGCGGCGGCCGCGAGGTAGGCGAGGCAGCCGGCCTCACGGTGGGCACGGAGGAGGAGGACCCAGGTGAGCTGCTTAGCGTTCTTGCCACGGGCGCCCTTGCGGCCGGTGGGGGAGGAGAGGGCGGCGAGTTCGTCGTCGTCGAGCGACGACACCTCCAACACGGAGTAGTTGGGGTTGGGCATCTTGACCACCACCAGCGTCACCCGGGGCTTCTCGTCCGCCCACAACTAGGAGAGGGACGGCGCCATTGCCGCCCCTTCTTCTCTTCTCTTCCCTCCCTCTCCCCTACTTTTTGTCTGCCACTCCAAAAGTTCGGAGCTTTCTTCCACAGGGGGAGGACGGGGGTGGAGGGGGAGGAGGGGGCTGGAGGGCAGGGGAGGGGGGAGTAGCAGGGGAGGGGGAGGGAGGCCGGAGAGGGAGGGTCGCAGGGGAGGGGGGAGGGCGGTCGGAGAAGGAGGAGGGGGCCGGAGGGCCGGGGAGGGGGGAGGTAGCAGGGGAGGGTGAGGAGGAGGCCGGAGGGGGGGGAAGGGAGGCTGGAGGGGGAGGGGGGAGGTCACAGGGGAGGGGGGAGGGCGGCCGGAGGGCCGGGGAGGGGGAGGTGAATCAGAGGTTGACACCCTTCTCTCTCTCTCACACACACATTCACACTTAAGTCAGGGGTAAGTTAATATTTTCATTTTCTTTAATATAAGATAACTATAGTTTTGTTAACTTAATGAACGGTAGGGACTTAAATGTGTAACGACTAAGATTATAGGGATTTTTTAAATAATACTGAGGGACTAAAAAGTAATTTATCATATTTATATGGACTAATATGTAAAAATCCCATAAAATTATGTATGTAAAAATCTCGTTATACCAATTGCAATGTTTTGCGTTGAAACAAGTAAATTGATAGACATCATTTCACCGGATCCACCTATACACCGTCGTAGACGTGTGCCTTTCAACTCGTGACTTTGCCGTGGTGGTGGTCCCGTCACCTTTCCCCACTGAGAGAGGCCCACGCTCCCCCAAGGGGGAGCCGGGTGGCCCAGTTTGTAAGACGCCCAGTTGTTAGGGCCGCCACTTACGCAGAGTCACAAGAGGGTTTCAAATCCTCGGCCTCCCCCTCCCCACTACACCACGTGAACGCCAACTGGACCTACCCTGCTGACGTGTAGGATGAGAGAGGGCTGGCTTTCCACGTGAACCCACCTGATCTCCAGGGGACCTATACGACAAGCAATAAGTACAGCCAATAGAAGGCTGCCAAATCGCAACATCCCTGCTTATCAAATAATTGTACTCCTTACGAAGGGCTCTTTTATTTATTTATGTATTATTGGTGGTGGGGCACGTCCACAGCTGGCACGACGCTGATCTTCCTCCCACTGGGGGGCCTTCTCACTGTATGAACGCTAACAAAAATGGATCCAACTAATAAGACAACCCAAGATTTACGCAAGCAAAAGATCTCAACCCAAATTACTAACCTCGCCCCTGGTTTGTTAAATTAATTTAACCAGAGCTTGTTTCGCTGGGGTGACGTAGATAAACACCAACCTATCGCATTCTATAATTACCCCGCAACTTGTTTATTAAATTGGATAAAACTGTTTTGTTGGATTAATTAAAACATGTAAGCATATCACATTACCTGTTTCATTCATATTTAAGGCTATTATAAGAATACTTTTTCGGATAAGAGCCATGCTGTTTGGTGAATAAGCGACTTATATTATACCATTATTCAACAAAGCATCACCGGGATGCCATGAAACTAAATTGCGCCCTATTTCCAAGTTGATTTGAGTATCCCTGGCTGAGTGTCATTGTGTCGTGACTTTCAAATTTCCGAAACAGATTAAATAATAAAGACGAAGATTATTATTAGCTTAACTATCAAATCCCACAACTAACCTCAAAACCTAAGAAATGGAAGACGCTCACAAGATCGATTACAGTTTGCATAATTAGATGAGGAAACTAGTGAGATAATTTGGCCGCAAATATGACGACAAGTAACCCTGGTCATCTACGGTGATTTCTATTAACATTATTCCAGAAAACACATTTAGAAACTACACTATACAACAAGATAATTACAGAGGGGTTTAGTCCGCGATTTACACAGCAGATCCACCCTAACCACTCCCTTCCCCACTCTCTCTGAGCAGTCTGACTTTTTTTTTACTGCCTAAAATGTTCCTGCCCTCGAGAACTATCCCTTGCATCCACATCTCCACCGGCGGATCCAACCCCCGCCCCGCCCCGCCCCGCCCTTTCTCACGCCTCATCAGATCGCGGCGGCTCGCCACTCGGCCTCCGGATCTTCCGCCGCGAGAGCCCCGCCAAGGCCGCCCGGCCGCCGGATCTCCCCTAGCTGGGGGTCCAGCAGCTGACGAACATGGCCTTCTTCACGGCCTCCTCCGCCTGCCTCACCCGCTCGTCCCCGCCTCCGCGGGGATCCCGGCCGTCCCCCGCAGCGGAGGCCGGCCTCGTCCCCGCCGTGGCAACGGGGCCCGCCGGTGAGAGGGCGCACGGCCACCGGCCGCCGAGATGGAGGTGGCGGAGGCCGGCCCGCCACTCGGCTCCCTGGCCCTCGGACCGGCCCTGCACCACCGCCACGCTCGCAGCCATCCACACCCTGCTCAGGTGCGCCATAGCTACGCCGAATTCCCAAATAAAACCGAAGAAGAAGAAAAGAAAGATAGATCTGACGACGACGACGAAGTGGAAGAATCCAGAGATGAAGAGGAGGCACCCAGGAGGCTTTGGTGATGGTTAATTTCTTATTATAATTTCTTTCCTTTCCCGCGTCATTAGTTCCTCGCCCGAAGAAGTAGGATGCATCTGCAAGGCGGTGGGAGGGTCTTTATAGCGGGAAGGGGCGGGCGGTGTGTAGGGAAAACCGCCTTCCAGATGGACGGCGGTTTCTGGTATCGCCCACCGTTTTGGTGAGCTGGTCCCACTTCTCGGCGATATATTGGACTAGTGAACGCTGTAAAGTAAGGACCGTAGATCTCATACATGCTCGAGGACGTGAGCGGGAATATAGCGCGACGTGCTCTGCGTTTACGAGTGCCAGGTGGCGGCCTTATCTCTCTGTCAGAGAGGGGGTCTGCTGCCAGATGCAGTGGACACGGGGCCTCTGCGCCGGACCAACCAGGGTCCGCGGCGTTTCACATCGATCCAGGTGTCCGGGACCAAGTTTGCAAAATGGGCGGGGTTTGGTGTGGATGGGTCGCATAATAGAGCTCACAAGGGATTGCTCTCTCCAAAGATATAGTCTTATCTGCCAATGCTAAACGATATTAGATGAGATTTCGAGTTCTGAATGTGTAACTTGTACAGCAAACTCGGATGATAGTAGATATTACAAGAAAGTTTTAAAATTAAAAAAATAATTCTAATAAAAAACGCTTAATAGATCAAACCACAAGAGAAATAGAACACATAAACACAAAATTGGGACAGATTTGATTAGTGCTCACTCTTGGATCTTAACCTAATGGTGTAAAATATTTTAAATATTATACAATTAAATTTATATAGTTGCATTTGATAGAAAATGTTATGTGTATTCGGATCACGAGATTAGTTTCACGTCGAACATATTTACAAAGTCAGTTCTCACCTTTTCACTTATATTTATTTCTTATAAGACAAAATTTTATCTCTACTCTGAGTGCAATATCTTTTGAGGACACTAAAATTCAACTCACATCACATATAATATCATTTGTGGGAACCATCAACTTTCACTCACTTGTCTTCTAAAGGGGGACTGTATTATGTGCACTAGGGCCATGAGATTGGTCCACATCGAATGTTGAGAAATCAATCTTATGTTTATAAGGTCGGTCCTCGCCCCTTAACATAATGTTAAGAGGTGCATTTTAAAAGGTAAAAACTCATATTCGTTCTAAGAATAATAACTCTCGAGAACATTAATTCGCTTGACTTTTCAAGGGTGCTGTGCTGTGTGTATTAGAATTATGAGATTAGTCACGCATCAAATGTTGATAAATTAACTACGTGCTCATAAAAATCTTACGTCATATGCGACGATGTGGTTGGAACTCTACAGCACTCTCTTGACTTATCAAAACTCTCAGCTCTCACACTCTCTTGCCTTGGGGGGGGGGGGGGGGGGCATGTTCAAGTTCACGTCACACCATACAAAGGTATATCAATTATATCTCATCTGATGTGCATCTTAGTTTAAATTTTATTATGCTCTCTGCTTTAATTGTTATGCCTCCCGATGTAAAGTGTACGCTCATCAATGACTTTTATTTAAATTAACAATAGTTAAAATAAATACATCATTCTTTACCATTTGCATTCTTGACCGTTCTTCCCGTTTGTACAGAACCATGCCCCCAACATTTTGGTGGGTCTCGAGCCATCTCCCTTTAGTTGAACATGATCTTAAAACAATCTGTTTTACTTAACGAAAACAACACAACTTAATCGTACAGAAAGAAGAAAGTCGTCTTACTTGGCCTCTCTTTTAGCTAACTTTGAGAACCCCAACTACTGGAGAGATGAGGTTAATTAATTAGTGCCATCCTTACCAAGATGACCTGAAAAAGTTATTTGGTGTGCTGCAAAGACTTCGAAACTTCGAAAATACACTCGGTTATCACGAGATTCATTCTTTGCCAATGTCTGATTTTTAATATAAATCAAAAGTTAATTAATCTAAAACTTTTAAGGTCATTAACTTTGAAATCAAAATTATGAAATTTTATAGAAATTTTTGCATATATACCCCCATAAAATTTATTTTTATCAAATATATCTCTCATATGAACATATTATCGTGAATATCTTTCATTTAGATAGAAATATTACGATTATACCCCTTTAGATAGAAATTTATTATTAGATCTAATGTATATTTGACAAAATAAATCTTTGCAAGGATATATATATAAAAATCTTACTCTTTAACTCACACTTAACTCGGGTTAAATACACGGGAGTTACGACGAAAATATAATCGTGACATTACTCATATTTTAAAGATATTTATGATAATATATTCTGACGAAGGGTATACTGAGATAAAATCGAACTTTGTAATAGTATACATGCAAAACCCCCAATTTTATAGCACACCAACCAATACCTAAACTGACTCCAAAAATACACCCAGCACTGGAAAGGGTGGGCACGTGACATTAATAGTTGCCAAATTACTATCAAGGCAGGCGTCGTCGACTTTACATAATGCGATGCTCGGGATATATAATAGAACCTAGTTTTCATTGGTGGAAACGCGGGAAGCTGACGATTTTTGTTAGGCCCAGTCGTCGCATACGGGGCCGGCCAGTCACAAAAGGAGGCGACGCCATCATTGTTTCCCCTACTCTCTGTTGTTCTCTTTCGACATGACCCTAATCTAATGTAAAGTAATTAGATCATATATCGACATGTAGCAATATAGTTTTAGGTATACAACTATACATAGCAGCGTTACACTCCTGCTTTCGCACTATGCTCCAAATTCCTATAGTTTTCTCGCTTGGTTGTCAGTAATATGCCACGCGTGGGCGAAGCAGTTCGGTAAGAGTTGGCCAAGTCTCCGTGGCCTTGATCACTCTACCGTTCCAATCTGTCGTAAACACACAGCGTTGCAGCTAGGTAACAATAAATACAGTCGATTCCTATTGTTTACCCGTCTAAGTGCAGGCGTGGACGTAAGCATTTTGTCCTAATTGCTCTGTGATGCATGGTACAGACGGAGCTTTGAGTAAAATATATATGCAGCTGGAATCTGTCAAAGCGCGCGGGCTTCAGATATGATATTAATAAGAGTCCACAATCTCGGGATTCAATAGTGCACATATTGTAGGGCTTTGCAGTTTGTCCGAGTGGAGAAAATTGTTGTTATTTTATAGACGAGAGATATCTGCGGGATCTCCCTGCTTAATTAGTTTATGCTTCACTCCGGTTTCTTGTGGGATCTTCCTGTCGATCGGCTTTAGTATTCGTCTCACTCTCTCTCTCCCCATTTAATTTACCCCTAACCTGCTTATATAAAAATTGATGATGGTCAAGCAAGAGATATCTGGGAAAAGGATCATAATATATGCAGCTGACACCTTTGTCGATCGAAATTTGATGGCTTTCAAGTGTGGCGATGCATTCTTGGATGGTTAGGTCGAATCTAAATTGACAAGTATGCTCTAATGGACCGAATCTAAATTCAATACATGTTGCAAGGAAAAAAAAGAAGAAGAAGGATACCAAGTCCAAAATGAAGCATTCTAACAAAGAGTCCAAATGAATGGGCAGAGGCGACTAAATTACTCTCCAAACTTCCCCGTCTACCAATATATAGAACTTTCGAGAGGTCCTTCGACATATCACATCATTACGTACGCATGATATTTCTAATGACAGCGACTAGCATTTTAATTTGGAGTGGATGTGATGGGGGAACATATATACTAGTGGATCAATGTGACATACCTCAATTAGCCTCTCTTTGATAGCCAATTCCCGATGGCACCGGTGCGTCCTCCCAGCGATGACGACGATGGTCCTGTCACCGCCGACGATGATGCCCCCCATTGTTGCCGCCACCACCATCTGCCCCACCCCTCCCTCTCGTTCTCTCTCATTCACCGGGAAGAAGATGTACTGCAACATGAACAGTGTTACGAAAAAACTGTGTTCACATCTTAAAACACTGTTCAAAGGAACAGTGATCGATGATAATTTTGTAATTTTCCCCCGTTGAGACACCACTTTTGACCGGCTCATCATGGGGCTACACCGTTAATAATACGTTGTGAAATAGATGCCTTGAATTGATAGATACACTCTGTTGGATGGCATCTCCAGAAGCTTCGTAGATGCCCAACATATGGCAAAAAAAATTGAACTCCTGCAGAGTTTGCAGGAATTCATATTCGAGGTTCATAACAGTTGCAATTCACTGCAACTTATAGAGTAGGAAGATTAGCTCGTCCTATGTACGACATAGTGGGAATCATATATATATATATATATATATATATATAATATGAAAGGTACTTCAAATCATAACATATAAAATAGATATCACTATCCAACTATCTTGTAGTTTGTGATGTACACTATGAGTACGCAATATTTTTTAATTTTTTTAAAGTGATTCTCAAGATATTTTTATTTGAGATATAAGTCAAATTATCATCTGATTATTTTTAAAAAATAAAAATAAAATAGATCGATTTTTAAAAGAATAGATCTAACACTATTCATTTGTTCTATTTTTTATTTTTTTAGATAATATAATAATAACGTGACTTTCATCTCAAATTAAATTATCTTAAGAGTAATTTTAAAAATAAAAAATAAAAATATTACACATCCAAAGTGCATAACACACCTTGCATGTGCAGTGAACCTTCCTTGCCTTGTAAAGAAAGTAGAACGGGACACACGTCTGCAATAGCTAGCTTCACCCTGATTGCAATCCAAGACTTTCCCAACAACTCCGGGATCAGGCCACCGTCATGCCAATTGGTTCGAACGTGAGCCCCATTACTATATTACAGCCACTTAATTATCTTTTAAATATTAATTAATTGGTGTAAAATTAATTTAAGGTGAACAGTGAAGATACATTAGGTAATTAATATATAATTATCCATACATTCCAAACCTCCCATTTCCACCAAAAATTATGTCGGAACTCGATCATTGATTTCCAAATGTAAAGAAAGGAGGCGATGGTTATGTGGGAACAGATCAGATGTATACGGTGGAACCCCGTGTGTGCTGTCCAAGAGGGCATGCATTTGATAGTCATAATATGGACGTAGCGGTGATGCCAGCAAACTAAGACAAATACTTGCCATATATGCGTCGTCACCAAAGAATCACGGTACTGTGCTACGAATTGAAGCAGGATAGTTTACTACATTCTACATAGATTATTTTAAAAGATTCCCACAAAGTGAACTACTGCCAAATTGGATAAAATAAAGTCTCACAAACTATAAAAATGATATCTATGGGACTAATTTTAATTTGAATTTTAGCAAAATCTGGAGACAATTGAAAACTAATGTTCTCGCGCAACCATTGCCTCGATTTATGATTAGTATGCTTCAAGGACGTAAAACTACACAGAGGCACGTAATTAATTTTCTCTGCGGAAGACTGTATATATATGTGCTGCTTAGGTCGGTCTTTGTTTAAGGAAACCTAACAAGGACTACTCAACACAATATGTCTGGTGTAAAGAAAGGAACTTCTCATCAATGCACAATATTTATGATGATAATTTCTGACTAAATAATTTTCACATTTTATCCAAATTGGCTTGGAATGCAAATTGAGGCTGTCTATTGGTTTCGTCGAGGAAAGAAAGGGAGTCGGGGCTAGCCATGCATCCTGGTCTGTTGGTTTCAACGAGGAAAGAATTGAACGCCGGAAACATATATATTTATATATTTAATTTCAGAACTGATATATATTTATCCACAAAAAAGAAAGGCCAAGGATCCGTTATATAATTTGTTAACAGTTCATGTGTCTGAACTCCTTAGCTAGGTTATGTCTCTTTGTGTACTTCGTAGCGTCTCAGACAGGTTGATCAAAATAATCCAGGCCTCTATGATTTGAAGGGAAGAGCGGAATATTGGTTCAGAATGGGTCCTTTCCCCACCGCCATTCTTGTCTCTTTGATCGTCAATTTGACTTCCTGAAATATTTAGGGTCAACCTCACATGGGCAGCCCGTGGAGTGGTTGCATTGCTAAAACCTCTCTCAGAATTGGCAACCTCTACAGGCAGGTCGAGAAGTAAAACTGCGAGGCCAAGTACGCTTGTGGACGCCACAGTGCGAGGAATGAGGTGAGACGTACGTCCCACCTGATCAACTCAATTCGGACTCACTCAAAACTTCTGAAGTCCTGCAGATTTCATAGAACCGACCCCTCGTACATAACATGTCGAACATTTCGAGTCACGGAGAGGGTCCGTACGTGCAAACATGAAGCAAAAGATTGATGGGTTTCTTGCGTAGTATCAAAAGAAATACTTGACAAAAATCGTGGGCCGAACAACCCATGACGGCCAGTTTTCAGCCGGGGCCAGTTCACCTCCCGAGCCCAGTTTTCATCCGGCGCAGTTCACCTCCCGAGCCCGACCTGAGTTCTCGATAGGATACTCGACAACTTTAGTCCCATATCAGAAATCTTCCTCTCTCACTCTAGGGGGACCATACATAAAATAAACGCTCCCAACTAGCTAGATACGGACATCTACAACAAAAGCATTTAATTCTCTCTCTTTGTGAACTATTGGGGTTATTCCCCTTAGAGTCACTTGAGAGATCTCATATATACGCCGGCGGTCCGGCATCAGCCGGACTCGAATTGAATCACCCTCATGCTCTAAAACTCAGATGTTGCAGGATTATTTATTGTTTCTAAGACTATACTGCAAACCATGCTGTATCAAACCATGAGACGGGGTTATTGCATGTCAAAACTCATCGTCGGGGATCCTCACCATTCGACTATGTGGCCTCAAATTAAGTTCGTATAAAAAGGTAAGTGCTAGCATGTATATATATATATATATAGTGAAAAGGTAAATAAAAAATTTTGGATTCACCGAGGCCTCATATACGTACGTAGTATATACGTTATGGACTCATATAATTAAAATGTCAGGTGGGGATGCGTAGAGGATCTTCCGCTGGATAGCTCAAAAGCTTCCACAAGGTTGGTTAATTGGTTGGATCCGTGCTTAATGATTGTTACCACCAGCTGGCACCACTGTTGCTACCATGGTCCACAGGTTGCAAATGGGCCCGGTCCAAATTCGGGGCACTAAAATAAAAAAATAAAGAACTTTGGGTGTGCACCAAGCACTACTCTTATCTTAAAATTTCAAACTAGTTAGCCCGACTTTGATCGACGACATTGAAGCAACTAAATTTGTGCTGGGCCAGCCGTGGGTTGGGCCAGCGTGGCCCAAATTCAAACAAAGGATAATTCGTGATTTGAACCATCGATCAGTTTTAGCAGTAATTATAGCAACCCAAGGCATTCAAAGATGAGTGTGTTTACGAGGTTACGTCCCAAAATTACGAATTTTTTTTTTCAAATCAACAAACGTCACTCGGAAGCGGGTTTATAATTTCGCCCAGATTCAGACGCTACGCCCTGCCGTGGTACTCCGAATGCATGGTTACTGGATTAAATAAGCTCAAGCCCAAAGAAAATGGACCGACACATTAACAACCCTAGTCGGGAATGGGCAACACAAAAGCGTCTAAATAGATACCAGAGCAGATTCTAATTACTTCCTGAGAATATGACGCCACCGTTGAGTAAACATATTCAAGGTTCATCTCCCTTAATTTTAATCAAGAAATGATAAAGAAAGCCAACCACATGGTAGCAAAATAAACTAAGGAATGTTTGTATAAATTAATGTGTTATAAGCTTTTTATTCACATCATAGCACCTCTTAAAATTAAATTAATAGATAAGTATCCAGTTTAAAGATAAATATATATGTCCTGAATGTACCTTTTAATTGCATGAATACGTACCCCTCTTGGAGTAGCATAATTACACGCACAGATACGTGCACACATGCGCATACATGCCTATCCGCGTACATATGTACGGATATATGCTTTTCAAGAAGCGTCAAAAAGGACAATCTCATGGCATTTTTTTCCCTCGAAGGAGTGGATTCATGTGTTACTCATGATTTTCATATAAATAAACTATTTATCAAAATTATTCGTGTGAAAATTCCAAAAGAAAAGGAAACTCGAGAAGACAACTTAATTGAGAAGTACTCAGAGTGACATTATTTATGGACATGCATGATCGATAGGACGTACTGAAATGTACTGTCTGCCCGGAAGGCCTTGGCTACTCATGTTGCCCTTGTTTTGCCTCACGTGACCGATGTCCCTTCGGGAGAAGTGCGTTATATATATTAATCGTGCTCTTAGCTTCCAGATGCCTAGAACTAATTAACACTGCAATTAAACCTCCTGTCATGTAAATTTGCATACGTTTTTTTTTGCTTATTAGCTATTATATAGCCACCAAATTAAGTACATCATATTAATGCGCATGGATAATGTAAATGCTAGTAGTTGCTTTGAGTATGTATATAACATATATATGCAGTAGACATATTGCAGATAAACATCCTGATAATTAGATAGGTCTTAAGAAACTACAGTTAGCTAAGTTAACTGATTTCCCTTTGTCAAAAGGCAATAGTCCAAACAAAACATTTGCCCAACTATTATTATTTTCTTAATTTAAATAAATAAATAAATATATATATATGTATGGATTTTTGGAATAAACCCCTGTAATTTTTTGATATTATAAATAGACCCTTACAGTGTCACTATTTATTAATAAATCATCCAGACCATCACCGTTATAGTTAGTAATACACCTCCTGGGTCGATCTCCGTAATAAATCGTGCGCTTTCAATGGCATAGGTTACCTTCTGTATATTAAAAGACGTTAATGCCCTTGGTTAACCGAGAGAGAGAGAGAGAGAAAAAAAAAACTGTTGCTCCCTGACTCCCCGCCCCCCGACACGGACACCCCTGGAACCCCCTCCCGCCGGAGTGCCGAAACCCTTCCCGCCGATGCCTGCCCCCCCCCCCCGCCACCCCTATAACCCCCTCCCGCCGGTTTTTGTTTACAACAATTAAAAACTGAAACTGAAGGAAAATGAGTACATGACCGCTGATGATCATTTTTTTAGAGTCCCAACGGTTCGCAGCATACTGACTACCAAGCAATCAAGCATCAGGAAAATCATATATATATATATATATAGTAAGTACACCAAGGCGCTTCTTAACCAAAATTCAAAGCAACTCTACACCGATACAAGGTTTACAGAAGTCTTGGATGTTATTTATATATGATCCGGCCTGTTTATTTTTGCTCGAGATCGGCCTAAGGGTCTAATTAATAAAGGCGTAGCCTAAGTCCGAGCGCCCTGAAAGTAGGGACTCCACTGGCTCACGGGCTGTTCCTGTGCTCCATTAATGTCACCCTCCGCTCTCAGTACTCTACATAAGTCTGTATTGATGATGGTCCATATATGTATATATATGTGTGATGACATGAAGAGAATCCGTGGCCATTCTAATTAGCATCCTATCCACTGAGACATTTTTGATGGGAAGCCTTCCTTCTCTCCTCCCTAGCTGTACAGTAATTAGCAGCAGTCAGAGAGGTCCAGCACCTAGATCACCACCCATGATCACAACACCATGGAAGATGAGAAACACATGCATGCATGTGATGATATCTGGTTTGCCCTCCCTCACATGGAGAAGTCGTCTTGATTGGGCTTGGGGGAGGTGAGTATGGCGGTGTAGAGCCTCAGCTTGTCCTCCCCCATGGAGGAGCTCCGGGAGAGGGGCCGCCGAGGCCGGATGAAAGACAGTGACGATAGCGTCAGCCGGTGCCGGTACCTCCTCCAGGCGAGCTGGATGGCCACCGCCGCCCACGTCCGCCACCCGGGGGAGTAGTACCGGGCGCTCCGCTTCACCTTGTCGTTGACGAAGGTGTAGCGGAAGTGCTGGGTCACGTACTTGACGTCGCTGGCCTCCAGGCCGAAGGCCTCCGTGGTCTCCAGGGTCACCAGTGTGGAGGAGCATGGTGGCAGCCGCTCGATGAAGGGGCGGCGGAGGCACCAAGAGAGGAGCTCGTCGCCGGTGAAGTTGCCGGGCCCCAGCATGCAGCAGCTCTTCACGTCGTCCCGTAGGACCTGGCTGCTCTGCAGGTGGCCCCTCACCACGAACAGCATCCTTTGGACCGGATCCCCTTCCCTTGCTATCTGCAGTCAGTATTTGACGGAAGTATATGAATTTAATACGAGAGAGAGAGATAGACAGTCGAGAGAGAGAGAGAGTCCTTACAAGCTCTCCCTTGGGGAAGATGAGTGACTTCACACGGTCACAGATGTTCTCCAAGACCACCGCGTCCATATGTTGAAATAAGGGTACCTGCAAATTAATCAAATCCATGAAGCTCGGTGGTGCAAGGTGTGGTGGGCTAGGATGACCAGGCAACCATGTCGTATGTGTGGTCGCCACAGAAGATGTAGCCCACTGAGTAGTGATGGGAGGTGTGAGAGTACCATAGAAAAGCCCTAGTTACTACATACTTGCTCAGGCCAATTAAAAGCCAATATCTTTATAATGAGATTATTAAATTTAATTTAATTTCTCAAAAAATATGTTTTATCTCAATCATCTAAGGTCGAATGCTGCTCGATGAAGAGTGATCATATACCACTCCTAAAGTGGTATAGTAGCATTAATTTCTCTTCAACAAAGGGTCACAACTCACAAAGTTGTAGCTTGCGTACGTACTCTTCATCGTTCCAAGTTAAAAATGTTGTGAATTTGGTGATGCCTCGGGTGCCACAATATATATATATATATATTATTTTGTTCAAGGAGCGTTAATTACCTGGCGGACTAGGTCGAGGCAGAGGTGGTACTTGATGTCCCTGCGGAGGCCCTCCGGGAGGTTGAGGATCATCCGGCACTCGTCCACCCCACGCATCGCCGCCCACCGCTGCCTCTCGTAATGCCGCACCCTCTGCCGGAAGCTCTGCGGCAGGTGGCGCCGCCGCATCCACCACTCTATGTTCCTCAGCTTCAGGTGCATCGCCTGCTTCTTGGACGTCGTCGCGTTCAAGAATACCTGTAATACATGTGCCACTATCTATATATTAATGGGACATTCCAGCACATATGCACGCATCCAGTACTTAATAATTAGCCTGAAAATTTAATTAATTAACCCATTTTAAAGAACCTGCAATATATAGTTAGTTCCCCATCAACTTAAATAACTAATATATAGCTAGCCTCCATGTATGTTGGCGAAAGTACGATCTTGCCGACGACGGATCGTATCAAATCTTGCATCGAAGCATCAAGGTTAATTACCATGACTAACAAGGGCTCTGTATTTTCTCCTGTCATAAACCTAATTATCGCTAGATCAATGTTTAAGCTCTTCAGGTGTTTAGCTAGTCCACACGCACTGGTGAGCAAGACTGCGTACGTACGTACGTACTCCTCCCTACGCAGTGAAGTCATCATATATATATATATATATATATATATATATATATATATATATATATATATATATATATATATATATATATATATGTTGAAAACTAATTTCTTCACGGATATCAAATCGAAGGATTTCTCTATCAAGTGGATCAATAGAAAGAATATGGAATTAAAATTTAAAAATTAAGATCAAACTCGGGTCGAAGCGCGACGTCACTTTCTTTAGAGTTGTTTCGTCCCTACACGGTGCAATAGGTTTCACAACGAGACTTCCTCCAAGATACAACGACTCAAATGATGGCGGCGCAAAGGTGCACTCCAAGTTGCGACGCCGGGGCGAACACCACAGTGACCACTTTGAGATCTTACAGAGAAAGATAACAGAGAGGAGAAGAAACGAGAGGAAGAACAGTTCGTTGCTTTTCCAACCCGTGGAAGAACTGCCTACACGAACGTTCGGGAGAGAATTCGAGGAGACGCGGAGGAAATCCAAGAGACGTAATCCGAGAAGACGCGGAGGAAACCCAAGAGACGTACGCACGACACGGCATCGACAAGGCAAGGTAATACACACGCGTGTGTGATATAGAATAAAGGTCAAAGAGCCCACTAACTCAAATGACTCAACTACCATAGTCTCCCTAAAAGAATACACAATGTAATAAAGAGTCTCAACTAATAAGAAGATGAAAACTTTTTTCATCTTCTACTGTGAGACAAAATTACAAGGGAAATCAAACTTTGATAATTTTAAAATAATAAATCTAACAATATACTGCTCACCTTGATGTTTCCTATCAACATAGTGACCAGGATCAGGCCGCTCATGATGATGATGATGTTGAAGACCACTTCGAGCCACTCGGTGGTGCTCTCCAGGTTGCCAAACGTGCTGAGAGAAAGGAAAACATGGCAGCGGAGACGACATTTTGACTTCAGATCGACTCAGAGAAGCGTACAGCACACTGATCGATGAGGGGCATGCATGCGCAACCCCGTTAATCACGCATTAATTAATTACCTCAGGGTCATGAGACCCCAGAATATGGGGAGGAGGATCTTCTCTAGCCGGCTGTTGTTGGTGACCAGAGGGACCGTCCACTTGTAGGCGCCGTAGTCGTAGTTGTCACTGCTGTCCAGGCACGCAGCCCTAGCGTGGTTGTTGTCCCCCCAGGCCATCTTCTCTGCGTCCTTCACTAGAGTCGTCGATGTCCCATAATAGACCGGTACTTCACATGCCAGGGCCGTCACCCCACATCCCTTGGTGGCTAGGCACTGCTCTTTAAGGCATTTCGTGGCCCTCTGGATGCCCAGCAGGTACCAGCATGCGCCTGCCGCCTGGAACGACACAGAAAGGTGGTGGCACACGATCATGATCAGTGATATACAGCTTGAGAGAAAAAGAAGGGGAAAATAAAAAAGGTGGAGGGTGCCGAGTAATTACTCTCTTATAAGTTTTCTTTAATTACTAATGAAAAGATTTTTTTTTCATTGTCTACATAAGATTGATTTGATTTACTTGTCCATTCTAGACGAAATACTTCAATT
The DNA here is from genome assembly GCA_022559845.1 of Amorphophallus konjac. NCBI lineage: Eukaryota > Viridiplantae > Streptophyta > Magnoliopsida > Alismatales > Araceae > Amorphophallus > Amorphophallus konjac. The sequence continues at coordinate 153,052,683 of CM040128.1, forward strand.
CGTTGGAAAGATATTGTTCTTGACTATGAGACCCGGCCATGAAATTTCATGCTACTTTAGCCCTCGGTGTGTTCAAAGTTTTATCTACGCACAATTGGAAATTGGTCTGTACCAGCTGCCAGAAGAGATCTAGTACAATATTACTTAGAGTAGGTAGATCTTTACTAGAAATCCAAAGGAAATCGAAAATCTTATTGCAAATCAAATTCTACATCACATTGATGTGTCTAGCTAGCTAGCTCATCTTATTTTCATGTGATCCCTCAACACGCACTCACTAACTTATTGGGCTTACCATCACCTAATTAATTAAACCATTTTATCGTAGATGCTTCTTGCGCATGACTGATAATTTCACTAAGACTGTGACAAAACGATCGCATTCATAAGATACCACTGCACGTTGACGGATCACTAAATGAATGATGACTTTGTGAGTCTTGAGGCTATATATGTTTTTGCTAGGGATTTTTTGAGGTCCATCTTCCTCCAACTGTCAAGCTAAAGGCCTGTGGTTCGTCATCTGGCTGTGATAGAAAGCTGCCGATAGGATCACTAGCGGCCAAGTTCCGGGTGAGGACTACTCACATGTGCCGCCACGAAGTAGGCTATCATGTTGAGGGCAATCCCCCACCATATGGTCCCGAAGATGTAACCGGAGAGGTTCTGAGTCCGCCGCAGCAGGCAGATGGAGTGGTATATCTTGGGAAGATACTGGAGCAGAAACATGACCAAGAACACCGTCATCACCGCCGTCGTCGAGCCCCGTCGAATCATCGCCGGAGCCGCCACCCACAGCACAATCTGAAACATATACATCTCTTACATAACAGCAGCATATATAAGCTGAGATGGTGCGACAAATATATATATATATATAAGGAGAAAAAGAAAAAAAGTGACTTAACTAATTAAGCCTCTAGTAGTAGTCTGGAGCAGGGTTCGCCAACTAGGACCCATCCATGATCAGGTGGTTCATATTAGATTATATATACGGTGAACCAGAGTCATGATTTGAGGTGGATTATTAAATAGATCCGTTATTAATAATGTAAATAATAATATAATATTTAAAATGTAATTAAAATTTTAAAAATTATAATTAACAATGATGTAAAGACGAATCCGAGTCGATCAAATCCAAGTATACTCTGCAGGTAGCATGCTCAGTTGAAGCCGTCGATCGGGAGGTGGTGTTTACTGGTGTCTTATGTGCATTAATTACTACAGCAATGTGGCATGCATGATCTGTCGTGTCACCCAAGATGTTTTGTTGCTTGTTTTCAGAAAACGATATACAAGGTGAGGTGGTGGTGGGGCTATCTTTTATTCCTCATGTTCCACCAACAGAAATTACCAAAGAAATTACCAAGAGAGCTGTTGAGGGATGTCTCTGTTTGCGCTAAGGGACGGATATCAGTAAGCATCGGGTACACGTGATATTCCAGCCTCCATGTACGCATGCATGCCTGAGGATTAATGCGTTTGGCGGGTTCTCTAGGCCAGTACTGGCGCACTGACCCCTGCATGCCAAATACGAGTACACCACAGTACTCCAACAGCTCGATCGTCGAACACCCTATCACCAACAAAGGGCCCTGGCAACTTCTCATTCAGTGGGGGCGATGCTCCCGGTCTCTGAAAGCTTGTCCGATGCGTCGTCACATGAAGCCCAAGGTGCAGTGGGCAGGTTTCCAATTCGTGAAAATGAAATGAGAATCCGAGGGGATGACTCAGACACAGAAATGATTGGTGTGGTTTGTAGACCTCCATTAATTATTCCTAATGAGTGTGTGACACGAAGAAAGTGGTACGTACGTTGGGGGTGTACTAGTTGAGTTTGTCCACGATTTAATTAATGCAGGCAAAATTATAAGCTAGCTATTTGACGTTCTTGAAAGCTATTAGTGAGGACAGGAATTTACTCTCCTCGGTGATCCCACGATGAATAATGGATATAATATTCTCTCTCTCTCTCTCTCTCTCTTCCCTCCCTCCCCCTTCCCCCCGAGAACCACATGCCTTCGTCTTCCTCGATCAACATCAATCATGTGTAGGGACGGAATTACCGACCACAAATAACAGGTGGGCATGAACCAATAATAACCAGTTGTGATAACTCTTGAATCACATATATATATATATATAGTACTGTTCCAAGTTTTTCAGCCAAATGGTGTAATTCTCCCTATGAACCCATCTGATTGAGGGGAACTAACTAAGCATGCATGGAGTGACAAGTAATCTGATGGTTGAATTTATGGTACTAATCTCACACGATGAGACTGAGCGAGGCAGCCATAATATGGCCGGAGTGCTCATATTGAGAAGGCAGTTAACTGCTCTCACCTGAGGAATGGGGAGGATGACGAAGAGATCAAAGAAGAAGCCCCTCATGGATCTCAGGTACCGGGCCACCGTCCGCCGCCCGCCGTACCGCTCCTCCTTGGCGTTGTCGTCGTCCCCTCCCCCCTCCTCTCCGGGGCGCGGCCACCTCCCGCAGCAGGCGTTCTTGAGGTGGAGCCACATGTTCCAGACGTGCAGGGCGTCGGTCATGCACCGGAGGGCGGTGACCGTGATGGCGAACCACCCGTCGACGAAGAGGCACATGCACGTCCGGCTGATGGAGAGGGCGTAGAAGAAGAGCGGGTCGAAGACGAGCCCCGCCGCGCACCCCAGCAGGAAGACGCGGTTCCACTCCCTCACCCACCTGGCCCTGGGATCGAGGAAGCCGCGGGACAACCGCCCGTGGCCGCCTATGCCCGTGAATCCGTGCGCGTTCTCGGCGTCGCCGGCGGCGCGCCGATGGCAGTGGTAGGCCTTGGTGCTCGCCTCCTCGTCGCCGACGCAGGCGTGCCTACAGGGGTTGTGCGTGGATCCATGGTCAATGGGCATGGTGGTGGGAGGACCTGCGGGAGGGTCTTCCTCTCCTCTTGCCTGGGAGGGTGCAGGAGAAGCCATGGTGAGAAACATTATATGCGGAGAGAGAGAGAGAGAGAGAGAGAGAGAGCCAGCAGCCAAGTGAAAGGAAGTGGGCAGAGAGGGAGATGAAGGTTGGGTACAAATAATTGGAGATGGTTGCTTGCTGCAGTGATGGGCAGATACCCCCACCCCCACCCTCTTCCCCTCTCAACCCATGACTGCGCATGCCCATTTACGGGAAACTCCCTGCGGTGGGCGAGTGCTGTGGAGTGTCTTTTTGGGGCCGGCCTGGGATTATCCCTAGCTCACTTGTCCCAAGTATATTCTTGGATTAACACAAAATGTATATGTTTTGACAGAGTGAGTTAACTAATTAATGCGGAACGAATGAGAGAGAACTCCCACTTAACCCCTCCCATATTTTTAACTCTACTCTCAAATTACAACATTTTAATCTCATTTTAACCCATTAATACGAAACTGCCATATATAGAGAACTACGCTTGCAACATTGTCGATATTTTTTCTGCCATTATCAATTCAGGCACTTCTCACCATCCAATGCTGCAACAGCTAGCTCATGTTTTTGCAGCCCGGATTCGGACATTTACCACGTACTCTATGATGTGATCAGTGTTGGATATATCATCAACTCATCAATCATTGACATATATGGGAGGCGTGATGTCAAAATTTGTAGCTCATCATTAAATTTATGTTGTAATCTGTTTAGCAGCCAAATTCCGTACATTCTTCTTAATTAATTAATCGTCATAGAAGGGATTTTGAGGGGCTTTTAATTGTTTTTTTTTTATACTTCCCTTTCTCATATATGTACAGACTCTTCCAAGTTTCCAACCATCATATTATTTTTCATACGTCTAAGATTGATTAAAAAGACACAATTATGCCCATGTCTCCACGAAAGAGTAAGTTTGGACTAGTACTGGGAGCTAGGAGGCGGTGTTCCAGTAGGTGAGATGTCAGACGGTTATATATTCTCTTTCTTTGGATTCCCTCTTAATTACTTGATCATCGGAGAGCTATCTCCTTCGGTATGGCCTTTAATTCAGACGTGAGAGTACTCTCGCTACTTCTTGAGACTCTCAGACTCCGGACACTTGTAACTACCGTTTCCTAGCTAGCTAGCTTGCCGACTATCTATCTATGTTCAGCTACATCGTGTCCTGATTCTAGGGATATAATATTGTTGAAAGATAGAAATTGCTGTAGAAGTATTTGTGTGAAAAGAATTGCCGCCTCTCGTTCTGAACACTCGCTCCAATAAAGAGAATCAACCCAAGAGAGTTATTCTGTCTTTGGCTGCATGAGCAGTGGACGGGCCGAGCTCGGTGGACGGAGCTCAGCTCACCCATCCTACACAAGAACGAACGAGGGGCACGTAGACCCGAGTAGTCCTTCCTAATAATTGAGCAGTCATTCTAATTAGCTTCCACCTCAGCATGCCCCCAACTCCAATAGTCCTACACGAGTGCTGGTCCTCTACGTGCCCCGTTGGCACATTACCTACGGTAGCCTACAAATTAAGGTGCCAATTTTTGCTTTCCAAATTAAAAAATAATTATGTTTGTTAATTAATTCATCACTGTATATCGGCATCCATCTGGACCCCATGTTATTACACTACAAGAAATTGCAGTAATAGGGATGGGAATTTTTGACCGATAATAATCTGTCCGTAAGTTCGTCGGAATTTTTGAGAGATACTTTTCGTTGAAAATTCCATCAAAATTTTTAACATTTTAAAGTCTGTCAGAAAATTTGTCAAAATTTTTGATGATATTTTCGACGGATTTTTATCCCTCAAAAATTCGCGTCATAAAATTAGAATATATACAATTTTTTTGATAGAGTTAAATTTTGTCGGAAGACTTTCGTCCTCCCCGCCCTACTCTCTCTCTCTCTCTCTCTCTCTCTGTGTGTCGACGAGAAGCCATAGGAGACTTGCTCGCTGCTGCCAGCCGGAGTCGAGCTCGAGACCACCTCACCCTTGGTGCCCGTCGTCGCCACATCTTGACCGTTGGTCAACGGAGCTTCTCGTTGCCGGTAACCCCCCCTCACCCTCTGTCTTGATTTTTCCTTTGTTGTTGTTACTGGGAGATGGGAGGGGGCGTCGGTTGGGGAGGGGAGTGGAGGGGGGGGGGGGGGGTCCGTGGAGGTTCCGTAGCTGCTAGTGGCGAGGGGAGGGGGGTCAGTGGAAGATAGGAGGGTTAGGGAGGGGGGTACAGTGGGGAGGGGGTCGTGCCAGTAGGGGAGGTGGTGGGGGAGGGGAGGGGAGGGCGCATCGGTTGAGGAGGGGAGGGGAGGGGGGTCCGTGCATGGTGCATGGTTGCGTGGCGGCTGGCGGGGGGAGGCGTGTTGTGTCAGCGGGGGAGGGGAGGGGAGGGCGCATCGGTTGAGGAGGGGAGGGGAGGGGGGTCCGTGCATGGTGCATGGTTGCGTGGCGGCTGGCGGGGGGAGGCGTGTTGTGTCAGCGGGGGCGGTGGTGGGGAGGGGAGGGGGTCGTGTCGGTAGGGGAGGTGGTGCATGGGGGAGGGGAGGGGGTCCGTGGGGGTTCCGCGGCAGTCGGCGGCGAGGGGAGGGGGGTCGTGTCGGCGAGGTAGGCGGTGCATGGGGGAGGGGAGGGGGTGTTGTGATCATAGAGAGACAGAGAAGGGAGAGTGAAGAGGGTGAGATTGACTTGGGAGAGCTAACAGAATCTCATTTGGACATCCGTTTTGGACTTGGAGTTAAAATTACCCAATTCATAACTTAGTTTAAAACAAATAAGAGAACTGGGATTCGGGGGTCTAAAATTTTAAATACCTGTCGAATCGACATGTCGATCGTTCCAACGCGACCTGGGTGGTGGAGTGACTTGGGAGAGCTAACATAATCCACATCGGATATCTGATTTGAGCTCGACGCTCAAAATAGTATTCTCTGAATACACTTAGTTTAAAATTAAAGAACTTGAGTTCGGGAGTCCAAAATCTAAAATACAGGTCTGATCAGTGTGCTGATTGTTCCAACACGATTCGGGTGGTGTGTGTGACTTGGAAGAGTTGACAGAATCTGATTTGGATATCTGGTTTGTGCTCGGGGTTGAAATTACCTAATTTAGAACTAACTTAATTTTAAAAAAATAGAGAACTGGGGTTCGAGGGTCCAAAATTTGAAATACCGGACTGATCAACTTGTCGATCATTTTAATGTGACCTAGGTGGTGAGAGTAACTTGGGAGATCTAAATGAATCCAAATCAGATATCCGATTTTGAGCTCGACGCTCAAAATAACATTTTCTAAATACATTTAGTTTAAAAATAATGAATTTAAGTTCGAGATCCAAAATTTAAAATATCGGTCTAATCGGCGTGTCGATTATTCCAACATGACCTGCGTGGTGAGAGTGACTTGAGAGAGTTGACATAATCCGATTTAGATATATACTTGATTTGGGTTCGGTGTTAAAATTACCCCTTTTAGAACTAACTTAAAAAATTCATGTATATATCATCTTAGTTCGAATTTATAAAATAAAATAAATTATTTATTTTTTTAAATAATATTTTTTTATTTACTCGTACATATATAATATTATTTTATTAATATAGGATCCTCCAGCAAGTGATGACAGAGGGGACGAGCAGGACAAGGAGAATGAGACACGAAGGATATTTATTGATTATTTTTATAATATTATAATAAAATCAATATTTTTAAAATATTCTATTTAAATAATTTTATATTATAATTTAATTATTTATTTTATTTGTCATTATGATCCGTAGATGACATGCTTTTGTTTTTCATTTAAACAGGATTTTTATATGAATTTTGTAGATTTTTTAAAAAATTAAATAACTTTTTCGACGAAATTTTCGACAGATATTCTTTCCGTTGAAAAATATTCTGACGATATTTCTGCCGTGATCCGTCGGAAATATTTTTTGACATTTCTGGCGTTAAAGAATCTGTAGCCGTCAAAAATTACTGGCCAAAAATATCTGAAGGTCAATTTTCGCATGAAATTTGTCAAAACTTTCTTTTCCAACAAATTTTCATCGAATTACGGATGAAAATTCACCGTAAAAAATTTCACCTTGTCTTGAAATGTTAACATATGAGTTGACATTAACGTGGGTTAATGCACGTAATCCTTGAGGCTCATTCTAGAAGTCTTCCAACGATTCGTACACATATATACTTACAAACAAAGTCTTAATTATATTATTTATATCTTATTAGTGCCCTAATTAAATATATCAATTAGGGTCTCAAATATTTTTTTAATAAATAAGTTAAGAATAAAGATGAAAAAATTGCAATTATTATTGACACTCGTAAAAGGCGGAGTGAATCACGATACTATAAGTTAAGATTCTCAAATCAAGTTCTTATAATTAATACAGACTACGAGAAGCTGTCCCCACCAGCCCTAAATCTAACAATCATTTTGTTCAGATACACAGAGTCGAGGGAATTTTATCTTCTCAACTAATAGAGACTCTCTCACCGCTACACACTTCTTTGTCACCGGCTCGTACTTGCTGGTGGGTACGCACACTCAACTGATGAGGGAGGGCGTACGTGATCAAATTAGATGACGGCGTCGTGGGACGGCGCGCGGCCTTGTCCCCCCGCTGGCGCATAACATCGAACAACCCAGGTTCGCTGCAGCTTCGCCCATTTTGTCGGCTTGCATATCAACGACACCCCAATCTTTCCCACTCGGCCGATGACAAACATGTGTGATAGTTGGCTTAAATCAGGTGATCGAGACATGTTTATATATATCATCTATAAAAATATTTCACTAATTTTGATCAAATAGAACTCGCTATATTAACGTCAATATTGAGATTCCTTCAATTAGAACCAATAAAACTATCTAATCACTAAGAAATTATCAATCTCAATCACTTAATTAATTATCTGATCTTATGGATCACGCTGTCACTCGTAACATATAATTAAGGAGGATCGATGTAAATAGAAATCCGATAATCAGATGTCTATCATCATTAATGTTTAGATTCGGAGAGGACAACGATACCTCTACTTCTGGACCCCAGCACTCTGGTATTGTCCATCCGTAGCATATATATATATATATATATATATATATATATATATATATATATATATATATATATATATACCACGGAGTTTTCTTTTCTATTCATTCGAACGAAGTATATTTACAGAGATAATCTAATTCGAGTTTCTTACGGTTTGAAAGGGATTGAGTTTGGGTTAATTGTCATCCAGGGAGCCGAGCTAGATCAAGTATCAGCTTCTCTTTCACATGAAGCTGCTGTCAAAACTTACAAAAAGAAAAAAAAGATTTATAAACTTCCAAGATTGAGTTACAGACGATTTAAGATGAAAGACTTCAATAAGTTATTGGGACATACACCCTGAGCCTACTTAATTGTCAGTTAAATTTGGTCCACTCAGATTTATATGTAAGAGATATAAGTTCTTGTCTGAGCTATCAGTCCAATACCCATAGAAGCTGGCTTTCCTGTTTTTTTTTGCCAGGCCTTTGAATCCTCTGGCAGCATCTACTAGTTAAATTACTCACAGTTCTTTCCAACGCAATGCTCCGCATTATGCTACTTTCAACAAAATAAAGAGAAGAAATATATTCGTAGAGACTTTAAACAGGGGACTTAAAAAATCTCGTATTAAAAATTACAAAGATTGACACGTGTTTATAAATAAGATTTAAATATTCTCTTTTGAGAGTTCTTTTATCAACAAAAAAAAGATAAAATTGAGAAGAAATATATTCGTAGAGATTATAATTAGGGGATTCAAAAAATCTCATATTAAAAATTACAAAGATTGACACATGTTTATAAGTAAGATCTAAGTATTCTCTTTTGAGAGTTCTTTTATCAATAAAAAAAGATAAAATTATAACCGCCCACGAATGTAACTGAAATAATATCTCAAAGAAAATATCACGAATTTATACGTAATCATTGATGCCGTGTGTGAAAATTCCGACTCAGTAATCACAAAACCCACCTTTGTTAGGGGCTCAAAAGATCTCACATTAGAAACTCCATCTTAAAAATTATAAAGATGGACATATACTTATAAATAAGACCCTGGTCTTCTCCTTCGAGGACTCTTTTATCAACAAAAAATGACAAAACTCTAGCCGCTCTCCGACATAGTGGAGATAATACCTCAAAAGAGACACCCCCAAATTTATGCGTCTTCGTTGATATCGTACGTGAAAAAATTAATACGTCTTCAATGTTCTAGCAAAAGTGTATGCTTTTTCACTAATAAAATTAAAAATAGTGACACACGTCAACCTAATGGTAACATATTATTTACGTCATAGACTTGACTAATTACCTATAGGTTTGTTATCATAAACAATCGACTTAAACGGGAAAGGCTTCTCTCTTAATCGATCACCATTGAATGTATTGGTGTTAAAATTGAGGGCATTAATTTAAGTACCACGTGGGGGCAGTATAGTTATTCCTACTTTGGACGGTTATGTTAAAAGTAAGGGACTTTTACAAATATAAAATTGTTATTAGTAAATTTATAAAAAAATTATTCATGTAAATATATTAACAGTTATACCGCTGCATAAAATTAAAATAATGCATAAACACTATGTAAACTCGTCCGAATATGATTTTTTGCACGTTATTGACAAAAAATTGACATATATGCAAATAAAAATAACATATTTATATAATAAGATTTTATACGGTGATATGTTTATTAATAAATTTTTATAAACAGTTTTTTATAAATTTGTATACAATAATAATTTATTTATAAAAATTGTTAAAAATAAATATAAGGCACAGTAAAATATATACACACAATTGGTGGTAGAACATTTTACAAAAGACTCAAAAAGGAATCACGACCGTTTGCATCATTAGTATTTTGAAAAGCAAATAGGTGATCCAAACCGGAGAAGTCTTCCGTCTGGTTTATTTTTCGAACCAATCGCTTAACACCGTTGCTTATTGGACCTCTTTATTTGAGTAAATATACATAGATTATGTGTATTTATATTTATATATTGGCTTAAGTACTCATGATGTTATGATGTGTTCATGTGTAATTGAGTGATGAATTTAGAGTTTTATGACATTTCTATAAGAGGATGGAGCATTCGACTTTGAACCAAATTGGACTGGACTGAAATAGTCTAAGTTTTAGATGGCTTGTGAGGTTTTTAATTTTATTTTTAGTTTTTTGATGAACCGGACCAGAGAGGCTCACGGTTCCAATTTTTTCCGATCTAACCGGCTGAGCTGGTCCAATTTTTAGACCACTAATTTACCCTTCCAATAATGGATAAACACATGGATTATCTATCAACATTTGTGTGATTGCCTATATATATGCCCGTGATACATATTTGCCAAATCTTTGTACCCACCGACGACAATCGTGTTAAAGATAAATCGAGTATAATAATGTTTAGCGCATATCCGGATTAAATTTGTGACGAGTCTATTGTTAAAGATAAATTAAGTTAAGTAATATTTAGTACACATCCAGATTAATTTTATATTCAGATTCAAAAGAACAATCTCTTGATAATACATAACCCACAAAATGTTTAGTGCACACCCAAAGTTTATTTCACATCGTGGGTATGTATTAGGTTTAAATTTTTATTTTTTAAAATTTTTAAGACATGATATCTAAGTCACTTTAACTTGTATGTAGTGTAAGATGCCCTTCCATCGGACGGTTCAAAAAATTTTGAAAAAAAATTCATATCAAATGAATAATGTCTGAGTCTTTTTTTTGAATCCGCCCTTTTTTATGTTTAATTTTTTTAATTGTCAAATGAACGTGTGACTTATACTATAAATTAGAATGACTTAGACCTCACTTCTCACAATTTTTAAAAATAAACCTAATTCACACCCGATGTGTTTAATAATCTCGAATATGCACTAAACATTTACTCATTTTATCCCTCTCAGCAGATTGTTCCTTCATCGTAATGGGCCCCAACAAAGCCCACGTGCATTCGTTGGAAGGAAGCGGATGTATACATGGGATCCCAACGACTGTCTCATCTTGTACCATAAATTACGGTGACTTAAATTTTAAGTCATAAAAATTAAAAAAATAAAATTAATATACACCTTTTAAGTGTATAATAACCCCACGTATCTACAACGGCATTACTCGTTTTGTCCCCCTTCTCTGATTTTCCCTTCACCGTAATGGGCCCCAGCGAAGCCCAGACATTCCGGGAGGGGAGGGGGGCGGTGAGGCGCGGATGCATGCATGGGATCCCGAAGATGCCCCCGTCCTTTCACAGTTTGGGCTCGTCCCGTTCCCGTACTTGTTGACGGCGATGGTTCACGGGGAGTCTTGTGGGCCTGGGGGGAATTGGTGCCGTGTGACATTGGCATCTTTTTTGGGAACAAATGGGCCATCCATCTAGCTAGCCAATCCTTGAGAAAATTCCGTTCGGATACCTCCACACTCTATGATTACGTTGGAGGTTACGTCTTTTGGAAAAGAAAATTGAGTTAATACAAAATATGCTTTTGCAATATTCTATTTTTACATATGATTTATATAAATTGTCAAAAAAATCTCTAAATATATTTAAATTGTTCGATTATACCGTCGTCATAACTTGAGTTGAAATGACAAATTAGTCTACCGTTAAGTTCTGCTCCGTAATGATTCTAGGAGATCACATAGCCCGGAAGATATTTTGAGTTTTTTCTCTAGCAATAATTTTAGTAGCATATGTCTATTGCTTTGAAGTTGACGGCACATGGACCGGACGTGTATAGATGTAATATTTGGATGTATTCAAGAATATTTTTCATAATTTACATAAAACAAAGGTATACATACAAAAATAGAAATTTATAGGGTGTATATGTAAAATCCCTGTAATAATTTTGATAAACTGTAAAAGTTAGATTGAAGAATTTTGTATTTAAATAATTTTTTGTCATTCTCGTAGATGATGAAAAATACGGGTAACATGATTAAGATCATAAAGTATTAGACCTAACAATTCAAAAGAGAGTGGAGAACATATCATGGCTTTAAGTATATATTGTTTTGTACCTTAATTAAGGTAAGGGATTAATTATTATAACGGATCGTGGCAATAAATATGGGTAGTTAATATCTGACATGCAAGGAGTAGGTTACGAGACCAACAACATTTTAATTTTATTATGTTTCCGAATAACCATGATCCAGAAAACACCTTCTCGCTCTTGACAAATTGGGGTGCTCAATCCCCCCCCCCCCCATATGCCTCATCATCCCTTGTAATTGGGCTTCGTTTAGAGTTAAGATGTGGGGATTTTAATCATTGAAATTTTTGACCAACTTTGATTTTAATCAAATGATCACGGTAGTTCTTGACTTTCGTGAAGAGAAAATTTTACGAAGGAGAGAGAACTTAGGCACAGAAATGTCAAGTTCTTCAAATCTCTCAAAATAAGCTCAGATCTGTTTATGAGGATTTTAAATGATGAGAAATCATCTACACCCTGCGCACTGATACAAAAGATGGATTTTGCTAAAAGGAACGGAGTCCATCTCCGTTCTAAACAAAGCCTCGGTTCCTTTTTCATGACACTGAAGCACGCTTTTGCATGGACAGTTGTTAGGGTAGACTTTATTATTGAGAGTACTTACATGGAGGGGACACGAGTGCCAGGTCTCTAACATGGTGTGTCTATTATTGGAATGTTCTATCGTTTATCAACAAGAATATGATCCTTGGTGCAGATAACAGAATGGAAAAAATAAAGTATTAGGGCGCGTTTGGCATCATTGTTTGGACGGATTTCAATTATTGGAATCTCATGATAACTTTTGATCATTTTTAAATGAGTTAAAGCCCGCTCCAACTTGCATGCAAAGGTGATTGTAAGAGGAGAGAGAGTTGGAACAACTCTCTTCATCTCTGAAAATCCCCAAACACTCGGCGAGGGTTGCCTTCTGCGGCTAGATGGGAGATTATGGGTGTCCCCCATCAAGGCATCATCCCAGGTGCGGACCCCCCGTTGTTGCTCCCCCCTCTTTCCTCCTCCCCTGATGCCAGCAACGACGATGTAGCAGCTGTCGGACACATCTGGATGGGCCAAAAGCTGCCATAGTGGAGCCCCAAGAAGCAAAGGATGATACCCACGACCTCCCAATTGCTGTCGTCGTCCATGACAATGCCCCCATCGTTGTTCTACCCGCGGACGTAGAAGAAGAAGAAGAAGAAGAAGAATGAGAGATATTGGTCATACATGGCATTGTTCATCCGAACGGATGAATAGTAAAAATCTCGTGGGAACAATATTTTTAGTGTTCATTCTCGAATACTATTTGTTGCGATTTGAGATTTGTCACCCCAATCACGAACTACACCTCTAATAATTTGTTTGGTGAGGGAAGAGAGAGGTGTCGCCGGAAAGAAACCTACAAGCACGAACCATGGTCAAAAGGAGCCCTGGGAGATACCACAGGGAACAACTCTCTGACGGTAAGGTCAGTCAACTCGTGAGACAGTGGCAAACTTTCGGGAGGAGATGATGAGAGACCGGAGTGAAAGAGAGCTTGAGGGCCATGTTGAAGTTGCATACGTACCTCCTTAGCCATAGGGCTAGGGGCCTATTTATATCTTCGTTATGGGGTTGACCTTCGCTTTCGTTGAGCTGCCGTGGCTACAGGATACGTGAGTTACCACACATGTTCTCCTGATAAGGCAGAGAGGCATGGGGATTGACGCACCATTCCTTCGCCGGAGGAGATAACTTAACCATTGATACGATAGGGCTCGTCATAGGCGTGGGGGTTGCTTTGTCAGGGGGAGCGACAAGGAAGGCATCATTCCTCCCCCTCTTCATCTTATTGGAGCGCCTTCCACCATTAATCCAATGATGCCCGCTAGGAATGTACGTCACTGCTGCTGACGGGTGGAGGCACACACGGGTATGGCTTATAGACCTGGGCCTGTGTCGTGGCAAGTCGCGACCAATCGCGTGCTGCGCTGGAACTGTTAGAAGTGGGCTTGGAGCTCTAGAACTCGAAGGATAGGTGTCGAGGTAGGCCTTAGTGGGTTAGTGGACTTTCCTCTACTCACTAGCCCCCTACTCCTGGGTAGCGAGGGCTCTTGGTGATTGGTGCATAGGAGGACACTAGTCGGTGGTGTCTGCATGGGCAGTGCCTTTGAAGGGGTGGTGCTCGACCCCCTATGCCCCTATGTCTCAGGACTTTGACATAGGTTTTTAATGTGCCTAACCGCCCTTTTCCATCGACCCGTCGAGGTGGAGGGTGCGCATGTGGGTGTGACATCACTGTCATGATGATCAGGATCGGACGGAGAGGGGACACCGCCCTAGGGTTTCTCGCTCCATCTGGGCTAGCGGTGACGATTTGCCTTCTCTTCAGTGGCGCGATCGAGGCCGTTGATGCCAGAAACCCCTTTGATCGCCTCTCTTCTCTTTAAAAGGGTCCAAGAAGTAGAGTGAGGGCCACTTCTTCGTTTCTCTGTCGTCGGCTCCCACTAGTTCTTTCTTCTTCCTAGCTTTCGGTGAGGCCCTTTTCTTCCTATCTTTACGCATGCCCACCCGTAGGGGACTAGTCTTGGTTGATGAGTTTGAACCTTCTTCCGGTGGCTGGGAGGCGACCGTTGATGGAGGCCCAAGCACCTCATGGGATCCTCCTTGCCCCCCAATCATTCGTGTCCCCTATCCCTGCATAATAGGTCTAAGGAAGGCATTCCATATCCCCCCGGACTACGATATCATCTTCCCCACCATTGGGGGGCGGTTAGGAGTCTATTTTCCAGGGAGATCTGTGTCCCTGTCGACTCTTTCCATGTTGGCTTCCATCTTCCCATCCCTGGTCTATTTGACCAAATACTTTGCTTCCATAGAGTGGAGCTCGGGCAGTTGGCTCCCAACTCCTGGAGCATTCTCTGTGCCTTCGTCTACAAGTGTAGTCAGATAGGCGCCCATCCGATTGCTGAGCTCTTCCATAATCTTTTTTGTTTCTAGTGTTGTCCTGACACCCATGACTCAAAAGTTCTACTAATTCAGGGCACTGGCACGAGCACTTCGTCATTCTGACAAAGGTCGGGGTGGATTTGGGTTACCCTCAACTACCAGTTCGCCCAAAACATAGTACCTTCGTTGATCGAGAGGGAGAGGGTGACAATCAGTGAGTTTCACCGGGAACCGATCTTGAAGGTGGACTTGGAGCTGACTCCCACTCTCCTTAGGTCGTTGGGACTGAAGCCCCTCTCCCCGACACACCGGATGACTTGAGGGGTTGAAGTTACATACCTCCCTGGCCATAGGGTCAAGGTCCTATTTATATCCTTATCGTGGGGTTGACCTTCACCTTCGTTGGGCTTCCGTGGCCATAGGAAACATGAGTCGCCCCGCCTGTTTGCTTGATAAAGAGAGAGACGTAGGCACTGACCCGTCATTCCTTCGCTAGTGGAGGTAGCTCCGCCATTAATGCGGTAGGACTCACCAGAGACGTGGGGGTTGGTTTGTCAAAGGGAACGGCGAGGGCGGTGTCCTCCCTCGCCCTCTTTACCGGACTGGAGCGCATTCCGCCATTAATGCGATGAGGTTTGCCAAGAACGTGTGCCGCTGTTGCTAGCGGGTGCAGGCGAACGCAGGTACGATTTCTGGACCTGGGCCTACGCAGTGGCAGGTCGCAGCCAGTCTCGTGCTTAGCTGGAACTACTGGAAATGGGTTCAGAGTGTCGAGCCCCGAAGGTGGGCTATCGAAGTGAGTCTTATTGGGCCGATGGACTTTCCCCTCCTCACTATACATATAAGGGAGAAGGGGAGAGTGTGGAGAGGCACAGCAGTCATTCACACTTTGCGTCTAGAAGGGCTACGCCGGATTTCAAAACACCTCAAAGGTTTTCAAATGGGATTGGTGGTTGTTTGAAATCCTGGCAGCGGGAGATAGCTAGTGTACAACATCTATGATTGTGGAAAATCTCTCAAGCGGCACATCATTTCCAAACGCGGCCTTAGGCTACATTTGGAAAGATTTTTGGGCATAGATTATAGCCATGGAATCCCCACCCTCATAACGTCTTTCCAAATGTCACATAGTCGCAACATATTTTAGAGAAGAGAGATTTTAGAGAAAAGTGAGACATAGGGAGAAAAAAAGGAGAGAATTCAAAATTTTCGAAAGCTGTCTAAAAGGTGTTTCTTCTCTCTTTAGGAGATTTTGGAAAGAAGTCCACATCCCACAATCCCTTTCAAATGTGCCCTTAACAATAACCGAAGAACTAGCACTACAAGAAAAATCGCGGATAGCGACCGACCTAGCGGTCGCTATTCAGTCGTAGATCGGTCGCAAATCTGCATTGCGACCGAACAGATACTATCTAGCGACCGAATATGTCGGTCGCTATATAATAGTCGCTATATAGCGACCGACATAATTCGGTCGCAGTATCAGTCGTTACCAGAGACCGATTATAATCGGTCGCCTGATCGGTCGCTAATAATGCGGTCGCCATTCAGTCTCTATTCGGTCGCTACATTTGTTGTATTTTAAAAAATAAAATTAACCTATCGGATTGATTCGGTGGCTAGTCGGTCGCCAGTCGGTCGCCAAGTATAATTATTTAATAAAAGAAATATAACGTATAGTCGCTATTCGGTCGCAATTCAGTCTCCATGCGGTCGCTAATTTTGCATTATTTTTTTTTAAAAAATTTATTTAAACTGATAAATAAATTACCTGATAAATAACAAATTCATAACATAAATATAAAATCAACTACACAGACAATAATATCGACAAATCTCAAATTCATCACATACAAACACCTGATAAATAACAATTTCATAAAACAATAATAAATCAACTACACGGATCACAATCTCCACGAACCTCAAATTACACACAATTAAAATAAAATCACAAATTAATCATACATCCATAATAATAAAATGACAACATACACAACTAAAATAAAATCACAAATCCTCCACATATGTCTCATCCTGGTCGTCGTCTCGTCCAACATCATCCTGGTCGTCGTCTCGTCCAACATCTCGCGACGGATGATCCTGTATATCATTTAAAAAAATTATAATCAAATCCTTAATAAAGAAATCAAGCATTAACAAGACTTAATAAAGAAATCAAGCATTAACAAGAGTATGCCAATAGTTTAAGCCAGCTCATTT
Organism: Amorphophallus konjac; assembly: GCA_022559845.1. Taxonomy (NCBI): domain Eukaryota; kingdom Viridiplantae; phylum Streptophyta; class Magnoliopsida; order Alismatales; family Araceae; genus Amorphophallus; species Amorphophallus konjac. The sequence continues at coordinate 153,069,813 of CM040128.1, forward strand.
TCATATATATAAATACACACACACAATATAAGTTCAAATTTCATCTTGTATTTTAAAAATGAAGTTTGAGCGCCGAGCTCAAACCGGGCATCCGATTTGGATTCCGTCAGTTCTGACAAGTCACTTTCATCTCCCCGGTCGTATTGGAATGATCGGCACGGCCATCCGACCGGTATTTCGAATTTTAGACCCCCGGACCCGTCCTAACAGTTCATTTGAACTAAGTGTATTTTAAAAATGAAGTTTGAGCGCCGAGCTCAAACCGGGCATCCGATTTGGATTCCGTCAGTTCTGACAAGTCACTTTCATCTCCCCGGTCGTATTGGAATGATCGGCACGGCCATCCGACCGGTATTTCAGATTTTAGAACCAAATTGTAACGACCCGAGAATCCGATTACCGGGAAGGCCCGATAACCCGAGACTCGTACCGCCACCCACGAGTCCGAAGACTCGGAAGGGTTAAAAGGATGGTGTGGAAACTACACAAGCATCACAAATAATTGCAGAAATTAAACAGTTATGATATTAAGCAGGAAATGAATTAACATTTTACATGGTCCTCAATAAAATAACAACAACAGCAACAGTAGTCCACGACTAGTACAGTGACAAGAAAGAAAAGTACAGCTACACGGGGCATCCCCCGGCTCTGACCTCTGGCACTACCTCTGGGCACCCGCACCACGCTGCGCTCCTGACGCGCTCCCCGAAGGTGGCGCCTCACCTGAAACACGGTGAAAACACGCAGGGAATGAGTCTCGGAACAAGACTCAGTAGGGATCACTCGAACCCTACCTCGAAAAACGAGAAACCACTACTCTAGCGGTAGAAAGGTACCTCGGAAAGGAAAGCCCTGTACTCTACAGAACTAGACCCTAACGGCACGCAAACCGACACACGTGCCACGGTACGAGAAGACCGAAACTCAACGGTCGAACCGTCAAAACCCGAAGGTCGGAAACACACGACTGACAGTCTGACACTCCGTACTCAACAGGAGTACCACCCACTAGAAGCACAGCCGGTAGCGTCCTCTGACGTCTTACACCGCACCGCAGGTGAACCGCCTGACATGGTAGGTCCTACCCGAGGCGCAAACACCGTACAAGTAACTACAACAAGTGACTAGCTGGGGTCACGCCCGTCGACGTGGGTCCAACCGCCCCCAACCACGTGTGCACACACAGACCGCGCGTCCCTGGTCTGGCCCTCTGACCGGTTTTCCCCTCAGCCGGACTCTGGCTGCAAGACGTGGGGCCCAACGGTAACCGGTCCACAAACCGTCTCTAAAGGTCAGCCCGTACACCACTCCCTGGTGCGACTAGCACACGCGTACTAGTAGGCTACGACTAGTGGAGGGTCACAGAAGGAGTAGACTCTCAAGTCTCGGAAAACAACGGTGCAACTGCAGGTACGAGGAACGCTCCTTGTACCAACACCGACGCACGGTGACCAGCTGCCAACAACATCTCCCGGTACACTCTGTACGACGAGAGACACACCGACGCAACCCGTACCCTTGAACGGTCCACACTGGGCCGCTCAGGGATGTGCGGTCACACAGGGACCGCACAAGGATTAGAACGGTCATATCAGGACCGTTCCACCCAGGGTCCAAACGACGGATAAACGGTCAGCACAGGACCGTTCAAACAGATGTGCGGCCAACTCTTGACCGCACGTGGGTGAGGAACGGTCACCTACTGGCCGCTCGTCTCCCAACGGTAAAAAGCCTGGATGGTTAGTCCTTAGCCGCACTTGGGGAAGGGCGGCTACGGCTTAGCCGTTCAGGTGTTGTGCGGTCAGGGCCAGACCGCACATCCAACCATAGCGCTAGGGGATGTACGGCCAGCACCTGGCCGTGCAAGGGGTTATGCGGTCAGCTCCTGGCCGCACATCCCAGAGCACTGCACAACGGTCACAACCAACGGTCAAAACCCTTGGGGTTGGGCGGTAGCTGTGGGGCCGCACATTAGGATATGCGGTCCCACGATGGACCGCCCAAGCCCACTGCGCGCCAAGCCTCACCCAAAGCGCGCCGAGCCGATGAACGGTCCGAACGGAACCGCATAGGGGTTGTGCGGCCACTGGTTCGACCGCACATCGCTCACCGGCGAGAAAACGGCGAACCTCACCGGAATCGCCCAATCGGCCTCAAAACAAACCCCACGGAGGGGGGAATGGCGAGAGAAGAACCCCCAAGCCCCCTAGCATGCTCCTACGCCCTTAAACCGTGAAATCGGGGCTCAAAACGGTGGATCGGACGAACTCACCCCGCGGCATGATCGACCCTTCCCGGCTCAAAATAAACCCCTCTCGACCTCGTCTCGAGCTGAAACTCACGGGGAAGGAAGACATGAGGCTAAGGAACGTCACCCTACCTCCGGTCCGCGACGAAACGCTCCGATCCGAGCTCGAAGTCGCGAAGAACGCCGCTAGAATCTCGCCTCTCCACGCCTCCCACGCTCGCCGTATGCCCGCACGATCGCCACCACGTCACCCACGTCCTCGCGCCGTCGCACCGCCGCCGTCTGCAGCCGGAACGGGGGTCGGCACGGTCGAACGGGAGAGAAGGAGGGAGAGAGCCGGCCACGGTCGCGTGAGGGAGAGAGAGGAAGGAAGAAGAAGAAAAGAGAAAAGAAGAAAAAGAAAAGAAAAGAAAATGGGAATATATAGAAAATCCGATTTTTCGGAAAAATACCGAAAATTAGAAAAATACATTTCCGGAATCCTCGGAACGCACCGATCGCAACGGTACCACTCGTGCCTCGGGGAACTGCCCGGTTCGCCCGCAGCGAGCGTCCGAAGAAAAAGCCGAAACACACACCGGAAATCGGAAAACACGCGCGGAAAAAGCCGCGGAACGCCTCCGGGCCTCCGAAACGACTCCGGATCGCGCCGATCCGAACACGAAAGATGTCCGAAACGAAATTTCGGACACAACGGAGCCGGACGCTCCGAAAACTAGATCCGGGACCCACGAAGAAGGATCCGAAAGGTCCGGGATATTACAGCCCTCCCCCCTTAAGGAATTTCGTCCTCGAAATTGAGAACAACCCAAGGGGAAAGAAGAGGAAGACTCACTCAAACAGATACGGGAACTGCTGACGCATCTCGTCCTCACGTTCCCACGAAGCCTCACCACCAGAGTGTCGTTGCCACACGACTTTCACCAAGGGAATAACCTTGTTCCGCAGGCGCTGCTCTCGCCTATCCTCCACGCGGATCGGAAACTCTGGGAGAGAAAGATCTGGAGTCACCTCAGGCCAAACGGAAAATTCGAGCACATGAGAGTCATCGGGCATATACTTCCGCAACATAGAGACGTGGAACACGTCATGCACCGACGCCAACTCAGAGGGTAACTGCAACCGGTAAGCAACCTCACCGATGCGCTCCACAATCGCGAAAGGACCAATATAGCGGGGACTCAGCTTCCCACGCCGTCCAAACCGCATCACCCCCTTCATCGGAGAAACTCTCAAGAACACATGATCGCCCACGGCGAACTCGAGGGGCTGCCGCCTACGGTCAGCATAGCTCTTCTGCCGACTCTGGGCCGCCAACATGTTCTGACGAACCAGGTGCACAACATCCACACATTGCTGCACCAATTCCGGTCCCGTCAAAACACGCTCACCCACCTCAAACCAATCAAGTGGAGTCCGACAAGGACGCCCATACAATGCCTCATAAGGAGCCATGCCGATGCTCGAATGAAAGCTGTTGTTATAGGCAAACTCCACTAACGGTAGGTGATGAATCCAACTCCCCTGCCACTCCAGGCAGCAGGATCTCAGCATGTCCTCCAAAGTCTGAATGGTCCTCTCAGACTGACCATCTGACTGTGGATGATACGCCGAGCTAAATGCCAACTCCGTGCCAAGAGCTCGCTGGAAACTCCTCCAGAATCCAGAAGTGAAGCGCGGATCCCGATCCGACACGATCGAAATGGGAACCCCATGCAACGGAACGATCCGCTCCACATAAAGACGAGCCAACTTAGGCACGCTCCAGCTGACTTTGACCGGTAGCAACCGCGTCACCTTCGTCAGCCGATCCACCAGCAACCAAATACTGTCCTGCCCAGTCGGGGTTCTGGGCAACCCCACCACAAAATCCGTGGTCACATGGTCCCACTTCCAAGCAGGAACATCCAAGGGCTGGAGAGTACCGCCTGGTCGCTGATGCTCCGCCTTCACTTGCTGACAGATCAGGCACCTGGCCACAAATTCGGCAACATCTCTCTTCATGCCAGGCCACCAGAACTGCCTCCGCAAGTTCCGATACATCTTCGTCGCACCCGGGTGCACAGTGTACCTGCTCCCATGAGCCTCACGTAACACCGCACGACGAACCTGCTCCTCCGCTGGGACGTACAGCCTGCCACGAAACCTCGCAGCACCGTCCTCACCGAGCTCCACATCAGCCATCGCAAGAATCCGGGGCAACTCAGGGTCCGCATGCTGAGCCTCTGTCACCTGACGACGAATAGCAGGAGTGACAGTCAGACTCGCAAGCACTGCCAACCCTGGCTCCTGGGGAATCTTGAGCCTGAAGGACACCTCGGGCACCTGTTCCCAGAGCCTCCACTTCCTCAGCATCAAGGTACTGATCACGACCTTCCTACTCAAGGCATCGGCGACGACATTCATCCTGCCCGGCTGATAAGACAGGGTGAAGTCATAGTCCTTCATGAACTCCATCCAACGCCTCTGTCTGAGGTTCAGATCTCTCTGCGAGAACACATACCTCAAACTCTGATGGTCAGTGAACACCTCGAACTTCTCACCGTACAGATAATGCCTCCAGATCTTCAGCGCGAAGATCACTGCCGCCAACTCAAGGTCATGGGTAGGGTAGTTCTCCTCATGGGGCTTTAGCTGCCGAGATGCATAAGCCACCACTCTACCATGCTGCATCAGAACAGCACCCAATCCGACGCCGGAAGCATCTGTACACACCACAAAACCTCCCGATCCAGAAGGCAAAACCAACACCGGAGCCGAGGTGAGCAATCTCTTCAGTTCCCTAAAGCTCTGCTCACACTCCTCGGACCAGACGAAAGGCACATCCTTCCGCGTGAGCCTCGTCATCGGGGTCGCAATGCGGGAAAAATCCTGGATAAACCGGCGATAATAACCCGCAAGCCCCAAGAAACTCCGGATCTCCGTCACCGACCTCGGCCTCGGCCATTGCATCACAGCCTCGACCTTGGCGGGATCCACGGAAATGCCATCACCAGAAATCACGTGCCCCAGAAAGTGCACCTCGCTGAGCCAAAACTCGCACTTGCTGAGCTTCGCATACAACTGGTGATCTCGCAACGTCTGCAGCACCACACCCAAATGGTACGCATGCTCCTCGGCAGACCGCGAATAAACAAGGATGTCATCCACGAAAATGACCACGAACTGGTCCAAATACGGGTGGAACACCCTCTGCATCAAGTCCATGAAGGCTGCTGGGGCATTGGTGAGCCCAAACGGCATCACCAGAAACTCATAATGCCCGTACCTCGTACTGAACGCAGTCTTCTCCACATCGGACTCGCGAATTCTCAGCTGATAGTAACCGGACCGCAAATCAATCCGCGAGAACACTCGCGCAGACTGAAGCTGGTCGAACAAATCATCAATCCGCGGCAATGGATACTTGTTCTTAATGGTCACGTCATTCAGCTGCCGATAGTCAATGCATAGCCGCAGACTACCGTCCTTCTTCTTCACGAACAACACGGGCGCACCCCAAGGGGAAAAGCTCGGACGAATGTACCCCTTGGCCAACAGCTCCTGCAACTGCGCCCTCAACTCCCTCAACTCAGCGGGGGCCATACGGTAGGGAGCCTTCGCCAAAGGTCCCGTACCAGGTACAACCTCGATCACGAAATCGATCTCCCGCTGGGGAGGTAATCCAGGCAACTCCTCAGGAAAAACATCGGGAAACTCGCACACCACCGCAATGTCCTCGACATTCGGCTCCATCCGGTCAGACACAACCACTGACGCGAGAAAACCCTGGCAACCTGAATCAAGCAATCGACGGGCTCGAATAGCAGAGATAATAAATCGAGAAGAGGCGGAACGGATACCTTGGAAATAGAAGGTCCTCTTGCTCGGATGTTGGAAGTAGACCCTCTTCATCCCACAATCCACCACCGCTCCATGAGTCTCGAGCCAATCCATGCCTAGAATCACGTCGTAATCCCGAAGCTGCAACGCATACAACCTGCCTGGCATACTCCGCCCATCGATCCACACCGGAACCTGGTCGAAGCAATACGGAGTGACCATAAAGTCACCCGAAGGCAACTCCACAGCCAAATCACAGGACAACTGGGTCACCGGCTCCTCGACGCTCGACGCGAAATCCTCCGAAATGAACGAATGAGACGCGCCAGAATCAAATAAAACCCGAGCCGCACAACCCAAAATCTGAACGGTACCTTCCACGAGCTGCGACGCCATTGCCTCTGCCCTGGTCAAGTGCGTGATCTGGCCACGAGCTCTCTGCCTGCCTCCCACACTAGCTGACCTGGGTAGCGGCGGATACTGTCCCTGCTGCTGCTGCTGCTGGGAAACCTGCTGCTGCGGCGGCCTCTGAGGACAGTCACGCGCCATGTGCCCTGGCTGGTCACACCGAAAACAGATAATCGGCGCCGCGCACTGCCTGCCTGGGTGGGTCCCACTACACCGTGGACAAGGTCCTCGCGATCCACCCACCGATCCCTGTCGCTGCAAAGGAAACGGCTGCTGCACACTGCCCGATGAAGCCTGCCCCTGATCTCTGGACTTCTTCTTGCCGAACCCCTTCTTGAAGAACTTTTTGACCTTCGTGCCAAAGGACGCAGATCCTGTCACCGAAGCTGCCGATGCCGGTACTCCTGAACCACCCGACGCAGACTGAAAGAAACCCTGCTGCTGAGTAGCCGACTGCTGGCTGCGACCTGACACAGACTGCCCCTGGCTGATCGGTCCTCGAGTCCTCTGCATATCCATCTCCAAGGAAATCGCAACACGAGACGCCGTCTCGAGATCAGTGGCCCCATTCGCGATCAGATGGTGCCTCAGCTCCAACCTCAAGCCCTGCACAAACTGCGTCGTCCTCACCCTCTCATGCTCCATGATATGAGGTGCGTACCGACCCAGCTCGACAAATCGGGCCCTGTACTGCAACACGGACATGTCACCCTGCACCAGCTCCAGAAACTCCCGCATCCGCTGCGTAGCAACAATATCTGGACAGTACGTACGCTCGAAAGCACTAACAAAGTCATCCCACTCGATCTGCTCAAGCGGACGAAGCTGAAAGGACGTCTTCCACTCGGAAGACCACCACCTCCGAGCCGTACCCTGCAACTGGTTGTAGGCCAACACCACTCTGTCCTCGACAGCACTCTTTGCAGAACTGAACACCCGCTCCATCTCATCAAGCCAATCACGAGCCGCATCAGGGTCTGCCTGGCCGCTAAAGTAAGGTGGATGAAACTGCATGAAATCCCTCACTGCTCGGCCTGGCCCACCCCTGACTGACGAGCCCTCACCGGCCTCTCCGCCGAACTGCTGAGCCATGAGATGGTACATGCCACGGAGAAAACCCTCGGCCCCCGGAGCCCTCGCAGCATCCGCGGCCTCGGTAGCTCCCGGAACTCTGCTATGCTCCTCCTGGTCCCTCTGGACCCCCTGCTGGATCTCCTGGCCTCCAGCCGACTGCCCCTGCTGAGAGCGAGAACTCCTCCTCGGCGCCATCCTCGCTCCTTAAGCACAAGACAGAAAACTCAGAAACGGAAGGTCAGAATAAAACACGCGGTGCCCATGCCAGCGTCACATGTACATCATCGTTGTGGACTAGTGGACCAATACAATTACCTATGATTCTCATGTAATTCCACAACCGCGCTCTGATACCAGCTGTAACGACCCGAGAATCCGATTACCGGGAAGGCCCGATAACCCGAGACTCGCACCGCCACCCACGAGCCCGAAGACTCGGAAGGGTTAAAAGGATGGTGTGGAAACTACACAAGCATCACAAATAATTGCAGAAATTAAACAGTTATGATATTAAGCAGGAAATGAATTAACATTTTACATGGTCCACAATAAAATAACAACAACAGCAACAGTAGTCCACGACTACTGTTGCTGTTGTTGTTATTTTATTGTGGACCATGTAAAATGTTAATTCATTTCCTGCTTAATATCATAACTGTTTAATTTCTGCAATTATTTGTGATGCTTGTGTAGTTTCCACACCATCCTTTTAACCCTTCCGAGTCTTCGGGCTCGTGGGTGGCGGTGCGAGTCTCGGGTTATCGGGCCTTCCCGGTAATCGGATTCTCGGGTCGTTACACAAATGCCCCGTCCTAACAGTTCATTTGAACTAAGTGTATTTTAAAAATGAAGTTTGAGCGCCGAGCTCAAACCGGGCATCCGATTTGGATTCCGTCAGTTCTGACAAGTCACTTTCATCTCCCCGGTCGTATTGGAATGACCGGCACGGCCATCCGACCGGTATTTCAGATTTTAGACCCCCGGACCCGTCCTAACAGTTCATTTGAAATAAGTGTATTTTAAAAATGAAGTTTGAGCGCCGAGCTCAAACCGGGCATCCGATTTGGATTCCGTCAGTTCTGACAAGTCACTTTCATCTCCCCGGTCGTATTGGAATGACCGGCACGGCCATCCGACCGGTATTTCAGATTTTAGAACCAAATGCATAAGTTGCTGCTTCTCGCTGCCTCCATTCAGGTTTGTTAATGTTTTCTTCTATGAATGGCATAACAAGAGGCACAATGTCATCTCCCACGGTCCGTGCAACCAAACCCAAGCATGTTCCTCCAGCCATTGCAAGATTCCAAACTCCTTCATCCTGATCTTGGTCGTCTTCTTGCTTAAGGAGTGTCTCCAACAGCATAGGGACAAGCGCAGGTAGTGCCTGCTTGATAAAATAAAAGCAAGGGGTGTCAGAATCAGCAGAAAAATCCCCTCCATATTCATCTAAGATGTCAATCTCTTCATCGCATATTGAGCTCCAGAATTCAATAGCTTGTAGAGCAACAGGTTCCTCATCTTCCCTCACAGCTTTTGCAGTGATGTTAAATATGTCCTGCATATACGATGCAAGCTTCTCATAATACATGGAGGATATGGAGACCAAGCATTCGAATGCAGCCTGCCGTATCTTCACCTCAGGGGACAGAGTAGCTTCACAAATGACTCTCATGATATAATCCCTCTCCATATCATTCCCGAAGTTTGCCTGAGCAAATCCCAAAGAATTATGCAGAGCTCGAGTTGCAGCCAGCCTAACATCAATGTTTCCCTCAGAAGCACTCATGCCTTGAACAACCGCTGTCAATATCTTATTGACTTGCTCTTGATCAACTTCATCAGGGGAGACTTCTTCACACATGTAACCTAGGGTGTCCAAAGTTGCTTGCTTAACATCTGGCTGAAGTTGGTGAATATTTGACAAGAGAGAACTGATAAGTTCAGGCCATTGATTTTGAGGCAACTCAATACCAGCAATCTTTGCAACAACTTGAGATGTAGTAGATCTTGCATCAATCACCGGTGAAGAGAGAGTCTGTAGTAAACATCCTTTGACCTGGGCCCTAACAGCTACATTCAATGATAACCATCTCTGCACATGCTCAAATTTTCTGTGTTGCTCCTTTGCATCCAGGGCATTTTTGAGAATCAAGCCTGCCAATTTACGGCTAACAACAGGCTTGTCATTATTTGCTAATTCACTCGAAAGAGATAGCAAGAACCCAGTAACATTTTGATCCTGAAATTGTTTTAAACTTTCCTCAGCATGCTTGCGAACCGCTGAATCTATTGACTGTGCATTCAAAAGAACTTGGGTAACTTCCATAGCCATTTCTGTATGGTATCTTCTCCGCCTTTCCCTTGCAGGGATACGCCCCAATGGCGGCCGCCGCCGACTATATATAATATCCTTCACTTCTTGTAACTTATGACTCATGTACATCAAACCAGGAATCAATCATCTAAATACACTCTTACTTCAAAATGGGATAAGTAAAGTTGGTTCTAGATTGCAGCTTCCAGTTCCATGGTTATCAAAACTGGCATGGATATGCACTCTGCCGTATTGGAACTGATTGTTGCTAAAAAATGTAAAAGGAGATCCAGTTTACTCCATCTTGATATTCCCTCATGCATTTAAGTTCATAGACGAATCAGGTTCATAAGAAGCATATAGAGAATTACCTTGGCACATTTCCAAGCATGTTGATCACCATTCCCATCTTCAGATATTTTTGTTCCTCCACTTGGATTCCCAGGATGCCTAAAGTATGCTGCCACAGATGAAGTACAAAAGGAAATCAGTTCCATCCCAGAGTGCCTGAAGCATGCTGATAGAGATTAAGTACACAAGAAAAGCAGACAAGTTTTTCTTCCATTGAAACATTTAACAAGCATGAGAAAGACAATAGCAGGATCATGGTGCCATGTAGGAGGGCAAGGTCTTCACCTCCGTTGCACATCAAAGTTTCCACAGGTAATGCCTATGATGATTCCATACTGTAGCAAGTTCAGGTCCTACAATCAGAGTTTCCTTGTATAGTTCATTTATAAACTAACGGAATAAAAAATGAGAGGTTGATATTAGGTGTGCATCCAGCTGGAATCTATGGTCTAGAATAGTTGCACTTGGTTATCCAAAACAGACACAAGACTAGGGAGAAAGCTTATAATGATGATGATGATGATGATGAGCATAAAGTCGAAAATAAGGAGTCAAATCGGCCATAAGGCTTACAACAAGCTATGCAACCAAAAAAAAAGGATGATCACAAATTGAAGATCCAGCTATACGGTGGCTAGCCACACTGGTCTAACGTGAAAATATTTCATTGTTCTCATCCAGGCCTTTTCATATACATTTTTCATGTAAATTAATCCATGCTCAATGGGAATGATCAGACTAATAGGATTAGGGTAATCCAAAGGCTCATCAATTGTGCACTATCGATATATCCATGGGCTCATGCCAGAGTGCTTAAACTTCATCCAGAATGCTTGCTTTCTGGAGTCCCGTCTCTCCGCCAGTATGCAGTCATCCACGGCATCCTGGCCTTGTAGGCCTTTCATCAGATATCAACAACGAACAGTTTGAGCACCGCCCACACCCACCGCACAAGGCCAAATCTCATTCATACAGCTATTCCTATAATAACTAATACAACAGTGCTTCCAAGAACACGGCAACCCCCAAGGTGCCATCTCAACAGGGAAGGATAATCACAATGTCAGGGGTACCAAGCATGCAACTCTCCACAGCATCTGTGGTGCACACAGACCTCCAAAATGCCCTAGTAGAGCCAAACCACACTGCCCCAGCAAATGGTATGAACTTCAACACTGGCACCTTGACACTTTTACCACCAGATCGAGCAAGCACTGCTTTTTCCCAGGGGGTATGAAGTTGGAGCATATTCTCTCCCACAGACTTTCTGTTGATACAGCAGGAACCACCCAACCCCGTTCATCCTACCAGACATTTAATTTCACTCTCTATGGACCTTTTCAATCACCAGAGTATCTCTCTCTATTGAAATATGATTTTGAAAACTCCTTCCCCTTGATACACTTATATTTCTCTTGAATCAATGTACTCAAATTACAATGTTAAGTTAGGATGGCAGTAAGTTTGCATATCTCTAAGATTAGTGATTCCATTTTAGCATAAATTTATTATATTGGACTTTATTTTTTGTTAGATACATAATCATTATATTCAACATCAGTACACCACAGACCTGATTATGGGCCAACCTACATTCACTATGGATTTGGTTTTTCTCTACCCATCAATTTGTGTCTGCACAGTACTTAGCACAGGGAAAGGGAGATGGCTGTCATTTTGACAGCCATAAAAAAATTGCCCAAGCCGGTTTCACATCCAACTCCTAAACTGAACCTACATTGATGGGATTCAGATACAAGGCAATGTTGAGGTATGATGATAGGGATTTGTAATTATGAATGCCTTGATAAGACCGTGATGCATGGGCAATTTCATATATGCAAATCAGAGGTTAACAGGATACAGCTATATGATAATGACAGCAGTCATCATGCAGCCATGAATGAATTGATTCAAAGATGAGACATGTGTAATCTTGTATATGGACCTAAGGGGATATAAGTCAATTCTAGTCTTTATGGAACTTCAGCAGCTTCCATCTTAAAAAAAAAAAATCATTTCTTCAATGTGTAATCTCGTATCATTTCGTCTTAGACCGTGATCGAGACGATCGATTCGATCGAGACGACAAACCCTGCTTAACGTTCATTCGATCACGCAAATAAACTTCTTTGCTATTGAGTTTACATTGACTTTTTGTGTAATCCTTTTCAACATATAGAGATGGATAAATAGCATCCACACGTCAAATGGATATAAAAATTTTAAAATTAAATAATACATTTAAAATGCATTAACCTGAAATTATTTTGCTTTGGTAAAATAGAGAAAAAAGTATTATTACATATTTCCCTTTTCATCCTTCTTTAAAAGGATTAGCGAGGATTGCTTTCGATAAATGGTGAGAAAAAAGGGGCAAAGAGCAATTAAGATAACTTAAAAGAAAGCAAAAACAATAAGACTACTATAAGAATGAAGAACAAGAGCAGCACGTTATACTTAATATGGGGCTCGGGCGGGAGGCAGCACGGGGAGGGGGGCTCCGGCGGAGGAGGGGGGCTCGGGCGGGAGGGCTCGGGCGGAGGGGGGGCTCCGGCGGAGGGGGCTCGGGCGGGAGCGGGGAGGGGGGCTAGGGCGGAGAGGGGGCCGCAGGGGAAGGGGGCTCGGGAGGGGGGGCTCGGGCGGGAGGGGGGGGGGCTCGGGCGGGAGGGCTCGGGCGGGCGGGGGTCGTAGTAGGAAGTATAACGGCATCAGCGACCGACTGGAGACCGAAGTTAATTCGGTCGCAATAATAGCGACCGATTAGCGACCAATATACATGCGGTCGCTGAAACGGTCTCGGTTATGCGACCGATTATTTCGGTCTCCGAATTGGTCTCTATTTGGGACCGACTAGCGACCGATTAAATCGGTCGCTAATTCGGTCGCTATAGCCACTTTTTCTTGTAGTGTAGTACGCCTCTTCACTCCATTGTGACTTTGATTTAAAGTGAAGAGTAGTTAATTCACATTGAAAATGAGCTCGTGAAAGTGAGTTACCTGCAAGTCAATTCAAATTGTGTTAATTTGATTGTTTATAATTCACTTAATCCTCGAGCGATGTGAGCTCGAGATTTGCTAGCCGTGCTAATTTCTCCGTCACCAAATTAAAGAAGATCGCTTCTAAGTCACTCTTAAAATGTCAGTTTTATTATTTAGTCATGTGCAACTATTGACTTTAATGAAATCAGTTTTGTATTTGATTGAATGTAAGTATCGAGATAGAAATGGTATTTTAGATTTAGTAGGGGAAGTGATCAGTGACATGGAAATGTCCTCTAAACATTTTCTTAAGAAGTTACTTCGGCCCTTTTTCAACCCCTGTAGGCAAGTGAACTACAACTTTCTAAATATTTTCAACAAACTAGCTAGACTATTGGAAGTGAGTTTCACTTAACACAATTACTTCCGGTCTCACCTTCAAACAAGCAAAGGAGCTTAACGTGAGAAGACAGATTAAACAGACAGACTAGAGACTACCAGTTGGCTAGCTATAAATGCGAAAGAGAAGAAGAAAATATTGTGTGTTCACATGGATTAACTCAGTTCCTCCCATTCCATTGAGCCCATTTGTTCACGGTCTTTGTGGATCATTAATTTTCTCACTCGAGTGTAGGTAATAAATATATCCTTTGGAAAGCTATCAAAAGAGGAACGAGGATTTCCGTTCCTCACTGTCTTATTATTCAACACAAGCGTACGTATTGGTTGTAAAGGCAATGAAAAAGATGTGTGAGACGAGATCGATTCTTCCCCTCAATTCAAAACTGTGAAGCGGAAGAAATAAATTATAACCCTCGGAGAAATGTACAATCCCACTCAAGAGGTGAAGTCGTCCTGGTTGGGCTTGGGCGAGGTGAGCATGGCGGTGTAGAGCCTCAGCTTGTCCTCTTCCAGGGAGGAGCTCCGGGAGAGGGGCCGCCGTGGCCGGATGAAGGACAGCGACGAGAGCGCCATGCGGTGCCGGTGCCGCCGCCAGGCGAGCTGGATGGCCACCGCCGCCCACGTCCGCCACCCGGGGGAGTAGTACCGGGCGCTCCGCTTCACCTTGTCGTTGACGAAGGTGTAGCGGAAGTGCTGGGTCACGTACTTGACGTCGCTGGCCTCCAGGCCGAAGGCCTCCGTGGTCTCCAGGGTCACCAGCGTGGAGGAGGACGGCGGCAGCCGCTCGATGAAGGGGCGGCGGAGGCACCAGGAGAGGAGCTCGTCGCCGGTGAAGTTGCCGGGCCCCAGCATGCAGCAGCTCCGGACGCCGTCCCGGAGCACCTGGCTGCTCTGCAGGTGGCCCCTCACCACGAACAGCATGCGTTGCACCGGATCGCCTTCTTTGGTTATCTGCATACGAACCTCGAAATGCTTATAAATACGTACACAGACTAACAGACAAAGATAGATCATACATAGCTTGGTAGGTACGTGGGTTTAGGCAGGTAGGTAATTAGGGGGAGAGAGAGAGAGAGAGCTCACAGTTTCTCCCTTGGGGAAGATAAGGGACTTCACCCGGTCGCAGATATTTTCCAGGACGACAGAATCCATATGCTGAAAGAGAGGCACCTATATATATAGTCCACAAAGTCATACACGTAATTATATCACATTGACTAAAAGAAAAGAAATAGTTCCATATACCATTGGCCATCTATGATGTAATATCTTATATCTCTTTATTGTATTAAAATGTTAATTGATTTTTTTACGGAGGATAATAATGTTCGATTGCAAGTTTAATCTATACTCTTGCATCTATTATTTTTCATTGAATTTTTGTTCATATAATTTGTCCGATCGAGATGGGTCGAGTTGAGGGTTACAATTTAGTGAAATAGTCGGGTTAGTTTCGACCCGATAAACTATCACCTGTATTTGAGCCGGACTTAAATTTAAAAATTAGTGAGTTAAATTTGAGCCAAATTGTATTCAACTTAACCCGGGTTCTCAGTCCGTCAATGAAAACCCTAGTTATATCTTCAACTGAGAAGAGCGGGAGGGAGGAGTTGCTTATTGTCATGTACGTACGTACCTGGCGCACAAGGTCGAGGCAAAGATGGTATTTGATGTCCCTTCGGAGGCCCTCCGGGAGGTTCCGGATCATCTGGCACTCGTCCACCCCACGCATCGCTGCCCACCGCTGCCGCTCGTACTGCCGCACCCTCTGCCGGAAGCCCTGTGGCAGGTTCCGGCGCTTCATCCACCACTCCACGTTCCTCATCTTCAAATTCATCATTTGTTTCTTTGAGCCTGTGGCATGCAAGAAAACCTACAAGCACAAACATGATAAAGAAAAAAAAACACTACATTTTGAAAATGATTCACTTTTGGCGAAAAACAGTACTAGTATGGTAGTCCATCGTGAGCATATATATATCTCTTTTTTTGTGTTACCTCGGAGAATATCTTTATTATTCTGCGAAAGTTTCTCAAGCTTCCGGAGGTTCTTGCCAGAGTCTGGGTTTATGGATTCCTTTGTGAAATGGGAAATATTTCGCTCTTTCAGGAATCCATGGAGGAGCTCCACGCCACGTATATTTTATAATTCTTGGTAATCATGGGTGAGAAGGGGGGACAGTGAGTGTAAGCCGAAGATGCATAGTTGATTGCTAAATAACATGTCATGGTTCCAAAACAAATTCTCCCATCTATCTCAATAGTATATGGAAGGGAGTTGTGTTGTGCAAAAACACACGGGCCAACAAGGAGCACCAGAACTTTTAGGTCACATTTGATAACGGGTTAGGGTGGGGGAGACGATGAGAGAGAGCGGTATGGGTCCCACCACTCTCATACACATCGTCGTTAACTGGGGTCAATTTGCGCACTCAATCCTCTGGTGTCAGTTGCGTTGACCGCACCTGGTTAATAAAGCGCCTCTTAGAGAATAGAACAGACTAGTCGACCAAAACCCCTAAAGGATCAGTCGACCAACAGCCCTCAAGGAGAAATGCCAAATTCTTATATTGAAGTTTGGTTGACCGAAATCTCCTAAAGCTTCTAAGATAATTTGTGATAAGATTTTCGTGGAGTTTGTTAAGATTGGGACACCGGTGAGACGACAATCACACATATGCACACATCATGAGAAAGAACAAGAGAGAAATTTAGAGGAACTGCCATTTTTCACTATGAAAAAGAACTACATCTTTTCCCCAGTGACTCCCGGACACCCGACTCCTTACGGTCTCTATGTCACCCGTGAAATTACAACCGCATTTATAGAAGATTCCCAACAGTCTCCTAAACCCATTAAGATTACCTCTTAATCTTATCCAGAGAGTCTCAACCAAACTCAACCTAGAGTCCTAGATAGACTCTACCAGTTCTAAAATCCAACTCCGACTCTGGTTACATGGGGATCTAAGACACCCTAATAGAGTTCGGTCAGTCGGAATAGGGAATTATGACTACAACCTAAACAACAGGTCGAGAGGGATCGGTTGACCGGTAGCACTAGATTGATCAGACTCTTTGTTTTGCTTCTTGTCATCCACCTTTGAACCTCCATATAACTAAATCAATCTTTGTTTTGCACCAAACTCAAAATGCAAATAAATGACAATCAGACAAAGGAAGAACATAGAGAGATTTATGTCATTACGAGGCACGAGTCTCTACGTCCATGAGGAGAGTACTAAGAGAAACTTGCTATAGTGTGAAGAAATACAATAGAGAAGGAAGCAATTTTATACTTACACCGGTTGGCTTCTCCAACAAAGAAATCACACTCCCAAACTCCGAACTCTTCTATGGACAACTGTCTTGAAACCGACAAGCTTCGGAGACTAGGAGAATGACAAAAGAAGGAGAGAAGAAGATCCCTCTCTCTCTCTCTCTCTCTCTCTCTCTCTCTCTCTCTCTCTCTCTCTCTCTCTCTCTCTCTCTCTCATATTTCTTCTTATTACAGGTCAATGAGAAGGGATGAGAGGGAGGAGAGGTTGACGGGACAGAGGAGAGGTACTCTAGAGCACATTTAAAGTGCCGTAAAGCACCCTATCTCACCCTCTCACATTTGTTCTTTCTCGTTACAAGGCAAAGAGTACAAGGCAAAGAGAAGGGATGAGAGGGAGGAGAGGTTGACGGGACAGAGGAAAGGTAGGGGAAGGAAACTCAAGTTCCATACCTGCGCAAGCGGCATCTTTCCGTGGCTTGCGTGTCCGGTGCAAAAATGGGTCGTGTGGCCCACCCAATTAATTGACGGGGTCAAACTTCACACAATTGATCAAATAATAGTACTCTTTGTGACCCAGGTTAGACTAGAGAACAAAGACCTCCATTTCCTTGACTTTTCTTGGTTAATCTAATTAATTACATATTGAAGATGTTTATTGTTCAAACTTCAGTTCCACGTACATTTACTTGATCCAACAAGCTAGATATTTTGAAACTAATTAATATGCCAACATTGGTGGAATATTTCATTGCGGATATGCTCACCTTGATATTTCCGATCAACATTGTGACAAGCACGAGCCCACTGGTTATGATGATTATGTTGAAGACTAGTTCCAACCAGTCAGTCGTGCTGTTAAGGTCTCCGAACGTGCTGAACATATAATGCCCCAACATTCCAATTAAGCACTCGATACATAAGAAATAAATTTTAAATATGCATGATAGTACGCATTGTAGTTAGTTCTTCTGATATCGATGCATGCAACCAATAAATTAACATCGAGCTCTTCTTTAGCATTTCTCTCCAAAAGGTAGGCAGGACAGTTTTAACATGTTTAGGCGCAGGAGAGAGAAGGAAATGAGGATTACCTCAGGGCCATAATAGCCCAAAAGATTGGCAGAAGTATCTTCTCGACCCTGTTATCATTTGTGACCAGGGGGACTGCCCATTTATAGACACCGTAATTGTAGTTGTCGCTGCTATCTAAGCATGCAGGTCTCACATGCGTGTTATTTCCCCAGGACATTCTCCCAGCTCCTTTCACTAGATCAGATGTTCCATAAAAGACAGGCACTTCGCAGGCTAGGAACTTCATCTCACAGCCCTTCGTCTCCAGGCATTGTACCTCAAGGCATCTTGTCGCCCTTTGGATCCCCAGCAAGTACCAGCAAGCGCCCGCAGCCTGTGTACGTGCGTGGCATCAAAAATAATCGTTCATGGCAACACAGAACTATGTAATGTCCGTGCTATGCATAAGAAAAGATGATATATAGATGAACTTATTAAAAATTAGCGACGCTAGCTACATGCATGTTGGGTGTCGCGGACAAGAGATCTATGTACTGTTCATGTTGCTTTTGTACATTGAAACAAATTCCTAAAACGATGGATATTACTACTGTTTGCGATGTCTCAAAATTTATTCTGGAAACTGCAAGGAAGTTAGAGGATAGGAACAATTTAAAGTGTATTACTTCTAAGCTTGAATATTCTATGAATTAATTAACGCAGAAGGCAATAAAGGATGTACGTAGAGAAGCCTATATCAAGGCTTGAAACTAAACACAGACTATTCTTCCTATGTATATATATATGTGATAATTTACAGCCAATTGTTGTAACTCCGCTGCCACTGGTCGTACAAGAACAAGCATCCACTATATATATTGACGATAAGAACTTTTATTGCCTCTCCCGGCCCCAACCCCGGGGTCATCGATCCTACCCGCAAAGATATTGGTCCTCAACAAGTAAAACCTCAAAGTGTACAGGACTACGTGAGCACTTCGCCAGTTCTACATTCTTTACACAGATCATGCATGAGGCATTTCCAGTGGCAATAATTAACTAAGATTCACAATATATATGTATGAAGAGCTATAAATATACACATATATAGATATACTCACATGCGCAGTGACGAAGTAGCAGATTAAGTTGAGGGCGACGCCCCACCCTATGGTTCCAAAGATATAGCCGGAGATGTTTTGCATGCGGCGCAGGAGGCACATGGAATGGTAGACCTTGGGGAAATACTGGAGGAGGAACATCACTAGGAACACAGTCATCACCGTTGTGCTCGATCCCCGTCGTAGAAGTGCCGGAGCTACCACCCACAGCAACACCTGTAATATAACGGAAGCACCCTCTTTTGTCTGCCAGCTATAAATTTTGAAGTATGAATATTTTTCCCATATATACTAGCTGATCCTATATATGCTGTGAGTGGAAAATTAAAAAAAATGATCACAAGGGTTTTATGCCTTCTAACGCAAAAATGGCTAACCAACATATATAGAACCCCGTGCATGGTTGGGGGCAGCTTAATTAGTTTGACAGTAATAAAAAAAATTAAGCCGGTTCTAGGACCAAGCCCGATCTCTTACAAGTTGCTAGACAAAATTAAATTAAAGGAGAATTGTATGTATCTCTTCTTAATTAATTTCTAGCTAGGCAAACAAGTGTACGTGAGGACGTCGAATGAGTATGGGTGTAATTAAGGACTAATGGCTTTGGTGGACCTATAGACACATTACCAGGCCGGCCGTTGATGAGCTGAGGAAGGTAGGTTAGAGATGGAAGACCCTGAGCAGAAAGTGAATGAGTGGATGCAATAAGGTTGTCTTAATTAGTATGGATTAACGTTTTCTTAATTATTTGCTCCCTGTGGCCGGATCGAGTCTTTTCTAATTCTAGTCTCATACCAAAATGGTCCTCTTGTATACTCACCTTACAATCAATGACTTTCTGGTCAACTCCCGGGGGGAGGAGGGGGGATCGGCTTGGAAGTATGCATGCAATTAAGACGACCTACATTTTCATCCAGGAGTTTAAAAAACAATTGAAATGATTCAGTAGCTTGATGGAGTTCTTTTGGTTCTTTAAGTATGTATGCTACCGTTAGTTTCTTCGAGATACATGCATTTCTCATATGAAATAAATATGGACATTAGATTAGATGGGGGGTCATTCCCTTGTGAAGTTTTTCTTAATCTGTTTTCTTCCTTCTAAACAGCAACATTTCCAACTGAAGATACATGTGGGAACACATAATGTACAGGAGCGTACGTAGCTAGGTTGAAGCCAAAACCCTGCAGGTGATCCCTTCAACCTTTCTGCTCAATGGCAAACCACCGATAATAACTGTTCTATCGCTTAAATACGAGATAAAAAGACCGTCTTCAGGCTGATTAAATCACACTGTATGTCCGTCTATAGAAACAGAAACACTGCGAGATCAATATATATGTACATGGCAATATCGATCATGTATATATATAGCTCTAAGTGGTGGGATTAGATTAACATATCAGTCATCAAGGGAGTTCATAATTAGCATCAATTAGTTGGATAAGAAAGAGTCTTACTGATGTCGGAGATCTTAGCTTATGAGGATATTGAAACCCATCATATCGAAGCCAATAAATTAAACTTTCTTAATTAATTAATAGCAAAGATGATGATATAGCTCAATTTGATTTCATAAAAGATGCTTTCAAATTTGCGTGGATCGCAAGAAAGTTGAATATTATATAAGAAAGTAGGGAAAGCTAGCTCTTCAATTCACCTGAGGAACAGGGAGGACGACGAAGAGGTCGAAGAAGAAGCCCTTGACGGATCTCATGTAACGGAACGCCGCCCTCCGACCGCCGTCCCGGCCCCGGTCGTCGTCCTCCGCCGCGCGCACCCGGCGGGCGTAGCAGGCCATCTTCACCTGCAGCCACACGTTCCAGACGTACAGCACGTCGGTCATGCAGCGGAGGGCGGTGACGGTGATGGCGAACCAGCCGTCGACAAAGAGGCACACGCAGGTCCCGCTGATGGACAGCGCGTAGAAGAAGAGCGGGTCGACGAACAGCGCCGCCGCGCAGACGAGGAGGAACACCCGGTTCCACTCCCGCACCCACTTCGCGTGGGGATCCAGGATCCGCCAGAGCAAGCCCCCATTATCATATCCCGTTAATCCTTCTCGCCCGCCACTCCCACCCACGCCATGGCCGCCCAGCTCGGCGTCCATGAAGTCGCGATGGTAACCGCTCGTGCTGGGGTCTTCTTCGTCATCCTCATCGGCGTGCAGGTGAGGCGCGCGGGGGGGTCTCTCGCTGGCCATATTGTGGCGGGTGGTGGCCGGGGGTGGGGAGAAGCTGATCAGTTGGTAAGGAAGGGGCCGATCTGGACTTAGGGGGACAAAGATGAGACATTATATTCCGGGAAACTCATATCATATGTGCGTGTTTGAGAAGAAAGAGAGAGAGAGGGCGTTGGGAATGGGCAAGCAAGTAAGCACAAGAACATTACAGCCGTCATCAAGTTGGGAGGTGACAAGCATAAATCCACATGACCCAGTTACAGAAACACTACACTCAGATGGGAATAAAATGTTGAAAATGCATGAGTACTGTACTCTTCTTCATCCATATGATCTATATATATATATACATATGCACATCTTATTATTCTCTTCTGGATGGTTAAGCTCGATGCATGTGGGGTTGTTATATATATATATATATATATATATATATATATAACCACCGGATCATCCCCATATATATATATATATATATATATATATATATATGCATCATTGTTTGGACACCTCTATTCCTGGGAGCTACATATAATAATACGTCGCATTTGAGGCACATAAACAGAAAAATTCGTTAGGATGACTTTCACATTAAACATGGATAAGAGTTCAAGAATTGGATATATAATAATTTCAGTATATATTCAAATGAGACTGCAATCATAATAATAATAATTGTTGGATTTTTGTATAGCATTTGGTCCCCCATGGATAATGTGGAACTTGTAGGGCCATCTTCATTCCCATCTCGGCACCCTCACAATTAACTTTGTTTAAATAGTAAGAAAAAGTATGTGTAGATTCTTCCATTATTAATCTTTGAACTTGGTATTCTCAAACAAAATAATAAACATGCATCCAATTAATATAAGATCTCAAATTCAGTCTATATATATATATATATATATATATATATATAATCTTCTATGTTTATCAACAGAATTACTCTACAAAATTTTGATGATTTTTCTGATTTTGCTTTAGTTCATGCTTATATTAATTTTGAGTACATCGTATTTCAAATTCAGAAAACGTCCAGCGCGGAACAAAATTAGAGAGAAGTACTAAGGGAGATGAAAAATACCTACCACCCAAGAAAGATACAGAAGTCTATTAAATAGCAATAGAATAATACTGACAACAGAAACCCCAATCGAGGCGTTCCTTAATAATTGAACATGTTATATTTGATTACATTTCTTCTTTCAAAAAAATATTTAAAATGTGGAATATATAATAACTAGCTAGACAACAGGACAAGTTAGATTTCCATTTCCTTTTAATTTGAATATCATCTGAAACTTTAATTCACACCTTTCATGAATGGCAGAGAATATAAACCATATATAGGCATTGCCCTGCAGGGATGATCTAGGCAAGATCAGTAAGTCTTAATTTGGGACTTCCCTAATTTCTCTTAATTTCTAGTATGAGTTGCCATCTTATTATCATGCATGTAATCTTAATTAACAAAAGCTTAAAATTTTAAGATCCTACCAAAAATATCTATGTTCAAACAAATATCCATGACTGAATATCACTGTCCCCCATATATCTTTTAGTAATAAATGCACAAATTGGGAATATTGTTCGATCTTCATAAATATATATGGCATACATTATCCTTCAATTGGACACGATCCATGGCTTATCGAAAGGGACCCCTCCTCATTTGATGAAGGAATATATACTCCTTGGTGTTGTGGTGGCTGTGATCTCTAATTAGCTAGGTGTCATTTGTTTCAATGTAATTTTCTAGTTTTAAAATCTCCATTGTTAATGTAATTTCAGTATATGGTCCGTAAACCAAAACAAGAGAATTTTAGTATCGCGTCGGTTAATGTAATTTCATTTGTGTTATTTTACGGTCAAACAAATAAGGGAAAATATTATAAAATAAAATAATTACAGACGTTTATAGTACTTTACGATGAAACAAACCCACCATCATAAATCAACCAAATTAAGGAGAAAATTATCGAAAGAGAGGCATCAGATGAGATTCTCAGTACTGTCATGGCATGGTAGGGTAAACTTTTAAGTGGGAGAAAACTCTCTCGCTGGTCGTGGATGCAGTATATATATATATATATATATATATATGGCAGTCTACTTGAAATTATGGCACCTTCTACTCATCAATATATACATATAGGAGCATCACATGCCGGCGATGAGAACTACCCAAAGCTATGGTACCTTCGACTTATTTAAACAACAGATGCACATGTTGCTCCAGATTTAGCTAGCAAGCAGAGGAATAAAGTAGACGGTTAGGTTGGAGGAGTACAGCAAAGAAGAGGATATACGTACGTAGACGTCGACAGGACGTGTGTTCAACCAACCTTGTAATGAAGCACCCCCGTGAGATGGTGCGGAATGAGAAACCGAACACTGTTCGTGCTTAGATATGGCCGGGGTGCATCACTTAAAACGACTTAAACCGGTTCCATGAAGCTTCGTCCTTCTTGTTTGCTTGCAACTTCGTACACCCCTTCTTGTCCCTCTCTGAACATTTAACTTACACCCGTGACAGTGAAAGGTTCCCCAATAAATTAAAGAACAAATTAAGGGTACTTGCATACACAACTTCCAAAAAAGGTTAGAGCTGCAAAATTGCTAATATGAGATACATTTGCATATGTTCACTTTGTATTTGCAAACATTAGTGTACTCTCGTTGCTACAGATAATATAATTGTTTTTTCCGTTCTGCCTGCCAAATACTTACGAGCCTTTTTTAATGGATAGGATTCAATTACTAGGGTTTTTAATTGATTCTTCTAGATGATGAGATTTGAATCTAATGTACCTCTATACGATCGATCAAAGAATTAAGGAAAATCTTAATTATATCTCTAATTCTCGAGCATATGTTGGTGCCAAGGATCAGTAACCAAACTACCATTTTGGAAGCCTACCGAAGGAAGATGCAGATACCTTAATACTTACCGGGGCTATGTTATCATGTGAATGTGGTTGGACGGTTAATGCAATGCTTCATCACCAAATTAAATAACGCATGATCTAATTAGGCCGAAAATTAATACCCATTAATTTTAATAATTAGGAACGTCAACAATCTGTCACTTTAATCATTTTTCACACTTATCCCTTCCATTTCCCGGCCCATTTCTAGATAACTCCCCCATAGTCTTTAATTACCCTGGTTATATGTGGTAAGCTCACTTGATCTTTTGCCATTTAGAGGGGGAAGATCGATAGACATTAATTAATAGAGAATGTGTGGGAGAAAGGAGGAGTTTCCTCCCCCTTTAATTAGCAACATTAATGTCCCAGATCCATCTTTAGGAACGTTAGATTGAGAGCACCAGTGGAATAACAAGGAGTGACAACAGCCCTATCTCCTGATGGTACGTGCATGCATATGTACATGCATATACACACGTAAGGAACCAATCTCCAGCGTGTAAGTAGGCATGGTCCCACTCCCATTACATGATTTTGCCTCCTATGTTACTACTCCTCCTAATGAGAATGCCCCCTTCTGGTCCCTCGACCAGTACTGCTCACCTTCCAAATCATTCATTCGACTATCTCAGGTCTTAGTTATTGAAAGCAATATTGTTGCCCTAACATCCACAAGCAACTATCGATCGATATAACCTCGATCTGAAGCTCAATCAGAGCGCACAGCAACCACCGATAAATCTCGAAATTGACAACATTAAAAAGTTTTAAATGCACAAATCTCTTTTTTGGGAATTTTCGCATATATACCCTCTCAATATTTATTTTGCCAGATATACTTCTCATTCAGATCTATTATCATGAATACCTTCCATTTAGCCCTAAATATTACGGTTATACCCTTCGGATTTATTGCCGTCGATTAAAGGTGAATATTCCTTAGCATATATCATATACTACCGTTAGGTTTAATGAAATATCTAAAATGTCCCTACACACAGAGAAAGAGAGAGAGAGAGAGAGCTGCTCTCTATCGCCCTCCTTACTCCCCCTCTCCCCTCACCTCACCTCCGGCGCCCCCTCTTTCCCTCTACAACCCTCACTGCTACTCTACCCCCACCCCTGCATCGTCAACTCCTCACAGAGCCCCCCCCTCCCCAGCCCCTCACAGAGGCCCCCCTCCTACCGTCCCTGCATAAACTCCCCCTCCGGTGAAACCCCCCTTCTTTGCTCACAGGAACCCCCCTCCCTGCACAGACCTTGCCCCCTCCAGCGAACCCCCCCTCCCCAGCCTCTCACGTATGAGTCCCCACTCTCCCCACCGTCCCCGCATAGACCCCCCCTCTCTAACGAAACATCCCCAACCCCCCAGCCCTACACAGACCCCACCCCCCTCTGGCAAACCCCCCCTCCCCTGCCCCTCACAGAGCCCCCCCCCCCTCTCCCCGCCATCCCCGTGCAGACCCCCCCTCTAGTGAAACTCCCCCCTCCCACCCCCACCCCCCCATCCCTGCACAAACCCCGCCCCCCTCCAGTGAACACCCCCTCGGCCAATTCCCTTCATCCCTGAGCAAACCTCGCCAACTCTCCCCCTCTGACACCCTCTCCCCTTGCAGGAACACCCCCTCCCAACCACCCGCGACCATTGGGCGTCAACAAGGAGGCACTGATGGACCCCCCTACATCTCTCAATCTCCCCCTCCAGAGAGAGAGAGAGAGAGAGAGAGGATGACTAACTAAAGATAAGTTAGTCATTCACCTATTAACCAGAGCTTAATCCGAGTGAAACCAACGGAGGTTATAACGAGGGTATTAATACAACATGTAAACCCATTTGGATGGTATTCATAATAATAGGTCTAAATGGGGTATATTTGACAAAATTAACATTTAGAGGGATACATCTGCACAAATCTCTTTTTTTACAACAATATAGACTCGCGACAAAGGTTATGGAGGCTTCGTTGTCGTCCCCCCTGCCCTAGGATATAGGACTCTACAATCATTCTTTGTGATCTAACAGATCATAGTTAAGATGATGACGAGGGCAGGATGGGACTGGCACAAGTCCTGGATAGTGGTGTAAAAAGATATCTATTGGGTTAGATAGTGGTTGTGTTTAATTTATCCTTGATTAACTTTTAGGAAAAGAGTGTATCCTCATCTTTATTCCTGTTAGCATGCATCTTTTTTTCTTTAAAATGATGTTTGAAATGGACATATAAATGTTAAATTACTGGAAAGTAAATGTGATCTTTTTGTTATGTTACGTCTGAAAAATTAATAAATATGGCCTCCAAACCATAGTAATGTGTCAGTTCTTTCAAACTAATTAGTCAACTCAAGCTCTCATTAAATACATTACATGTGTGAAGGGCTTCATAAACAAACGAATTACGAAAGCAGTGTAGACGTATAATAGGGCATGAAATAAGGTGGATATGCAATTAAGAATTAATTTTTAAACCACTGAAAAATGAGATTCTTAAATAAGATGTGTTCCATGACTAAGATGAGTGAGAAAGTGTATGAATGATAAGATAATCAGATATATATATATAAATAGAGAGAAATAAGTATATATGTTCTTATCCTCGTCGGAAATTTTTTGGATAATGTAAGTATCCTTATTCTAAAATCTGAATAGGAGCATTAATCTTACTCTTCCTTTAAACCTCGAAGACAGGCTGATAATTAAACAATGTTCGATTTTTTTTTTTAGGTGTGATGCGATTCTCAGACGTCCCTTCATAAAGTACCCCTTCAAATCGTGTAAAACAGAGAGATCTATATACATATATCTTACAGATTAATGAGAGGGACGATCACTGCACTCAATTCATGGGGTAGTGGAAGGAGTGCCGTTTAGAAGTATGTGAGGATGCATACATCCCTAGAGACTTGTGTTTTCATGAGAGAGAATCGCATTTTAAGCGTGGAAACTAATAGGGAGCCTGGACGTACGATGGCTCTACTCTGATCACGCTCTAAACATAGCACAAGCAAAATGCCAAGTGCACTAGAAGTATGCCGTGGTCCCTTTCTTGGGTTTCGGGACCTGCAATTGGCTCGTACTCTTTGCAGAAGAAGACATGCAAGTCCTTTCTCCCTTTGGGAGGGGGAAAAACACGAGGGATGATGAAGACAGAGAATGTGCACAAAGAATGACGGAGAAGACTACAAGAAGAAGAACAGAAAATAGGATGTCCCCGGCGGGTCGTGTACGTAGGCTTCGAAAGATCTCTCATTTAATTTGTGCGCAACCCCATACTCCAATCAATCCGCATGAGTGAAATTAATCCAGGATGGCCTGGGGATCCATAGGCTCGATCGAGTTCATGATGTGTGTCGATCACGGCGAAAACCGTAACCACAGATTGATGAATTAACACTATATATATCTCGTTGGTTCTTGTCGGCCGGGGATCGCTTCTTCTGATGCAAAAGTAGTAACTATACGTTCTTCTTGGTTCTTGTTATGAAATGAACTATGTCCTGTACGTGATTCTACTGCATGCATGTACCAATTGGTTAATTTCCAGGTCGTCGAGCCATCAATAACAGAATATATATATATATATATATATATATAGGAGGGTCGACGGAATAATACTTAATTGGCTTTTGTTTCTGTTTTTGTGACAGGCTGAGAATAAATTTCTTCGCACACGAGGAAGATGGAATGTGTGTTGCAGGACGCGTGAGGCATGGAAAGGTTTCTGTCCTTCTAAAAAAAGCAAAACATGCTATGATAGCGGATGAAATCCCAGTGTTTTCTTCGCATTAGGTTGCATGTATAAGAGGTCTGGCCAAACCATTATCCAACAGACCTTCTAAAATCTCCACTGGCGTCAGATGAGAGCAAATTAAAGACTCGAGCTTGGAACCCAGCTGAGAGGTACAATAGGTGTTCGAAGCTTGATTCACAAAATAAGCAGTTTAAATAAATGATCATTACAGTCACCAAATCTTTTTCACTGAGAGCATTCAACTGAGGTCGATGTATTTTTGATTAGTGTTTGGTCGCCAAACATGAAATCCAAAGCCTCATCTTTCTCGGACGGTCGACCCTCCAAGTGGGCTGGTACCAATATGGGATAATCTCTCGTGTGGAAGAATTGGAGAGAGAGAGAGAGCGAGGTGTCCTTGTCAAATGGTGAATCACACACGCACAGATAGTAACGGTGACTCAGAGAGAGAGAGAGAGTCCTTGTCAACTGATGACTATAGATGAGAGAGAGAGAGTCGGTGGGAATGGAAAGAGAAAGACGCGGTCGTCCCCACGCGGTTTGTGAGGGAGGGGCATCGAACGGACTCCACCCTCGTCTGGCTATCATGAATGCGCTCGTCCGTACGCAGCCCCCCCTGCGTTCGGACGACAGACCACACTAACCAAAAGAGGACGGCATCCATACGTAGGGAACGCACATGGTCGCTGCCGTACTCTAGTCACAGAGAGAGAGGTAGAGAGCTGGGGACCGTCCACAACGTGTTTCTCGCCCGTCCTCAACAACACTGTAACGGGAGCGTAAGCATTATCTTGGCTGCTTCTCCGAACTTTCCCCCCGGACCTTCGTCTCATCAAGCGGAGATAAACAGGTGAAGGAGGAGAAAATGAAGAAGAAGAAGAGTGGTACCTGCAGTCACCCCTCCTTCACCATCCATGGCTCTTCGTGACACACCAGAGCCTCTCATACCACATGCACAGATAGCCAGAGATAGATGGATATATAGGTACGATTTTGAGAGGTAGGAATAGAGAAACACTACATTGATAGATTGATAGATAGACAGAAATGGAGAGAGAGAGAGAGAGATCAGCATGTTCTTACCGACCCATTGCCGGCTCTCCTTGGTACCCCCTCCGGTTTGATGGCGGAAATGGGACGGCACGCTCTGGGCCTAGTGGAGCCTTCTCTCAGCCCGCAGCTCTGAATAGGCCCGGTTACAGGCCGGGCCGAAACAATTGTCCATGGTAAAGTCTACTGATTTAGGAATGAGGGTGCGCATCAAGTTTAAATTTTTTTAAAAAATTTTTATGAAGTAGAGTCTAAATCGCCATAATTTGTGATACAAATCACACTTTCATCGGACAATCTTAAAGAACTCTAAAAAAAAGTTAAGCTTAAACGATTACCATTAAACTCATTTTTAATTAATGGTTTTTAATTTTACTTTTGTTGAATCATCCTACGAGAATGTGACTTATTCCATAATTTAAGGTGATTTAAATTTCATGTTATAAAATTAGTTAAAAAATTAAAAAATAAACTTAATGCACACTCAGATGGTATAATAACCCCGGGTGTGCACTATAAGCACTAGTCGCTCCATCCTCCTAGTGATAAGTCATAAGTCTAGATAATTATGTTTTGATAGGTTGGCAAGAATATTACACTTTCGGTGCAGAAATTACCCCGAGTTGTTGTTTTTATGAAAAAAGCATGTTTATCATGCAAGATAATTTGATACTCCTTCGACATTTAGCGGAATTTTATAGTCACATTTGATCTTCACCTTGAAAATAAAAAATCATTGACTGAATTTAAAACAGCAACAAATCTCTCTCTCTCTCTCTCTCTCTCTCTCTCTCAACATATATATATATATATATTATATATGGGCGGAGTTCACATGACGCCAGCACCCCATTAAATCAATCAAATCATCTATTAAACTGTGTTTTCGTTCGTTAAAGAATGAATGAAAATGGATTTCCCAATTAACCCCCAACCCCCCTATTCTCCTCCCGGCGCTGCGCACACCACGTCCTCCTCCCCCGTGCACATCACGTCCTACCCACAAGTCCCACCTACACATGCGTGCCCAGACATATCAATTACAAAATGAGCAGCACCCCAACATTGATTCAATGGAGGGTACCTTGCTGTCGTAGTTTCTTCCCTGTGCGCCGGGATGAGCTGTGAAGCGTACAGGAACAGAGAGGCGGCGGCTGTAGGGGAGGAGGAGGATGTGGTGCGTGCAATACCAAGCGTGGCAGCTAACCGAGAGATTGATTTTCATTAATTCTTTAATGAAATGGAAACACGGTTTAATAGATAGTTAAATTAACTTAATGAGATTTGAGCGTCCTAAATAACAGCTCGATGGCAGCGTTTCGCATGGTGCAGCTCAGGGGAGCGTTTCACATGGTGGTGGCCGCCGCCCTATCTATATATATATAACAAGAAAATTTCCTGGTATCCCTTTCCTAACCATTGTGTCACACAAACATTCAATCCAATAATAATTAGGAAGTGTGAGTTAAAAATTGGAGCCTTATGCTATGGTATCATTGGCACTCTAAATTCATAGGGTCGATAAATGATGGGGGGGGGGGAGAAATAGAAAAATTAAGGGGAAAAAATTAAAAAAAAAATAACGCCATTTAATCCACGGATCAAATCGCTACACGCTAGCGGCACGTGCTAGGCAAAGCACGTACTATGATGGCACCAATGTGGACTATGTTGCTTTATTAAGACAAATCTGTTAGGAATAGTTTTGCAAAGACCAGTTTCTACGTATCTTTATAACACACTTTTGAAATGCCAAAAATAATCCCCTCCTACTGTAATTAGGCATCCGTTCATTAAATACAAAATGCCCTATTTACCTACACGTGTGTCAATACATAGAGCAAGGCTTGCGATCCACAAGGACAAACCGATTTTTAGAGGTACGATCAGATAAGATGCGATATTATATCGGATCGAGAAGAAAATTTTTTAAAAAAATTTTAAATGACAAAAACAAACTCATTTTTAAGGGATTGATTTGTAAAATAACTCACACTCATCCACTCTCCCCCCCTCCCTGATCCCTCTACTCTAACCCTAGCCGTCTCCATCTCCCCAACGCTCCCCCTCCCCCTCTCCCCGGTGCATCCTCTCCCACCCTCCCTTTTGCCACTACGGCCCTTCTCTCACTCTCCCCCCACCCGGGCAGCCCCCCACCCCCGATAACCCCTCTCCCCCTCCGTGGATTTTCTCTCCCTCTCCTCGCAATCCGCACCCCAACAGCCACCACCCCCTCTCATCAGCGGCCCTCCTCTCCCTCTAATGGCTCCCAACAAAATCACTGGAAGTGCTCTCGCAAGTGTGCCGCATGCAACAACGGCAGACATCAACGGCAAAATTATGCCGGTCTGGATCAGGTATGATCCGATATGTCATGTATCGCATGTATCGAATCGATTATGCAAATCATAAATTGGTTTTGATGTTACAAAATCAATTCCCAATCTGTTAATAAACAGTGATAGATGACTGAGCCGTGGAATATTACGTTGAACACAAATACATTTGGTCGGTGTGCAGCTTCATCACACGGCTGCCCCGATTGGTATGTTGACTTACTAAAATATTTATAGGTGACATGGGGTGATATTTAGGCTCCATTTTTCAGCCCACGAAAGTATGATTTTTTTCATACACTTTTAGAGTGAGAAAATACGGGTGAAAATAAATTTTTAGAGATTATGAAAAGTGAAAAAATATTTCACCATATCACTTCTAGAGCACATAATCTTAATTTTGAATAATTTGATGTGACATTCATATATATATAATGAATTTTTTGAGAGGTGAATATTTCGAGTCTATAATCCATCTCTAATATGGTTGGCAAATGCAACTTTAGTGTGTTAGGAAATCAAATAAGAGATTTCACAAATACACTATCCTCCGAAAATTATTTGCAAGAGCCCCATACCACATCAGCCAATCTCTCTTTCCTCTCAATTTCGATGACACACTTACAATTTTTAGAATATTATACCATATTTTACATGAAACTAATTGACTCATTTATAATGAGGAAAAAGATATAATGTACAAATTCAATATTTTTTGTTGAAGCTCAATTACATGATTGAAAGTTTGAAACATTTTATCATCCAAATAATTAAACTCTTTCATTAGCGGAATATTCCAACACAAAATTTTAATCACAATTTTGTGGCATTAATGAAAGATCATCTAACAAAAATAGTGGAGAGCCCATGCTCCTCTTAAGTGAACTTTAGGAGATCTACTGAACTTAGTATTAGTTTTAACTTTTACGTTGAATATTAAAACAATAAGAATCCAAATTTCAGATAACTACATAAAAATCATTTTAGGTGCCCTATCTTTATGCGGTGTGGAAATCTTCAATTTATTTTTTTATCATTTAAATATAAAACTAGGGTTTCAGTACCATCAGAAATAACAATAACAAAATATATTGTTCGAAATGTAAATCTTCTACTCTTTGGAGACAATAGAAGAGAATATGAAAAAAAATTAGATTGCATATGTCACTATCTTAATTATGTGACAAAATTAAATTAAAGATTAAAGATATAAATCATTGCCTAAACTTAGGCTAGAGAAATCAAAAAAAACTTTAGACTTCAAAAATCAACGGTGTATATGTCCATAAAAATCAGTACTAGTTGGAGAGAATCATGAAGTCTAGAAAAAAAATGTGTACATCATGGTATAATGTAAAGATTTGAGGAAAATTACAAAAATATTGTAAAACTATAAATATGGCGATTAGATAACTTAATTCTAATAATAAACTATTTAATACCAAAATAACTTAAGGGCTCTTCTGGCCCAAGGGTTAAAAATTTTCAAAACTAATTATTATGTGTGACAATTAATGCTTTCAAGATTTGTGAAACGAGAGCAGACAAATTTCAAAAATAAAAGTGCTTCATTTGTCAAAACACGTGAGAGGAGAGACAACACCACCCGAACCTTATGTCATCGCTGATGCCACATTCTTTCTCTAAGTAAAAGTAAAGAAATTTTTCCTTATAAATAGTAGGATTGTCATAGATACAATTGACTTTCTCATTCAAAATCTATTTTCCCATCATCTAAAAGCTCTATATCACGATCTTTTACAATCACATATATGTGAAGCAAACTATGTCAATTTCTCTCTAAAATGAGAATCCAACGATACATGCTTCTCAATATCATCTTGATTCATTTGGTAAAGATAAAACCTTGCCCAAACACCTCTCAAGATGATACCAAACACAACCTAAAATCTAAAAGACATAAAAATAATTTTTAATTTTTTTGTATTTTATTTAAATTTAAAATTATAATTATTATAACTAATATAAAAATAATTTTTCATAAAAATCAATAAAATCTCATGCTTTTCCAAGTAATAGTGTAATACCCAACCAATCATAACATGTCATGTACTCAATTTTAACTCATTTGTTTTTTAAACATTTTTAATAAATTTTTAATAAATTTATTAAAATAAATATATCATCAGCATAATAAAAATTCACTAATACGTTAATTAATCAGCAATACTAATCAAAATTTAAAAATAATTACATTAATATTATTATACAAATTACTATTTTCAATTTCAATCATCTATCGGGACAAACGTCACTTTTATTAGTGAAGGCACGGGCGAAGAAAATTTAAATTTTTTTCTTAATTATAAACTTTGTAATGAAAGTACGTGAGAAGAATTTTCATAACTTGATGTGACACGACCTCGGACCTAATGCAAGCAAGCACAATCGCATTCAAAACGGGCCAAGTTGGGCCACCGCTCTATCGTCACTCACCCAAGCCCGGGGTGACTTGGCAATGCCAAGGGGAGGATGTGGGGTTGGGCCCTTGCTGGTAGAGGGCCAGCAAGGCCAAGAATTGATTCCCAACGGGTGGGGATGCCCAAGTCAAGGGGGCCGACAAAGTGCCAATGGCACCGGTTACAATATTCCCACGGTGATCACTAAAGTTTATGGGGCTTGAGGATCGGGCTCTCACTCGCATAACCAGCGGAATTAAGAACTAATATTGAAAGACAAGCACTAATTGGAGTGAAGGTTTGAGCACTTACTCGACCGGTTTGAAGAAACCGGTCCCGGTCGGAGACGAGGGCGAGCGGGGAGGCGAGTGGATCCCCACACGCCGCGGCGGTGTCGCTTGACCTGCCCCAAACAAATTACACCACTACAACTCTCGCAGGAGGGGGAACTTGGGGTGGGGGTTAATGATATTACATCAATACTACCTCCACGCAGGGAGGGGCCTTCAGCCGGCCAAGCGGGGTGGGGAAACCAAAGCAAAGAACGAGGAACAAGGGTGGACGCCGAATCTACCTGCTGTCAGCGAACCAGGACAGAGAGTCGGTGTTGCTATTGTAGATCTTGCTCAGGAAATGTGCTGATGGCGATACTGGTGGCGAAATCTTCGTAACAGGAAGGGGAATGCCTCAGAATTTTTGTAATTTCTTCTGGAGTAGCTGCTGGACGGGGCAGGAGCTTGAACAGGGCCTCTGTTTCTCAGACTAGCAGGGGCAGGTCACCAACAGTAAGATGCAGAGGCTGTCCTGACCCCTCCCGAACTCCAAATTTGATGCCGTCAGCGCCGTTAGAACCGTGGGTGAGTCCTCTTTGCAGCAAAAGAAACGAGGATGCCAGAAGAGAACGGAGACGATCTTTGGAGCCCGAAGAGTGAGGAGGTGTCGATGCAGACTGGGGAAGGTAGAGCCGCGCGACCGTGGAAGAAAATTGGTAACTTCTGTTCCCGGATGCTGAATGGCCTTCCGCTTCTTGATTCTGAAAGTAGACAGGCCGATGAAGAACTTTGAAGAAGGACTTGAAGACTGATTCCTTCAGGGCTGGTCGTGGCAGAGCTTCTAAGCCGGCTCAGGTCCTCAGCCAAGGCAGAACCGTGCGGCTGTGAGAGAATGGACCTCCTGGACGACTCGGAGATCGGAAGAAGATGAAACCACTTCGGTTGCGAAGGCGACTGGCAGACGCTTCCGACGATGGCTCTTGGGTCTTCAAACTCGTCCGGAGGAGGTCGTGGTGGCCGCTGCAAGTTGCTGGTCTGCTGTAGATCTTCAGTTGAGAGCTGTAGGTTGATGATGATGATGGGGGGAATGGGGTATATGGGAGGGGAAATGGGGGTGGATGAGTGTGGGGAAAGCCCGGGCTGTGAGGGGGTCTAGGAGGGGGTGTTCTAAGGTGGGGGAAGGGAAGAATGGGGTCTGGAAGGGGGTCTAACAGGTGGTGGGAGGAGGAGCTACGAATTTGGGAAGGTGGGTGAGAGGAGAAAGTGAGGGGGGGGCACAAGTGAGTGGAGGGAAGGGTGGATTTCAAATTTGAAATGGCCTTGGAAGTTGTGGGGTTGTGTGGGGAAGGGGTTGATTGTGTTGGATTGGGGAAAGTGGTGTTAGAATGTGGAAGATGGTGTTGAAATGGTGAGGGATCTTCTTGGGACTAGGGGGTGGAGTAATGGAGGCCATGGGGAAGTGGAGGGCTTTAATGATGGTAGGTGGGGGTTGAGGTAGTTGGGAAGGGAGGAGAGAGAAGAAAATTCGAAATTGGGTGTTGAGGAGAGAGAAACTGGAGTGAAAAAGAGGGATTAAGAGAGGGAAGGGTGGGGAATCTCTCCCCTAGGGTTTCTCACCCAAAAATTGTTGGAATCACTCCACTAAACTAAGCTTTGGACTCTCAAATGATATTTTTTTCATTGATTGATTAATTAAGTTGAAATGGGAGGAATGTGATCCTATATATAGGTAACTCACATTTTACAATAAGTCCCTGACAAAAGACTCAATGACAAATAACCGAGGAGGTAGGGGGGTGCACTTGGGCCAAACCAAATGAATTTGGCCCAATAACTAACTAAACAACATAATGACTCTCAAACTTAGGGAAATAAGTACAAGATCTAGGGACATGACTCAAGTAAAATGAAAATTACATCAAATGACTCAAATAAAAATTACGTAAGACTCAAAATTAGATAACTAGACCATGCCGGATGCAACCGGAGCAAGGAGACGAGCTGTGAACGTGGGCATGGGAGGTGATGTCCCCATCATAACTTCTTATCAATGAAGGTAAAATACTACCGCGAGTTGTCTACCAAGTTCCTGAAGTGCCCTATATTTCTTAACTAGACACCTTACTTAACTTCTTGGCAGGGAGAAAAGTGTAAAAACAACTCAACCATAAATTTATATCCCTGGAAAATATTTGAAAAACTCATACTTAATACATTTATTAATGAATGTGAGATTGTATAGAAAACTGTCGACCGTTCTCTTAAATGTACTCTACTCACTTGACATTTTCCAATCTCGTGAGATTCGCCGATGGACATTTTAAAATTTAAAATATCAATTTACATAAAAACATTAATTTGATTGAAATGATAATTAAAATTTTTGATTTTTGATTAATAACTACAATGTTAGTACATAGATTAATTATTATAACAATTCATCTATTACATAAAATCTTTATATGTTAAAATTTCAAAATAAATAATATTAGAATTTATGATATGATCTCATTCTTAATGATCCTCACAAAAATTATTTTTATAATAATTATTAATTAAAATTATAAATATTTAATAAATTATAAAAATAAAAAATATTTTCTCTCCCCCCACCTCTCTCTCTCTCTACAATTACGAAATTATCATTCCCATTTTTTTTACAAAATTATCATTTCCATTTTACTTATTTTATAAATTGACGAATGAGATAAAAGTGATATTCTTATAATTCGTTTGAAAGAACATGAGTAATGCATTTGAGAACATACTTAAGAAGAGATAATGTTGATGTAATAGATTATAAAATATATAGACCTCACTCTAATGACTAGAATTTAATTTCTCTTTTCAAAATCTCACCCAAAAAAAATTTTAAATTTGAAAGAGAATAATTCTTATATATCTCTAAACTTAAGAATCTAATTTTAAAATAAAAAGTTAACTTTTTAAATTTTAATAATATATTTATCTTGCACAAGGAAACTTCTAATAATTAATATTTAATTTTATAATTCACTTTCCATTTTACTTATTTTATAAATTGACGAATGAGATAAAAATGATATTCTTATAATTCGTTTGAGAGAACATAAAAGTAATGCATTTGAGAACATACTTAAGAAGAGATAATTTTGATGTAATAGTTTATAAAATATATAGACCTCACTCTAATGACTAGAATTTAATTTCTCTTTTCAAAATCTTACCCAAAAAAATTTTTAAATTTGAAAGAGAATAATTCTTATATATCTCTAAACTTAAGAATCTAATTTTAAAATAAGAAGTTAACTTTTTAAATATTAATAATATATTTATCTCTCACAAGGAAACTTCTAATAATTAATATTTAATTTTATAATTCACTCCATTACAATCTCAAACGAGACTTAGAAGCTTTTGAAATTCTAATGAAATGAATTACAAAAGTAACTTACAATCGTTTAAAAACTCTTACGAGAGATAAACACGTTAATTCTCAAAAAATTAATTTTTTATTTTAAAAATAAATTCTAAAAATTAAAGAGAGATAGAAACAATAACGTGACTTCCATCTCAAATTTAGAAACTAATTTTGATAAAATTTTAAAAATAAAAAATAAATTATAATCATTAAAATAAATTTAACATATTTCGTAATATCCCACGTCAAAATTCATCACCGTTCTCAAATGCACCCCTTAAAAGTTGCCGCCACTTCCCGTAAGCAAGCCGCCGCCGCTTCCAAGAAACAAATCTGAGATTAACTTCTGACTTCTCCTCGCGACGTTTCTCTATCGTGTTTGCGACGTTGATACATTGCGTATGTAATAATCTCAAATGAAAACCAACGAACACAGACACCGAGGCAATAGGGAGCATCTCCTTTAACTAATTTCATGTCGGATGACACACTCGAAAATGTTCCAGACGAAGCCCTGTTTCCACGGCACATCCTGCTTTGCGACGAAAACAATAATGTTTGTTTTTTTACCTTTTTATACAAACATTCACTACAGAGCGAATGAAGCAACGAGATACGTTCAGCTAAAAAATGAAAAATATGACTCGAAAAAGAAAGATGTCCATAGGAGCTTCAGAAACATCCATTAATGTCATATGAATGCTGCTAAGCCAAGTAGGTTCTCCCTGAAATCAGGGACTTGGTTTCACAGCAACTCAAGAATGTGGACAAGTCATCACAAGCAATTTTTTTCTACTTGTTCTAACAAAAGAAGTAGCCAAAACGAACACTTTTAACACGAAATAGAGACTTCAGATTCCATAACTACAGAGGCAGAAGTACCCCGTCTTCAAAATTTGGGTTAACTTATCAAAAAATAATACTAATTTTTAAACTTAACCGAATCATGCATCATCGACGCAGATGTAAAAAATGTACGTGTACAGATGCTGCTGGTACAAGTTCAAGACTTTGAGGTCTAAAAGCAAAAATATCGTCTAGTAACAACATTGTACACAATCCAACATAAAGTCAGAAAACTTTCATTTCTAGGCAAGAACTGAATCAGGTGGCTCAGGTTTCATAAGCAGCTTCTTCAATCAAGAATTTTCTGAAGCAGAACTGGCATATTGAAGCTGTAATGGATCATCATAGCCAGTTATCAAGAAACAAAACACATACCAGGACACAGTCAAATGAACAATTGCAATCTTAAAAACAAAATCCCCAAAGTGAAAAAAAATAAGTTGATTCAGTTAAGCCAAACGTTCGGACAACATATCAAAATACTCGTCATTCAAATGGTGGGGGTGGGCAATAAAAAGGCAGATTAAATGTCAGCTCATATCAAGAAATTCAACCATTTTGATGTTCTTGCTCATCAAATGCAACAATCAGATAGTCGATCATATGTAATCATTGCCGACACAACCACCGTTGCCGTAGAACAAGGAAAACGCGCATAAAAAACCTAATTTATCAAACAAAATCATGTCTCTGAGATTCCGATGCCATAAAACCCGGACACAAACAAACCACCGAACAAGTTAAAGAGGAAAATTTAGCGAGCGACTTTAGAGGCGCATCCATAGGATAAAAAAAGAGCGAGAAGGCCCCCACGTGAACCCCGCCATGAACAGGTTTCAGCCCCCATGACTAAGCTTTCTTGGGCATAGAGTTAACACCAAGACGCTTAAAGGTGTAGAAGGGCGAACATTGCAAACAGGGAACGACAAAGAAGGATGAGGTTGCGATGGCAAATATCAGAGATGTCGGTGAAGTGATGGCCATGGAGGTGTCTGCTCTAGCCGCCACCTTGACAAAGGACGGTCGGAATCCCGGCCGATCCTGGGACGAGCAGGCCTGCAACACAGGGCGGCGGGAGGCAGGGCCGAGATTACCGAGGGTTCATGGCGAAGCAGGGTTTGGGACACGGCAGATGAATGGATCTGATGATACCCCAGAGACCCCAACTGCGGCAGAAAACACAGGGGGATGGTTATCGCCGATGCTGTTTATATAGCGACTTGAAAACCCTAGTTCGTCTCCGACGGAATCTAACGGTTGGGAATTGTTTGAACGGCGATTTTAGGACCGTCCGATGCATCCTAATTCTAAGGGCGTTAGGGATTCTGGACGATTTGATCGGAATAGAATATCTACAATCCGCTACGTTGAAATCCTTCGGTGATTTTGGTACGGAGTTAAGTTAAAGATGAGTTAAGTTAACCTGATTAAAATAACTTGGAATTAACCTATTTTTGATTTGGTAGGAAGGTAGTTAATCGGAGAGTAAGGATGTGGGCTAACCTAATTTTAATCTAGTATGATTTGGTAAATAATAAGTTAACCTAGTAATAATGAGAGAGAAAAATAGTATTTATTATGAGAGAGAGACACATTTAATGAAGCATTTATTGAGGTAGGAGGTTAATCCACCTTAATCCACTCTTAGGTGTAGGTTTCAAAACTCAAGAATATCACTGGGTTAGCCCTTAACCTAACCCGACTAACACTAACTCCTTACCAAAGTACAAAAAAGTTTATCCTGGAGTTAACTTAGAGCTAACCCCGGGATAAACTAATACCAAAGAGAGGCTGAGAGATGTGAGTCCGAGTTTTACAACGGTGGTATAAAAAGAAAGTGACAAGATACGTAAGATAAGACTTGAATTCGGGTGGTTCAATAATCACTCAACTCTCCGTATCACTTTATTTTAATTTGACAGGAATCTAGATTAAGAGTGAATTATCTCAAATTATTTACCCAACTTCTCTTTGATTATGGATTAATCTTGTGTTAACTTTGCTAATCATTTTTGTAATTTGAATGTCAATTTACACTAAGTGAGTTCAGTGGAGAATTAACTTAGGGTTAACCTAGCTATTAATACACACACTCTCTCTTATTTCTTTATGTTTAACATTAAATTGCTATAACTTTTATCATTTTTATAATGATATATTTATGAATCTATTTAAAATACTTATAAAAGTTAAAAAATAAAAATTATAAGATAAGTAGTAACTTTTAAAATATTTTTAACTTTTAAATTTTAATTAGTGGTATTAGTGATATTATTTATCAAAAAATTATT
The DNA here is from genome assembly GCA_022559845.1 of Amorphophallus konjac. Taxonomy (NCBI): domain Eukaryota; kingdom Viridiplantae; phylum Streptophyta; class Magnoliopsida; order Alismatales; family Araceae; genus Amorphophallus; species Amorphophallus konjac. The sequence goes on from CM040128.1 coordinate 153,110,303, forward strand.
TTCATAGTATTTTTATTTTATAAAATATATTAGAATTATTTAAAAATTAAAGTTAAATAAAAATTTTAAATTAAATAATAACCTAAATAAGTAATTAATGACACATCTGTGTTTTAAATTTTAATTAGTAAGATTAATGATATTATTTATAAAAAATGATTTTTATAGTATATTCATAATTCGGTGGATTTTTAAATCCTAGATTAACAAAGGATAAACCTAATATCTAATCCGATTAACTTAAATCTCATATCAAAGCATAAAAATAGTTAACCTTGAGTTAATTTTGGGCTAACTTAGGTTTAACCCGAAATCAAAGAGGGGCTCGAGGATTAAGTTTAATCGAGTTTTATAATTTATTTTATTTTATTTAACATAAATAATTAAAATAATTAAAATTTATGATAATCAAAAAATTCATAAAATGTTATGATACTTGACCACGAGAAATTTATTGCATCATTTTAATAGAATAAATTACTTCCCTTTGACCTTCACTTACTCTACCTGATCCACACTAAATTATACTGCCGGCGTGATGCAACCAAAAATGGATGAGCAACAATAAGGCGAATAAGTTACACCATCCGAGTCTTATTCTTTCTTGTCAAAGCGATCTCAACCAGAGTTTGACAAATCGAGACGGGACGGATCGAATCGCTCGTCCCATCCCAACCCAACTATAAATCGGGAAGACCGATCTGTGAGACGCAATCGAGACGTTTTATATATTATTTTAATTTTTTGTAATAAATCAATTCTGTAGGTCGGTTGATAGAGGGTTTTGAGATTAACCGTGAGGTTCGGGGTTCAAAACATGGTCTTACTTGATTTTTATTTGAATTGTTTTATTTTATTATATATATTATTATTATTTGCCGTCTCGATACGCACCGGTACCAACTTGTACTGTCCCGGGTCATGACCGGGACGGCCGGTTCGACCGAGACGGCAAATCTTGACCCCAACACATTTGAGTCACAAATTAAAAAAATTCAAAGAAAATTGGTACATACCTACAATCTATTTAAACATATTTACATTTGTATTCGAGGGTTGAATCTAATTGCCGAAAATAAGTTTTATTACTATCAAATTTGAGAATTATGTTCTTAACTTCCATATACTTTATTTTAAATCAAATAGAAAAAAGTGATAAGTAAGATTGAAAAACTACCTGCCGAATATAATTCCTTCTTTGGGGCCACCGCCCCAGTAAAGAAACGGGGTTTTTGTATGAAAATCATTGTTAAAGTTTAATTTACAAAAAAAGTATTATTAGAAATATATTAGAAGATATATCACTGTGTAAATTTGAATTGTACAAAAATATCATATTTATTTACATGCATATCATTTCTTTTACCAACAATTTAGAAAAAATCACACTTAAATGACATCTACATATTATTTGAATTAACTTAGTGATACGTCTGTTAATGTATTTTCAAGAATGATTTTTTTACAAATTCATCTCTAACAATAATTTTCGTGCAAAAATCCTTGAGGGTCACTTTAATATTAAAACAAGGCCGGTTAAGATTTATTAACTCATGAAAGAGAAACGACAGGCCCCACCCTCACATCTCACACACAGTCTTCTTATCCGACCCCAAATAAGAAATTTGAGTACATGGGCTCTAATATTTTACCTCCACCCGAAAAAAAAAGAAGGCCTAAATCAAATGATCCACGTCTTCTTTCAAAAAGGTACTCTTCACATGGGTTTGAATCACAATTTCATTGCACTAATTCCTAAAAACAACTTCCCTACCTCGCCTCAGGATTATAGACCAATCAACTTATGTAATACTTTGTATAACGTAATTGCAAAGATTCTGGCAGTCAGGTTGAAAACCCTTAAACATAAACTCCTCTCCCCTTACCGAGGGGCCTTTATACCAGCTAAACAGATAACTAACTCGATTGTTGCAGTGAGAGAGCTTCTACACTCAATGAAGAACAAGAACGACAAAGAATGTGTTTTTGCACTTAAGGCAGATCTCTCCAAAGCCTACGATAGAATGGAATGGAATTTTTATCAAGGCAGCCCTTTGGAGCAAAGGCTTTACTGAAAGGGTAATCTCCGTTACCTCTGAATGCTTTACAACAGTCTCTTATTCCATCCTAATCAATGGGGAACCCCAACAAAGCTTCTTCGACGGGGATGTCCTCTGTCCCCATTTCTATTTATTATCATTGGCATGGATATCCTCTCACAACTATTGATACAAAAGCTATCAGCAAACGCTGTAAAGGACTTCAAGCTGAACAGCTCTCTTCAAGCATTCGCTCATTTCTTTTAAGCTGATGATGTTTTTCTCTTTTGTAAGGCTAAGGAAGAAGAGTTAGCTGAGTTTAGGGAGACCCTCAATCAATTCAGTTTATGGTTAGGACAAATAATAAATGAAGGTAAATCCTCTCTGATCTTCAGCAAAAGCGTTCCTAAAGATAGACAGCAAAAGCTGAGTTTACTTCTCCAGGTCAAGATTACGAAGAATGGGGAATTGTACCTGAGACTTCCACTTATTTTTGTAAGGGGAAAAGACATCAGTTCAATTTCTTAAAAGAGACGATGCAGAAAAGATTGACAGATTGGAAGATAAACCTCCTATCTCCAGCAGGTAGATCGACCCTCATTAAATCAAACCATACATGCTATACCTGTTCACGTGACGACAGTTAATTTACTGCCCAAATCTACAATTAATTCTATGACTCAAATAGTTAGGAAATTTTAGTGGAAGGAGAAGGAAGAAGAGAGGAAATTGCACCTCATAGCCTGGCAGAAACTTGGTATGAAGAAATTGCAACGAGGCCTTGGGTTTAGGGATTATCATACATACAACAAGGCCCTCATAATGAAATTGGCCTGGAGGTTTCTAACGGACCTTCAGAGCCCTTGGGCTTTAATTTTTAGAACGAAATATCTGCAAAATGGTCAGTTCTGGACAATCAATAAGTGGAAATCACAGCCAGACACTTGGGTAGCTATACTATCTATAAGACATTATCTCAGGGAAGGCATTATTTGTGGTATAGGAAACAGCAGAACTACTTCAATCTGGGATGACAACTGGGTTCATCCAGATATATATGCCTGGATATTTGTCCTCATCTCGAAGAAACCTCTCAGCATTTCCTTTTTTGACTGTCATAATTTTGCAAGGGCAGTGTGGCTTGCCTCCCCTCTAAACTACATACCGGAAAGAGAGAAGTTATCTTCATCAAACAGATTCGTAAGTTGGTGGAATCTCCCACAGCAAGTTGACCAGAAAGAGTGTATAAATACATCATGATGGCTGCTGCAATCCGTTGGCATATCTGGAAGGCCAGATGCGACACAGAATGTTCAGGGGTAACTCAGTCAATCCGCAAATCACTCTTCGCAAAGCGGAGGTCAACTATTGGATGTCAAATTGTCTAAACCCTGATCCCACCACAATACAACAAGCAGAGTGGGAACCTCCCCCTGCAGGTCTTCTTAAGATCAATTTTGATGGAGCCACGACCGAAGATTTTGGTACAGGAGCCATAGACGCCGGAGATCATAAAGCTGCTGTGAACGGAAAATGGACTTTCAGATTCCTGCAAAAGCATCCCCTAGAAGTAGATGCTCTAACTCTATTAGCAGCAGTCAAAATTGCAGCTTCTCTGAATCGGCCAACGGTTATTGAAGGAGGATGCGGCCAACGTCGTTCATGGTCTGAAAGGAATACGTCTATGGAGAATCAATAATATTTTGATGTCATGTAAGTCCTTGTGGCAAGGTCTTAACGTAAGTGTTAAATATGTTTAGTAGAAAATGTAACAAAGAATCTAATGACTTGGCCAAAAAGACCGCTCTTTTTTGTAAGTTGGCGCCCAATATCATGGCTGCCGCTCTGGTGTTTGTTAATTTACCAGTACGAATGAAATAGCCTACTTACCCACTTTACTTGTTCCCAAAAATAATAATATCCCAAAGTGGGATCTCGTGGAGAGAGAGGGAGATGCGGAGAAAAGAGACTGATCAGAGAATCAGAGAAGAGGTTCTCGCGGACCGGGGGATTAGAGGAGACGGGGGGTTCTCCAAAAAAAAAAGTGTTCATGTTTCGAGACTGGGCTAGCGAAGAGGGAGGGGGAGAAAGGAGAGAGAGGGAATGAGAGAGGGGATAGAGAGGGTCTCGGCGGAACGCCACCGCCGACCAGTTCGCCGCCGGTGGCGCGGAAGGGCAGCGCCTCTCACATAGCCGCCGGTGGTGCGCAGGTGAGTCTCTCTCTCTCTCTCTCTCTCTCTCTCTCTCTGCACGCATTGCCGGAGAGGAAACCCCCTCCGGTAACCTCGCCCCTCCTCTCTGTCTCTCTCTCTCTCCCGGCAAACCTCTTCCGGTCACCTCGCGCGCTCTCTCTCTCTCTCTCTCGTCAAACCCCTCCGGTGACCTCGCCCCCCTCTCTCTCCCGACAAACCCCTCCGGTGACCTCGACTCTCTCTATCTTTTGCTCCCCCTCTGCACCCCACCCCGCGGGGTGAGGTTGCCGGTGCTGGAGGGGAAGCGCCCTCCGGTGACCTCGCCCCCGCTCGGCCTCTCTCTCTCTGTATTCCCCATCCCTGAGGGCGCGTCGGACATCTCCGGCAGGACGAGATTCCGCGAGAGGACGACGTTGACGCCATTGAAGGTCCCCGTCTTCAGCGCCATTTCCCCCGGAGGTCGCCCTCACAACGGACCTCCGAGTGCTCTCCCACATTTTTGACACCCCTATTACGTCCCGACCGCTCAGATATGATACAGCTGTCGCGCGGCCCCCACCGAACGCGCTTCTACTAGATCGGGATCACCCACCTGCGGCTCGGCGCACGTGTTGAAACGCGGCAGTCTGTGATTAAAGTTGGGCCCACCCAATGGACGGAAGCTTCGCTATCGTATAGCCACGACACCGTGGCGCATGGGCTATGGCTCCGCGAGATGTGATTCTATCTAATTCTAGGACATAAAGACGCCTTTGTTCAGGCCAGGTGCCGCGTCCATTTTTTGCTGTTATGTTCGTGAACCCCTCTCCTCGGCTTCCCGACAACACCGCGGGTGGCAGCTCTCTCTCTCTCTTGCTTGCTCGCTGCTGCTTAGAGCCCTCGGAAGGGGAGAACGCCAGCGGGGGAGAATGGATCGGAGTCGCCTTAGCAGTGGCGGTGTCCGCGGCTACTTCCAGGCGATCCTGGTCCTCGTCGCGGCGTCCACCGTCGCGGCGTCCACCGGCACCTTCATCTCCGGTGGCCATTCCCTGACCGCCTCCTGTTCATAATGTGATTTTGCTGAGAAGCGGCTTCAGGTGGTAACTTTTGTGTGATCCCCCATGTTTTTTGCTGCTGCAGGTGGTGCCTTGGGGTCCGAGATCTCGTTGCCTGCCGGTAGGAATCTTCTCCAGGCCAAAAAGAGTAAGACGATCTCTCTCTCTCTCTCTCTCTCTCTCTCTCTCTCTCTCTCGTTCGGGTGACGATTTCTTTTCTTTCACATTACTTCGTTCGGGTGACGATTTCTTTTCTTTCACATCACTGTGGGGGTTCTATTTCATATATGTGATGTTGGAGTCAGATCTCCTTTTGATTCTGTTTGTTCCCTTGTATTCTGTGCATTTTGGTGATAGCACATACGTAACTGGAGTAGGATAAATGGGATCTTGATCCCTAACGCAAGAGGGGGAGGACGGATTGCGTGGGGTTGCATTATTTTAGTTGTGGGTTTTTAATATTTGTGGATCATTGGGAGAAGATTGTGGTCTCTTTGCATCTTGTGAGATAATTTTGGCGATGGTATTTGGTATAACCCTGTTTCTAATATGTTTTATGTAGGGACAAAATAGTGATAGGTGGCTGTCATCACATGTGCAGACTAAGAGGGTGAAAACTGACGAGAAAATTTCTTAGAACCGGAGAGAATTCCTTTTAGTTCAAAACAAAGGTCTGCAGGCGAAGAATTGGATGCTAAGTGAAATCAAGTTTTCAGGGAACAGACAACTCACTATGCTGGCCAAAGAAAAAAGGCTAACTTGGTGAAGCTTTATCGAAAATTTCTTGTTGCTATTTGCCTCACTTTGGGATTGCCGAGCAATATTAGCTAGATCCTTCGAAGGCAAGGGTATCTGTTGCGGATTGGCACTTGATCCTGTACTAGATATGATAGGATCATGGTTCGCCGGATTGGATCGGCCGGTCTGATCGGTCTTCAGTCAAACCGACCCGATCCCGAGTCAAAGTGGACCGATCCAACAGTGGGATCGGGCCGGATCGGCCTGAGATCGGCAGGATCAGGCCGGATCGGAGATCTCGGCTGATTCCGAGCGATCCAGCCCATGGTCCCATTCGAATTTTTTTAAAAAAATGGGGGGAATGCCAACCAAGGGTCTTTGGTCCTTGGGACATTTTGACCGGGATTTCACTCTCTCACACACATCCTTTCACTTTCTTCTCTTCTCTTTCACTCTCCTAGGTTCTTTCCTCTCCAAGTCTAATAATAAAATTCAGACTTGCACCACATACATATCTTGAGGGTTCTTTTCCTTCTGCATACTCGATCACACGGGTAAAGGTATTTTCCCAACATCTCCAATTAAAGATAAACTTAAAACTTCAAAGGAAATAGCAATTCCTTTATAGAAGCAGTAGTATACTTAATTTTATACTTGTTGTTTCAAGTAAAAATGTAGAACAAAAATACCAGTGTAGTTACATCTAGCTCAAGACAGACAGTTGCATGTACAAATTCAGCCTAAGTTGGGGCAATTCGGCTCTTTACTCTATATTCTTCAGATTAAGATCCAAGGATTCATATGCTAATGTGAATATGAATTATTCTCTGACAGTTATCATCAGATTGCAAGTTCAAAAATAATCTAATATGTTTAATTTCCTTTTTCTTGTTAAGAAATCAGGTTTGAAAATTGTATTAGTTGTTTCTGTATCCATTGGCCTATCCATTGCAAAAATGCTATCCGAAAATCATCTGTTAAACCAAAAAAAGAACAATCGGATAATTTGATTATCCGATCTTATTCAGACACATCATCACAACAATCAACTGGAGGTAACTACCAAGTCCCCGAGGTCCCCGATGGACCCCTATTCTGACAGTGTACACCAACACCGAGAAATATAATCGGTATCTCATGGACTACTAACTCATGTATGCCACGTACATGTCATGGAATGACTATGAACAATATGTAGAAAACTATTTTCAATGGTTGCCTTCAATGAATGAAAGGTAGCTATCTCATGGAATCCTTCCATCATTTGAGTATGCCACATATTTCATGAAATGATGAGCATATGTTAACTATTTCACATTAAATTTGATATAGAACTATGTTATAACAGTTTTTTTATTTTTTTCAATTTTTTTGGAAGTTTTTTTGAATTATTTTGGACATTTGTATCCCTAGCCGAGTCAGCTGGCTTGACTCGGCTGGGATCGGTCCAGGATCGGTGGGATCAATGACTCGGCTTGGATCGGTCCAAGATCGGTCCGGGATCGGACGATCCCACCAATCCGGATCGTTTTGGGACCGGCTAATCCGATCCCGATCTCCGATTTCGCCTTCCTTGGATAGGATGCATACCATATCCCAAATATGTGAAAGATTGCTGTGATCTCCCAAACTCCTAGTGGATATGATTCTTGTACCCAATATCCAATGGCATAGACGCCAAGTGCACCATGATGCCTGTTAGAACGGAAAGTCCAACTAATTGCAGAAAGTTTAGAGGGAAACAACACGTCCAGCGTATGGCTATGCGTGGAATTGAATTCTCTTTTGGAGAGAAACCTTTCGGACCTTGGTTTATACATGCCTGCACTTATGGCCGCTTTGGTAACGAAATAAGATGATCTAGTCGCTGGTGTCCTTCCAATTTTCCCCCTTGTTCGTCAGTTTTAGCTTTGGTCGGATTTGATAACTGTCAGTCCTAACAGGAATTCACATGTAAAATTGGGATGTTTTGGTGAAATATGCCAATCGACCAGGCCAGGTGAGTTGTTCGCCATTGATCCACCCGATTAACAAAGTGGCATTTAGTGTTTCTCCTGCATCATTTGTGATTCTTGTTAATGGGAAGTTGACTTCTTTCTTTCTCGATGGCAGGGGGTTCAGGTAGGGAGATCATATGTCTCCTCTCCTTTTTGTGCCTATGGCTACTATTCTGAGTAAAGTAGAACAAAGAGCAAAGTCTTTTGGTTTGATCAGGGGATTCCAAGTTAGGAGAGGTGATTTCTCGGTCACCCACTTGCAATATGTTGATGATTCCATCTTGTTTCTGACAGAGGATGAAAGGCATTTGTATGTGACAAGAATCTTGCTGGAGTTGCTGGAGGAGACTATTGGCTTGAGGGTTAATTTTAACAAGAGTTTGATTGTTGTGGTTAACATGGAGGACAGATCACTTCACAGAACTGCTCGCATCTTGGGATGATAGATAGGGGCTTTCTCTATTTCTTTCTTGGGTCTCCCTCTCATCTCAAGGGCTCTTCGGTGTATTGATTAACTTCTTATTATCCAGAGGTATGAGATTAGACTGATTAGTTGGAAGGTGAAACTACTATCTTCTGGGGATAGATTAGTCTTGTGCAGATCGGTGTTGGATAGTTGTCAAGGACTTTTCGGTCCTCTTAAACTCCAAATTGAATGAAGACCTCCCAGATTACGAAAAACAGTTTACCTATCTATTATCTCCTCATGTTCCGCATCCCGAAGACTATGTTGAACAAGATCAAAGGCATTTAGGGAATATTCTTCTAGCATGGGAGTGAGAGGAGGTGTAGGGGTTAGCACAACATCAAGTGGGGGAAGGTGACTGCTCTCAAGGAGCAAGGGTTTATTGGGATCAAGAATGTTGGTGACTTCAATGTGGCTCTCTTGAGTAAGTGGATATGGAGGTTGGGAGCAAGGGATGAAAGTTTTTGAGCACGACTCATCAGGCAGAGGTACTACGGCAGAAATAGAGTTTGGGACTTGGACTTTCCAGCTCTAGCCCAGACATCTCTTGTTTGGCGAGGCATCTTCTCTTGCAGGGATTTCATTTCTTTCGAGGTTCGGATCCGTCTAGGGAAAGGCAACCGTTGTCTTTTCTGGACTTATAGATGGTGCGGCCACTTCACTTTGGAGGCCTCCTTTCTTAGTTTGTTCGCAATCTTGGTTGATCCTCTATGGTTGGTTGCTCAACGTTTGATCCCCACCTCTCTGGGGGCACCTAGGCGCCAATTTTACGGAGGGATCTCTAGAGTGCCGAAGCAGTTCCAAGACCTCCTCTTGACCGTCCTTTGACTTTAGTCACTTTACCCAGCACCCCCTCAAGGAGGATATGTGGAGTTGGAGGTGGGATAGGGAGGGAACCTCCTCTATTAGGTGTGATTACTCCATCATCTCTAAAAGCGGGATGCGACATATTTACTCTCCACATGTGGAGACTGAGGAGTTCATTGAAGGTGAAACTTTTGATCTGGAGGATTTTACACTAGAAGCTTCCCATCGGAGACAAACTCATTCGCCTCCTATCGGGTATCCAGCCAACCTGTTGCTTGTGTGGCCCGGAGGACGAGTGCGTGGACCACCTATTTGTAAGTTGCTCTTACTCGCAAGCAGTGTGGGAGGGTGTGGCTACGAGAGTCTGGTGTGGACTCAGTTGGCAGACTGACGTGTAGTCCTTCATCGGGTCCTGGGGTAAGAGTTGGCCCCTTAGAGGTGATCGTGCGGTTTGGTGACTCATCACGTATGCCACCATTTGGTTCCTGTGGTTTGAAAGGAGCAATATGATCTTTAGGGGGGGAGGCTAGAGTGGACGACTCTCTTATTTCTTTCATTTGTTTTATAGTGAGGGAATGGGTGGAGTTGCTATATAATGTGAATACCCTCAACTCACCTCTTTTTGTTTTGTTGGGGGGGGGGGGGGGGGAGGTATACCGCCCCACACCGTCTTGTTGTGATTTTTTTTGTACATGGTCTCTTTTTGGGAGCTTTTGACTGCACTTGTATCTATTCCTTTTCATTTAACACACACAGTGGTACTACCCACTTTCAAAAAATAAGTACCTGCTAGGATTAGAAATTAAAATTGTCAGAGGAAGAGTAGGAGGATCAGAATTCCCATCCCTATTTAATGGTTATCTGTTATCATGTCTGTTGAAGGTGAACTTGAAAGGTCCTTTTACTTGCATGTTTTAGGTGACAAGGTATCTGATTGTTGTCATCCACAGTGTATCTGAACACTGACCATTCACCAAAGAATGTGCTTCTGCTCTTACTTTTATCGTTGAGCTGTTGTTTTTCCTTGTGATCTCCTGGTAAAGTAAAACAGACAAAATATTGCACAATAATTAATGTCAAAAACCACATTGGCAAAAACCTTATACTGACTTTATATTTGTAGACTTCATCTCCCACCAAAATTTCGACAAAATCCTCTCCTTTGACAATTGGATTGCACCTTCTTGAGGTCACCTTCTCGTGCTGTAAATAAAAACTTAAAATGGAGAAGAGGTAAATTTAAATATTCTTTATAATATGACATTTTCGCAAACCATTCTGTTCACTTGAGAAATCATCTGTATCATTATTTTCACTGGAGAAATTTGTCGAACAAAAACTTGTTCTTTAGTCGAATGATGGTTTCATAAAGGATGATAAAAGGAGTCTCAGATAAATGATGGAGCTTGTTGTTCAAAACCTGTGTAGGCCATGGAAGGCAGAATCGGATCGGATCGCCCGATCCAATCGGATTTTGGGCGAAATGACCCGATCCCGGTCTGACCTGAACCGATCCACCCCCGGGATCGGCAGGATCGGCCTGGGATCGCCCAGGATCGGCCGGATCACCCAGGATTTTAATTTTTTTAACTTATGTTCCCTTAGATAAAAGTTTTACAGACCCTATGTGACTCACTTGAATTTCACACGAGCTTGTGCATAGAATATTAATATGTATGGAATTTACTACTGTCAGCCATGTTTCACTTTTCATTTCTGTTCGTAGATATATCTGCACGTGCTGGTTGGCTGGAAGCCACCGAAGGAATTTAGTATTAATTTCAAATATTCTGATGTGCTTTGTTCGTTACTCATGCCTCAATCCTAATACTATCTTATGCACTGAAATGTTGACTATAGTTTTCTGTATACATGGTTCATACATCTTCAGATGATATCATGCTATGCTTGGATGTAGATAACTGAAAAATGATACATCTTGCAGTATTAATCTGAAGCAGAGTGCATATTTAATGCATGACCCCAAGCATTTCAAACAGGAAATGCATCAATCTGAAAAATGATACATCTTGCAGTATTAATATGCAACAGAAACCTATAAACAGGAAATGAAATAGATACGTGCACATAATCAATGTGCATCACAACCTTGCATTTTTTACAAGTATACACAGCCATGCTATACTTGTAAAAAATGCAGAAGACTGATGAACATAGATACATGCACGTAATCAATGCATGCACCTATTTCACAAAATGGTGAGCAAATGTCACCTATTTCACATTAAATTTGATATAGATCTATGTTAGAATAATTTTTCTATTTTTTCAGATTTTTTTCAGATTTTTTTGACATTTGTATCTCTAGCCGAGTCAGCTGGTCTGACTCGGCCGGGATCGGTCGGTGGGGCTGACTCGTCCGGGATCGGTCGATCTCACCGACCCAGATCGGTTTGGGACCGGGCGTTCCGATCCCGATCCCCGATTTTGCCTTCCTTGGCGTAGGCCAACATTAATGTTTGAATATCTAGTAGATAAATCTTTAACCATGTATTTGAACAAAAGATGAACTTCCCTCAAATAAATAGTGTAGAAGATTTTAAGATGTATTGGTCTATGACTTGCATGCATGTGATTTCTGGACCATCATTACCTGCTTTGAATTTTCAGTGACTTCGTTTTTGACCTCCAAAAGGAGAAAAGTATGGTTTGAGTGGCCGTTGAATTCTAGATATTTGTTTGATATCTTGGAATGCAAACTTTTGGATTTCATAAGTTAGACAATCACCACAATTTATTCTGTCTGTCTTCCAGATTGCGGTGTGGACTTCGAATTCCTGAATTACACGATCATCACAAGCCAGTGCAAAGGCCCACAGTATCCTCCCAAGCTATGTTGTGGGGCTTTCCTGGAGTTTGCATGCCCATATGCCGAACAACTAAATGATGTCACCAATGACTGCGCTTCAACCATGTTCAGTTACATAAACCTCTACGGGAAGTACCCTCCAGGCTTATTTGCAAGTGAATGCAGGGACTCAAAGCGAGGCCTAGAATGCAGTTCAGTCCCAACCTCTGCGGATGACACTGCAAGTACTGCTACTGTGGCTACAGGTATCACCACTGTTGGAGCTCTCGTGATGGTGGCCTTGTTGCACTTCCTCTTGTTTTGAAGTCACGAGCTACATATATCTCATTCGGTAAGCTCCTGTTGGAATTGGGTGCCCTAATGTTCCAAAGTTCTGTTTTGGTTGGATTGTTTCATCTATTTTCTTATTCTTTTGTATCTCTGTATTATTTCCCCATCATATCCACGAAGGACCACATGCCGTTCTTTACATTAGTCTGCCATGCATCAGGGAAATGTAAAATAGTCATGTTCCAGTGTTGGTTGCTGCCCTGTTGCCTTTGGAGCACAAAGACAACTGAGCTGGCGGGTGAGGATGTTATTCTTGGAGGAAAATACACTTCCAATTTGATTTGACATATATACCCCACTGTATTCTAGTTGGAATGGCTGAGGTCATTTGTAGGGATTGACTGTTTGACTGTCAGATAAAGCTTGATGTGTTTTTATGCTTGAAATTGCTGCCAAAACATACCGTAGAACAAACCAACCGTACGTGTTATTGACTAAGGGTGTGTTTAGTTTGCCGTGAAGCAATGAAAAATATTGTAAAATATCATTTTCTATGTGACACATGACTACCCTATTTTGCAATATTTTGCGATATCTTATGTTAAACGAAACAAGCCCAAGTCAAAAGTTGTTCCTTGGAATACATATTTTCTAACTTTGCTTCATATGGTACGTAGTAGCGACTCTCCGGTCAGCTGTGGCACGTCGACCCTGGGGCGCGTTTGGCATGATCTCCTGACTCCTCACCGTCAAGGATTTGTCATCATTCAAAATCCCAGGAAGCGTCATTACATTTGCTTCTGCGGATTCACGGGCGCACCAATGTTTTATTCTCTACAATCTCTACCATCAGATTTTTTTTTTTTTTTGGGGGGGGGGGGGAGGGGTTAAGGGGGGGCTTAAGTCCAAACAATTGTTGGACGTGTGATAAAAGTTAAAACTCTGTCGAGAATTCTAAAAATTGGAATTCCCGCTGATGGACAGGGTTTAAGTTTTTATCAAATACCCAGGCTTTGTTTAGGTTTTTGAGTCAGCAAAAAATCTGGATAAGAGAGGTTATAGGAATAAAACTCAGGTGTGCTCGTGAATATCCAGAAGTAAGTGTAAAGGTGTTTTCTGAGATTTTTAACGATTACGAATTCTCCATGTGTGCAGATGAGTGCCTACGAGGAGATTATATTGACACTGGTGAAATTCGGTGGGTTCCCAAACGGGTCAGAGTGCGTGGAATGACCTCTTGTGGCAAGCAGGTTATTAATGATCTACAATCTTCCTCACTATAATTGTCACATCTAATCAGGTCTTGGGTTACAGTGACGAGGGACGTTGTTGCTGTTATGATGTCTCTTCAATGCAGCGTGGAGTGGCTGCATGGGACGTGTGGTGAGGCCACAAGTGAGGGAAAACTCAGACCTCAACTGTATAAATAACATAATACGGCAAAACATCGAAGATAGAGACATCAATCGATGGGCCACAAATTGCTCTAGTGAAATATCTTTTAGTTTTGTGGATCAACAAGGAATTTCTAAGCAACATGTGAAAAAACAACTCTTTAGGTAGCCCTTGTTGCAAAGCTACCCATCATTACTGTCCGATTTTAGATGGAAACGTTAGACAAAATTAAAGAAAAAAAGAATAGATGATCTTAATAGGTAAATTTTGATCAATCTATTATTCATGGGAAAAAGATCATCTGTTATTTGTTTTATTGTTTTTCCATCTAAGATCAGATGTTATGAATATATAGCTTGCACAAGAGGATACTTCTTTTTTTTTTTGTGGGGGGGGGGGGGGGATCATCACAAAGCATCAAAGTAAACTACTGTACTGCCAATGGTGCAACAAGTGGCAGTGGCACTCTGACAATAATGATGAGCGGGCCAAAAGTCAGGCTACTTTTCTAAGCTGATAGGCCGAAGTCAGCTCGACTTCAAAGCCCAACTTTAGCCCATGAGATTAAAAGGTCTGCCGGATCCTTGGTCCATGTCTCGCTAGGACCTAAAGTCCATGGGTCGACTGGGCTATTGATAGCCCTAATGGAAGTCCTAAAAAAATGTTTATTGTACATTCTCAGTCAATTATACACCCAGAGTGTGCATCAAGTAAATTAATTTTTTAAATAAAAAATTATAACATGAGATTCGCGTCCCTCTAATTTGTCATACAAGGCACATTTTCATCCGATGATAAAAAAATTTTAAAAATAAAAATTCAATTCAATCAATAGTGTTGGACTTAATTTTTCTTGAATCGACTCTTTTTATTTTAGATTTTTTTCCCTGTCTGATGTAGGTGTGTCTTGTATGATATAGAGAGACGTGGACCTCACGTCACAAAATTTTTTTTAAAAAAAATACTTTACTTGGTGCACACCCTATTAGGTGTGTAATTGACTTGAGTGTGCACTAAGCATAACTCAATCCTCAATGAATAATGAGTAATACTTACTGTAAACTTGAGGTTTGCAGGATGGTTAAAACCTTCCATATGATTCCAACCAATGGCACGGGAGTTCGCAAGATTTGCAGATTGCAGAGTGCTGTATCATCTGCAATTCCCCTCCCTCATGCTTTGCGTGTTTTTACGATACAAGTTTACTCATGGGCCCTGGAGTCTTGGGAGAATGAAAGGAGATGGATCCCGGCCTAGGGAAAACGTAGGGCCTAGCCTACCGTGAAAGCGTCAAGGCCCAATAAGAGTACCTGCGGTGAACTGTGTAAATCCACGGGAAGCATAGTTTAGCTCTAGCAATTAAACCTGCGTAGAGCACTTTCAAAAAAAAATTAAACCTACGTAGAGCTGATGATGATAATACTTACCCTTTTATTTCGAATTTAGTGGATCCTTAATCTGACTAACAAATTCCATCTAGATTTACCTGATAACGTATGTACATATAAAGGAAGCAAACTCATCCTCCTGACCGACAGGTTCAGATATTATACTATAGTTTGAGTCATGAATCCTTTAATATATTTCTTATTTGGGATTTTTGCATATATACCCTCATAAATATGGGTATTTACATGTATACCCTTAATCTAAGCATATTATCACATATACCCTCAATTTAGCTATATGTTTAACACTTATATCCTCGTGGTTCTCTGCCGTCGCCGTCGAGTGCACGGAAACTGTTTACCCTTGAAATAACAAAAATGGCCTCCTAACGTAAATTCTTTCCCCCCTCACGTGCCCTTTTTCTTTTGTTTAATAAACACAACTCCATTTCAAAATCCACATTGATGTCACTACCGACGCCAATGGCCATCCCGTAGATGACTCCTCAGCTTTCCCCTTCCTTTAGAACACGATAGACCGAACACCTTAGGGACCCCCTCGGACGGCGCCATCGCCCTTCACTCTGGCCTCCTCCACCGACCCCTCGCCTTGCAGCAGCTCCTCTTGGCCGGCGACATACGTCGTGTGGAGACCCACGAGCAGGTAGTAGGCGAGCATCAACATCGTGCAGATGGCGAACCTCACGAACGCCTCGTACCCCAGCGACCCCATCAGGAACAGGTTGGCGGCTATGGACAGGGACGGCAGCCACGACACCAGCGGCACCCCCCACACCCTGGGCGCCCGCTGCTGCGGCACGAGCAGTGCCAACCCCGCCGTCGCCAGGAACCACACCGGCACGGCGATGGCATACCCAATCCACCCGCCCGGGTTCGAGGAGCCCCAACAGGCGGAGACTCCGACAGAGAAGAGGACGATGAGGGCGAGGGACGCGTTGAGCTTGACCAGCCCGAACTTGCGGGTGACGTTGCGGACGTAGTAGCACCGGACGAGCAGGGCCACCACCATGAGCATGAAGATGAAGAGGGTGCTGCTAGAGGAGACGGTGGCGAGCACGTCGAGGCTGGAGAAGAGGGCGATGCAGGCAGAGGCGCAGGTGACGAGAATGGTGGCGTGCACCGGCGTCCCCGTCTTGGGGTGGACGAGCGCGAAGTAGGGTGGGATCATGTGCGCCCGGGCGATCTGCGTGGTGTACCTCCCCTGCCCCAGCGCCCCCACCAGCATCCCCATCGTCATCCCCTTGAGCGCCCCTAGCGCCACCAGGTACTTGGCCCAGCACAATCCCATTACCGCGAATGCTGCCGAGTAGGCCGCGTCGGGGTCCAGCGACGAGTACCTCTACATCGAGCAGAGCACGAATGCCATGACGCAGTCAACGACCGTGATGGCGCTCATCGAGCCGACAAGGCCGAGGGGGATGTCATGGGATGGGTTCTTAGTCTCCTCCGCCATGGTGGCCACCATGTCGAAGCCCCTGTACGCCCAGTAGATGACCCCGGACGCCCGGAACACTCCCTGCGCCCCGAAGGGGAAGAAGGGGGTCAAGTTGGAGAGGTCAGCGTGGGCGGAGACGGCGGCAATGATGAAGGCGATGACGGCGACACTGACGACGGAGGTGATCCAGTTGAGGCTGGACGTGAGGCGGCTGTCGGTGGCGGCGATTGCAGAGCAAGCAACGAGGACGACGACAGCGATGGGGGCGAGGAGGTTGTAGCCGTCGGCGAATGCCGCCACCAGGATGCGGAGCGAGTCGGGGTGCCGATCGATGAGGGTGGCGAAGTAGGAGGTCCAGGAGCGCGCCACACTGGCCGCTCCCATGAGCGCCTCGATGAGGATGTTGGTGGCGGCTATGTGGGCGACGAAGTCGCCCAGCTCGACGCGAAGGTACAAGAAGGAGCCCCTCGCCGAGGGGATCTCCACGGCAAACTCGGCATAGCAGAAGACGGAGAGGAGGGCGGAGAAGCCCGCTGCAACGTAGACGAGGATGACGGCAAGGCCGGCGTCGTTGCGGGCCTCGAGGCCAGTGAGGACGAAGACCCCGGAGCCGACGA
Source organism: Amorphophallus konjac (assembly GCA_022559845.1). NCBI lineage: Eukaryota > Viridiplantae > Streptophyta > Magnoliopsida > Alismatales > Araceae > Amorphophallus > Amorphophallus konjac. The sequence goes on from CM040128.1 coordinate 153,127,532, forward strand.
TGGCGCTGAAGCCGAGCCAGGCAAGGTCCCACCAGGTGAGGTAGCGGCGGAGGATATAAGTGTTAAACATACGAGGGTAGATTAGTCATTCAACTATTTAACCAAACCTTAACCCAAGTAAAATTAACGGGAGTTACGGCGAGGATATAAGTGTTACATATATAGTTAAATTGAGGGTATATATGATAATATGCTTAGATTAAGGGTATATATGCACATACTAATATTTACGATGGTATATATACAAAAATCCCTTCTTATTTTGTCGCATCTTTTCCTCAACCCTTGGGAAATTTTTTGAGGCTGAGCCCAGTTGTTGACAGGGTCCACGTTACTTCGTAAATTATCTCTATGCCATAACTATTGCAACAATGACATAGACAAACTACGTAATAATTATGTTTTGGTATATACCAATTGAGCCCAATTCTTTTCCTTTGATGTGGAAGAGTATTCCAGTGATGGGGATGAAGATGATGGTAAATATTAAGTTAAGTCAAACATATCATCAACATCGGAAGAAAAAATGACAATGTTTAAAAAAATTGTAAACTTTTTTACATTTTTTCATATTTTATAATAAATATTATATATCTTATATAATTATGGATTAATATGTAATAATTTTATTATTCTTAATAAAGAGATGGTTCGAAGAGGTCAAGAGAGTAGTGGGAGTGGGAGGAGAGGGGGCAGTGGGAGGGGCTCTAGTCTCTTCTCTTTGGCGTCTACTCCAAGGAGACCGCTACCATCTCTAGATGTAGGTATGTCTACTTAAATTTCTAGCTAAATATTCATTGATTATATGCTTTACTTATTACATTCAATTCTTATAGGCCCGAGTGCCCTTATACTAGCTAGACAAGGACACCTCTACCACTTCATGTTACATGTATGTATATTTAAATTTCTAACTAGATGTTTATTGATTATTTACTTTGCTCATTACATTCAATTCTTCAAGGCCCGCGTGCACCTATACTAGTTAGACAGGGCACACTGTCACCACTTCCGAGTATAGGTATATCTATTTAAATTTTTAGCTAAATATTTATTGATTATTTACTTTGCTTATTACATTCAATTCTTCCAAGCCTGAGTGCACATGTATCAGCTGGACAAAGCACACCGCCATCACCTCTGGGTACAAGTATGTATATTTAAAATTTTAAATAATTATTTATTGAATATATGTTTTGCTTATGACATTTAATTTTTACAAGGCAGAGCACATCGCCACCGCCACCACTGCAATTGCCACTGCCGATTCATACATGCACTTTTTTATTCAATCTCAATTTGTATATCTAGCTGTTGATTAAATGGTTTATTAATTATGGTAATTCTGATCAACTACTTCTGTTTTACTTGTAATAGCCACGTAGGCCAGATGATGGCGACAGTCGTCACGGGGGCGATCCTGTGGGGGTCGATAACACACATTAGCTGTGCTGGATCACCGAGTAAGTATATTAATTCATGAATTATGTTCGTTATCTATCCATCAACAATGTAATGCCAACCATTTTAACATTTGTAATTTTAGGGATAAATTTGAGCCCGCCAAGGCTTCCCATTTTGTGACATAGACCTGTCAGTCACACATTCCCAGGCCGGTGTTATCCTTCATGTAATTTTCGATCAACGTGAAAGATTTATTATTAGGTATGTTCATGGTATATAATTTAATCTTTGAAATCACGTCTCCCAACTCTTTCATTCAGTATACTAACTTATATAATTTAATTTCTTTACGACGGAGATTTTGATTCACGAGACGTAAGGACGAGACACGAAGGCAGTCTTTACAGCAAAAATAAATTTTAGAAGGATAATGAGCCAGGCCCGCAAAAAGGCGAAGAAGGGTTTTGAGAGCAAAGACAGATACCGCTAGAAGGAGCATTGCCCTCTTTGATGAGAAGGGAGCATTGGGAGGGGTTGTGCGACAAATGGGCTAAGGAGAAGTGGATTAAAAAGTCCCAGAAAGTGGTAGCAAAATGGGTCGCACAGTCAGAGACTAACGTGCATACGAGTGGATCTGTCTCTTTCGCGACTCACAAACGTAAAATGATAACTAATATTTCTGATTTTATTATAGTTTATTATGATATGAACCCTTTTTTATGATATGAACCTCATTTCAAATATGATTTGTAAAACAAACTGAAGAGCTCGGACGTCCTCCATCGTTCCAGGAGCTATTCGCGAAAACCCACAAGAAGAAGGGGACGGATGAGTTTGTCAACGAGAGATCTCCCTCAGTAGTGGTAAGTTTACATACATATACAAGTTCTTTTATTTCATTTTAATTATGAATGATTAATATGAAATTTACAATCATTTTCATTTAATTTGTAGGAGTCATATGACGAAAAAGTACGGGGAGGAGGGCATACAGTAGCTGGAGTTAAATCTTGAGGCATGGATGGCAACAGTTGGTGCACCAAAGAAAGGCCGGTTGTACGGTTTTGGGCAGAGCTTAGACACCAACACGGTGATATCATCTTGTGTGAGTTCAAGCTATGTCCAGACCAGTACCAGTGCCTTCACTATGTCCCCCACTGGCCTCAATGCTTCGAGCGACATCAGAGACGTCGTCTGAGAGGAGATATCACATTTGGAGGAATGGATTATGTCGAGTGTCCAGTCAAGCGTCTGGGCGGAGATTACATCAAGCTTAGAGGCAGAGATGTCAAGCGTCGAGACACGCTTTGCGTAGGCCGTCGACGCCCTCCTCTCCCAGTGGGGATTTTCCCTCATGGAGCACTCTTGACTGCAGAACAACCCCCTCATGTGAGTGTTTCTTCTAATTTTTAACATCGCAGAATTTAGAGTTATAATACTGCTATTTAGAGTTATAATACTGCTATTTATTACTAAGATTATATTGAGATTGAACTCGAGTTGGGGGGTCCAAAATCTAAAATACTGGCCTGATCGGCATGTCGATTATTTCAACACGACCTAGGTGGTGAGAGTGACTTAGGAGAGCTGACAGAATCTAAATTGGCTACCCGGTTTGGGCTCGACGTTCAAATTATTCTTTTCTGAACTAACTTAAATTTAAATCAAAGAACTCAAGTTAGGAGGTCCAAAATTTAAAATACCGGCTTAATTGACATGTCGATTGTTTTAACACGATCTAGACAATGAGAGTGACCTGGGAGAGCTGCCGAAATCTAAATCAGATACTCGATTTGGGCTCAGAGCTCAAAATAGTATTCCCTTATAACTTAGTTTAATGCAAACCAAAGAGCTCAAGTTGGGGAATGCAAAATCTTAAATACCAGCCTAATCGACATGTCGATTGTTCCAACACGATCTGGGTGGTGAGAGAGTGACTTAGGAGAGCCGACGAAATTTAAATCAGATATTCAATTTGGATTCGACGCTCAAAATAGTATTCTCCCCTATAATTTAGTTTAAAACAAACCAAAGAGCTCAAGTTAGGGGTCCAAAATTTGAAATATCAATATGATCGATGTGCCGATTATTCTAACACGATCTAGGTGGTGAGAGTGACCTGTGAGAGCTTACGGAATCTAAATCGGATACCCAGTTTGAGCTCGACGCTCAAATTATTTTTTCCTGAACTAACTTAGTTTAAAATCAAAGAACTCGGGTTGGAGAGTCCAAAATCTAAAATATCACCCTGATCGATCTGTCGATTGTTCCAACACGATCTGGGTGGTGTTAACATTCTACCATTTAACTTAGTTTAAAATAAACTAAAGAGCTCAATTTGAGAGTCCAAAATCTACAATATCGACCTGATCGACGTGCAGATTGTTCCAACACTAGTGGTAAAAGTGACTTGGGAGAGTTGACGGAATTCAAATTTGATATTTGATTTGCGCTTGTCGCTCAAATTATCATTTTCCGAGCTAACTTAGTTTAAAATCAAAGAACTCAATTGGGGGGTCCAAAATCTAAAATACTAGCTTGATCGGCATGTCGATTATTTCAACATGATCTGGGCGGTGAGAGTAACCTAAGAGAGCTAACGGAATCTAAATCAGATATCTGGTTTGGGCTCGGCGCTCAAAATAGCGTTCCCTTATAACTTAACTTAAGACAAATCAAAGAGCTCAAGTTGATGATCCAACATCTGAAATATCAGTTTGATCGACGCGTTAATTATTCTAACACGACCTGGGTGGTGAAAGTGACTTAAGAGAGCTGATGGAATCTAAATCGGATATCCAATTTAGGCTTGACGCTCAAAATAACATTCTCTCTTATAACTTAGTTTAAAACAAATCAAAGAACTCAAGTTGGTGGTCCAAATTTTGAAATATCAGCATGATCGGCGTGCCGATTGTTCTAACATGATCTAGGTGGTGAGAGTGATCTGTGAAAGCTGACGGAATACAAATCAAGTATCTGATTTGGGCTCAACACTCCAAATAGCATTATCTTTTTTAACTTAGTTTAAAACAAACCAAAGAGCTCAAGTTGGGGATCCAAAATCTGAAATACTGGCCTGATCGACATGTCGATTGTTCCAACACGATCTGGATAGTGAGAGTGATTTGGGAGAGCTAACAGAATCTAAATCGAATACCTGGTTTAGGCTCAACGCTCAAATTATCCTTTTCCAAACTAACTTAGTTTAAAATTAAATAACTCGGGTTGGGGGATCCAAAATGAGAAATATCGGCCTGATCGGTGTTTCGGTTGTTCGAGCACGATCTTGGTGGTGAGAGTGAATTAGAAGAACTGACGGAATCCAAATCAAAAATCCGATTTGGACTCAGAACTCAAAATAATATTCTCCCTTGTAACTTAAATCAAAGAACTCGAGTTGAAGGTCCAAAATCTGAAACATCGGTCTAATCGACTTAATTAAAAAATTAACATATATATTAACTTATTTCCAAATTTATAAAATTAAATAATTTATTTAATTTAATATTTATTTAATTTAATATTTATTTAATTTAATATTTAAATAATTTTTATTCATACATGTTTAATATTATTTTTTCTAAGATAAGATTTTCCAACGAGCGGCGAAGGAGGAGACGAGCAAGATAAGGAGGACGAGGACATTAAGGATATTTCTTAATTTTTAATCATATTATAATAAATTGATAATTTAAAATAATATATTTAAATAATTTTTAGTTGTGTATTATTTTTTATTTATTTATATTAGTTTATATTTGAATAGATATTTTTAATTTTTAAATTTATTTTAAAAAATATTAAATATTTAGGGACGGATTCAATATTTTGTCCCTAATTTTAAGGACAAATTTAGGGACGGATTCGTGATTCTGTCCCTAATTTTGAGGACATATTTCAAAATCCATCGCTAAATATTGGGGTTTTTTATTTTTATATAAAAATATTTTTTAGAGATGAATTTCTTATTCCGTCTCTAATTTTAGAGATAGATTTAGGGATGGATTTTAAAATCCGTCTCTAAATATTGAGTTTTTTATTTTTAAATTAATTTTCTTTTAATCCATCTCTAAATATTGTGTTTATTTTTAAAATAATTTTTCTTTTAGGGATAGATTTCTAATTCTGTCCCTAAAATTAGAGACGGATTTTAAATTTCATCTCTAAATATTTTTTAAAATATTTGGCTAATATTATGGACGAATTTCTTATTCCATCCTTCAAATTAAGGATGAATTTAGAGACAGATTTTAATTTATTTAAATTTTTTAAAAATAATAATTTATTATTTTTAGGACAGATTTGAGACTACTTCCGTCGTTAATTTAAGACGAATTTAAGATGAAAATTTTTTCCATCCCAGATTAGCGACGAAAAATACGAGAAGGCCAGTATCCGGCCCTATTCCGTTGAAGACCCTAACAAGTCACTATTTGTTGGATATGATTGGATTAATGGATCTAGATGAGTCGTTACCTTAATCATTAAATTTTTTTATTAATTCTACTTAGAGAAAAATGTGCTACCGATGTTACTGATCGAAGTGAGCTAGCTTACCGGCCTGGGCTGCATCTAATTAAAACCAATCAAGCTTATGTAATGATCGTTGTCCCATAATCCGACCTCATGACACCCAAATGATGATGATACAGGGAATGGGAGAGAAACCGTGCACTGACGGAATGGTTTACAACTTCACACCTTTACATGACCCTCTTATCTTGGAATAACTAGCTGGTGGCGGCACTGTTTCTAAGTATATATAAAGCCTGTTCAACAAGATATATATCACGCACTAACAACAGTTTTCGACCACAATTGTTTCCACCGGGGCAGCTGTTCATTGGCACAACTTTGCAACATACTACATATGATGAGCACATGCATGAGAAGATGCTATAAATTTTTTATGAGAATCTAATTAATCTAGAAGGGCATGATCGGGAAGAAAAGAAGAGTTATAATGTAGAGAAGACGAGTAAAGATATTATTGCCTTTTGTGGAAGTTTAATATCCGAATATATCGGCAGAATAGGTAACTATAAAAAAAAACTAGGCGTCAAAACTTATTTGACAGCCTTTTTTTCTTCTCATGCCGTACGGACGTGAGGACGTCTCATATGTAAACTAGTAAAAATAAAATTACAAACTATGCGTGAAGGCTACTGCTGGAATATTTCCCATGAAAAGTGGACAGCATCGACTTTTATTACAAAATTAGAAGAGATACGCTTGTCGGGTTAGGTTGTATCCGTACACCACACCCTGAAGATAGAAATATATATATATATATATATATATGAACTCTTTTATCACTGGCCACAAGAGTACTCTTTTGTTCATCATTGGAGGTTAGAATCTTCTGAAAATCAAGACCTTGATAGATGACACATTCGTTATTTAATTAGAGACGACGTGAGTTGGCCGAGTAGAGATACGGAGATGCGTGAGCATTGGTCACCCCTCCCTACAAACCATGCGAAAACACAAAGGTGGTGAAGCCCAACAACAAGCTCCCTATATCTTCTGCTCTTCCTTCTCCACTTACAGGCCTCCCCCCACCAGCTCCAAGGTCACCGGCACGCCAACAGGTCGATCTCGATGAGGTTGTCCCCCTCCAGCGAGATTTCGATCATCCCGTCCTCCTCCACCTCCCACCGGAAGCACAGGTTCTCCGGCGAGTCCCACCCCGGGGACGACGGCGGCACCCCGTTGCACTCGCTCAGCGAGTCGTCGTCGTCGTCGTCGGTGCAAAAGTGCAGACCCAGAAGCTCCAATCCCTCCAAGGCCTGACGCCGGCCGCGGCCCGGTGACCGGCAAAAGCCCGGCGGGGAATCCAGGCCGTCTTCCTCCTCTCCCTCGTACTCCTCGTAGATGACCTCCAAGGGTGCGCGGCGGGTCAACTCGGAGAAGTGGTGGTTGTCGGGCCAGGACACGGGGTTATGCGTAAAGCTTGGAACGGAGGCACATGGTGGGGAGGGCCAAAGGGGCTGCTGCTGCTCCTTTTCTGAGTGGACCAGCTGGTGTTGCGACTCGGAAGGCCGAGTTTGTGGGTCGTCGAGCCGGGCGGCGGAGGAGCCGAAGTGGAGGAGAGCGGCGAGGAGGAGGAGGAGGGTGGAGACGGCGACGGGGGAGAGGAGAAGGGAGAGCAGGTAGCGAGGAAGGTAGAGGAGACCGAGGACGTAGGAGGCGGCGACGATGGAGAGGAGGGGGTGGGTACTGGAAAGGGAGGCGACCGGTGTATGTGTGGAGGCCTCTGCAACCAGGTGAGGGATAGTCTTCTCTTGCGACACAGTGGCAGTGTTCGGTGCTGTTCTTGTTTCCATTGGGGGCGACGGAAGTGGAGTTAGGGATTCGGTATGTGGGAGGGAGGACGGAGGTGGATGGATGGAGGGATGGACAGCGACAGTGTGGGAGCTGGGAGGGAAATGCTTCTGATTGAGAGAGAGAGATTACTGACGGAGGAGGGCACAAGTTTAGTAGTGCATGTGTTGCTGAAATGGCCTGAGTTGGTGGTGTTGCAGACTTGCAGCGTGGATACCCTGAATACAAGGTGACACAACAAGCTATCTTAAATTTGCAAGGGATTTTGGTTGATGATTATTCTATTCAAGGGGCAACTTGAGAATCGAAATTTGACACAGTTCCATTCCTGCCTCCGCAACTGATGGGACATTTCATGGCCTGCATATATAGTCTGAGTACGAAGTGTAGATGGCTGCGGCTGCATGAATCTTATCAATGTTGATTGGACAAGTCACTTCGACTGAACATCAACTACTGAGTACACCTTTCAACAGTAAATTAAAGATGAGAAGAGAGAGACACCAGGTCAGGAAAAAGGTTTTCACCCTGAAAGTACGGTTCATTAATTAGCTGGATTACACTGTCAGTGCCTCCAGTGGGTTAAGTGAAACTACAAGGAGATCACCATCCTTAATCATACACTGAAACCCACAGGTCCACAGCCCCACACCCTGGGCCACAACACAAAAACTCACCAACACAGTGGGGACTGGGGAGGAGAAAATTCTCGCAGTCGTTTGAGCTCGACAACTTTGTTAGTCAGTGATGTATCATACTTTTGGATGACTAATTAAATAGGCCCCCTGCGGTGGGCATGCGCCTAATTTGCTTTCTTTGGCTCTTACCATATATAATTATGGAAGATCTGCATATCCAATCCTTCAGAACGGTATATATATATATATATCAGCAAATCTATCTGTGTGTTGTCATTATAGTTTGATTTGAATGCAGCTAGTATTGGTGGATAAGGAAATTGGAGAATTAAGACGTACCAACTTCTTGCACAGTCACCATCGATCGGGCATTACTTCGTGCCGGTGAGACTTCAACAGGATTCTTGTCACAATGCATGCTTTGGAACCCCTCTGCCCGGAAATTGCATGTGTACGTACCTTGACACATGAGCACTGAAGATGTGTGTTTCCATCTACAAAATTCTTATAAGAGGATGGGTTGCTCTTGGAGGAGAATTAATGGCAGATTTTTGGGTAAAAGGAAACCTTTGCCCACTCCCACCGTTCACCGACTCACAACTAATTAACCCTCGTCACTTGTCTCCCTCATAATCTTCTCAACAAAGGTTGTATCGTGTTCCAGTTGTACGTAGCCCCTCCGACAACGTAGTCCCATGACGGCCCGACGCATTGCACGCGTGCTTTGTCTTATCTATATATTCTGCATAGCTCGTCAAAGCTAGTCTCTTTGCGTTCGAAGAATATCATTTGACTCGATTCAACATTTAAATGCATGAAGGCCTTAAAAAGATTGAGGTATAATATGGGCGCAGTGTGGGCTCCCTCTGCGAGGAGTCGACACGCTGACGTAACAGATTACACTCCACCACCTGTCGGCCCACATCTTTATTGGGCTGATGGGAGTCCCAACTCGCATGATGTTTCTGACAGCAGTACTTGGAAAGATAGGAAAGAGCCCACCCACCCCCCCACCCCCGCCTTTTCTTGCTCGACAGGAAGAGGACATATGTATGCTGTTTATATATGCATACATACGTGAAGATGTGGAGTGTTGGTCGGCAAAGTAATTTTCCTTCAGTGACTTGTTGCATTTGTCCTGAGACCATGTGCATATAGGCTGTGTCGTTATTTGCTGCATGCAAGCTATCTATCTGATGTTGGGTACAGATTAAAGTTTGGCATCGGATTTTTCTCCTCCACGTTCACAGCAGCCCATTTAAATGAACTGGCCTGTCATTCGAATGAGCTGATGATGTTATCTACATTAACTCATTTTAATGGGCAGATTCCAAAACAAAAAGGGGGGGGGAGTATCATCCCATCCATCACGACAATTTTTTAAACTTATTTTGAACCATGCTTTCATCTGTTATTTGTCCGAAAACTTAACTAGGGTTATTTATTATCACTCAAATACAACGCGACTTCTGTGCTCAAGCTGACTTAGAATAAGGGGAAAACAGCCCACTAATCAGACAGAGTAAGGGGCAACAGAAATCCGAAGAGAGCGTCAAAATATGAATTGGAACTGATTGCTGTGTTGAAAAGAGCTCCCCCCCAAAAGACGCAGCTTCACATATGTTGGTGCAAATTTACGGTGTTCCAAGCACAAGAAAGTCAGTGGTGCCAGGGTCCTGGCGGAGGATAGCCTTCAAGATGCCTTTGTTCCTGTGGCATCGAGCTCCCATATGGAATGTTACGGTGGGGGCCTGCACGGGAAGAACCTGCATGAAAAACAAGAACTTTTTTTAGTGCCCGGTTGCTGAGAATTTGATGCGCACGTATGGTTCATAGCAAATGACAGGAGCTCAATAAACATGAAACAGCTATATTTTCTGTGTTGTATCTCTTGGTGGGAAACATGACAATCTTTTCAGAAATCCCAAGATGTAGGTTAAGAACGTATGGACATCGAAACCAAAGTGAAGGGCGTCATTGCTCAGTAGGTCAGATGATTGATCTTTGACTTCTTGAAAGATGTAAGCTCTTATCATTCCTTCTACTCCCTTACGTCAGTCAACCGCAAAATATAACTCTGTTTTTGCGGAAGCATTATATTCCTACATAATGCAATGCCAGTCTTCTAAACTCACCCCGAAAGACCTGCGTATATGCACACAAAAGAAAAGCCTTGTTTGTTACACAAGACCATGATTGACATGAAACTTGCCTAGTAACCCACCTCCCAGTTAATGTGGAAGCAATGACTTGAAGAGGAAATCAAAAAGGAAAACTGTACATACTAATTAATATGTTCAGGAGGCTTTTACTAGGACACAGTCATTAATCCATGCCGCTTCAATCACATAAAAATATTTTGTAGTTTCAATAGACAAACTGATAATAAGTGAATTAAATTATTAATCAGCAATAAAACCAATATTTATAAGCCAACAACGAAAGAACTATTAAACAGGATTAAGACCAACAAAAAAGAGATGCATTTGAGAGAGAATACCATATGTTGCTGGCAACTGATCTTGCCGCTCAAGCAGAGGACCTCTTGAAAATTGAGGTGATCTAATATCACCAAGGTGTTCTCCCACTGATCTTCCAGCAAAGTAACTCTGACGCCCAAAGGAAGCTTCACTTGGAACTGGATGATCAGCATGGGTTCTAGTTTCACCAGTGTATGTACTAAGGCCAATAGGTGTCCGGTCTCCATAAATAGGCCGGTCAACAGAACTTGGCACATCAGGTCTACCATAGTTATCATTTGCCGTGTATCTCATGTATGGATCAGAGTTGGCGGGAATCGGGCTCCTGATACTTGGTCTACCATAGGGATCAACAGCCCCAAATCTCCTATAGGAATCAGGGACAGTAGGTGATCCATAGCTGGAGTAGCTCCCAGAAGGATTTTGATATGACATGGACGGGTCAGGAGTCCTAAACTGATAAGCACCAGAGGGTAACTCAGGGTTTCCAAAGTATGCGGATTTCACCTGCACCAAGAGATCAGTTCTCATTAAAGATGTGCATGACACATTGAGGATTGAATATACAACTTTCCAGATGGCCAAATCTTTTACAAGATTAGGAATACTAAGCAAAACAAAACATAACCAGATCATGTCAAAAAGCTAAAAGAACATAACAAGATGAAAGTGAGGAAATAATTAAATATCTTCTGAGTTTCAGGTACATCTTGCACGATGACATGGTACATGATCTTGGATGCAGAAGAACGCCCACAGTTCCCAACAAATTACTAAGAGATCAGCCCACATGCTGACCATATATTTCAAGCTTTGTGCACATGAACTCTTCAAAGAAATCAAAATAAAATAACAGGATATTATTTTATTATAAAAGTTGAAGACAGCTAGCGCATGTTCCCAAATTGCATGGACAATAAATGATTGTTTTAACATCTCAGCATTTGATGCTTCTCAGATAATATTTTGGCCATATTGTGCACAATCAGTTTAGATCCTTGGCATCACGTAAACTTAATTGACGACACAAATGATGAACGACTACTTGACACCTAGGACATTTTCATAGCTTAGATGTCTGATGCTTATGTTCTGAATCATGTTGTAAAATAATCAAGGGATTTTTACAACTATACTCCTATAAAAGTCGGTCCACTACTTTTATCGTATTACCACGCATATCCTTGACATACCCCATATCGTTGCGGTTATACCCTCGATGTAATCATCGTTTCTTTAACTCGAGATGCATGAGTTGAGAGACAATTACTAACCTACGCTCATGTTAGCATCTCTCTCTCTCTCTCTCTCTCTCCGTCGGTGACTGCAGAGAGTCGCCGCCATGCCCACCTCCTTGCTCTTCCTCTCTCCCTGAAGACGTGGGGATCTGTTGAGCACACCTCGCAGTGGAAACCTCACCGTCCTTACTCGCGTTAGAAGATGACGACGACGGATCACAAATATATAAACAAAGATGCACAGAAGAAGAGAGAAGGAAAGAAAAGATGAGAGGGAGAGAGAGAGAACACGCAGATATTTACGTGGTTCGGTTGGCCAGATTACCTCCCTACGTCCACAGAATCTTACTCAACTTCCTTCTTTGCACTAACACCAAGAACAGAGATACAGCGGCGACGACGGTGGCACGACTCTGAGACTCACCTTTTTAGGTTATCAAGTTAGGTTTTCCTGTTCCCAATACACCATATATATAGGACCTCTAGATACTACTCGACAAATATTTCCTAATCAGTAAAAAAGAATATTCCCCCAATTATTAGCCATATCCAATAATTGGTTACAACGATAAAGGCACCCTTTTCCAAACTCCGGACCATACAAAAATGTCACACGCATTGCCTAGGACGTATCGTCCACTTTTTAATTCGGCCCCACCTGATTCTCAATCTTGTTTGTCCAGATTTACGACTTAGACGATACTATCGTCCAAGTCCTTCATTGCTTTTGTCGTTTTATGAAATTAGACGATGTATCGTCTAAATTCTTCAACTTAAACGGTGTTCCGTGTGAGCCACCTTCAGCTTCCAACTTAGACGATGTATCATCTAAGTTTTTCCACTTAGATGGTGTTCCGTCTAAGCCACCTTCAACTTCCGACTTGGATGATGCTTCAACTTAGACGATACTTCGTCTAAGCAACTTGTACTTCATCTAGCTTCGAATATCCTGAACTTAGACGATCCATCGTCCAAGTCCCCTAAACTGCTCCAGTCATTGAATATTCACGACTTTGAAGAATATTAGTCACATCTCAACAAATCTCCACCTTGACGAATATTCATACTCTTATCTCCACCATCTAGCACCTGATGATGTGGAACAAATCGAAACAGTGCTTAAATTTCTCCACTGTGACTGACTTTGTCAACATGTCAGTTGCATTCTCCTTGGTCCCTACATTCACAAGATCAATTTCTTCGGCACTTAGCAATTCCCTTATCTTATGAAATCTAACAATTATATACTTCGATCTGGTATGTCAAATATATTGCACATTGGTTGTCACTGCAACTGGACTGCCTACCCACACAAAGTTTGCTAACAGTCCTTTCAACCACAAAGCTTCATTGGCTATCTCTGGCAGTGCCATATATTCTGCCTCAGTCATAGATTGTGTTGTCATTGTTTGTAACATGGATCTCCAGCAAATAGATCCTCCTCCCAAAGTAAACAAATACTATGTTGTAGACCTCTTGTCATCCAGATCCCCAGCATAATCAATACCTACATACCCCATGACTGAAATACTTCTGTCATTTCCTGTACTGAACTGAATCTCATGATCCGGTGTTTCCTTCAGGTACTTGAACACCCATTTCACAGCCTGCCAATGCTCTTTACCTTGATTAGCCATGAACTTGCTAATCACACTCACCGCATGAGCAAGATCAGGTCTAGTACATGCCATGACATATATTAGGCATCCAACTGCATTTGCATAAGAAAACTTTTAGCATCTCCTTCACTTTAGCTTCTGTCTATGGAGACTATACAACAGATAGCCTGAAGTGAGGCCAAATATGTACCTACTAGTTTGACATTACTCATGCCAAATCTCTCCAACACCTTTTTGAATGTATCCCTTCTGTAAGACCCAGAGTTTCCTTACTTTCTTGTCTCCAGTGATTTCCATCCCAATGATCCTTTTAGCAGCACCAAGATCCTTCATTTCAAACTCCTTGCTCAACAAGGATTCCACATGATTAACATCATCCATACTTTTAACAGCAATCGGCATATCATCCACATACAGCATCAAGAAAATACATGTACCATTTACAAGTTTTCTGAAATAAACATAACAATCATACTCACGGCGGGTATAACCAATCATTAACATAAATGTTTCAAAACGCTTGTACCACTGCCTCGGTGACTATTTCAACCCATACAGTGATTTTGTCAACCTGCATACCAGACTTTCTTTTCCATCCACCTTAAATCCTTCTGGTTGCTTCATGAAAACTTGTTCCTCAAACTCTCCATGCAGAAAAGCAGTTTTGACATCCAGTTGTTCCACCTCTAGATTTAGTTGGGACACCATGGCCAATAGAATTCTGATAAGACGTATGCCTCACGACTGGTGAGAATATTCCATTGTAGTCTATCCCTTCCTCCTGTGAGTATCCTTTGGCCACTAATCTTGCCTTGTACCTTTCTCCTTCTTTATCTGATGTTGCCTCATTCTTCCCATAGACCCACTTGCATCCAATGACTTTCTTTCCTTTAAGGAACTCTTCCATCTCTTCCATCATAACTTCAGCCCATTTTTCTTTTTTCGGACTCTCCACAACTACTAATCAAAACAAAAGAAACCATATCCTCAAAACCATACCTCATTGGCGATCTGATAGCTCTCTTGGGTCGTCCTGAAGAACTCTGTAACTACTCCTGTGGTTGCTATTGCTGAGGATTTTATGATGTTTCCCCTTGTGTTGTGCCTTTTGTTCATATGTTATGACCAAACTCCACATGCACCATGGACCCCTCTACATCTGCCTGTGCAACTACCTTAGTGCCATTTTTCCTATCAGTGTGTTCTACATTCTCTTTTACCATTGATGCCTCATCAAACACATCTGCACTAACCCTCACCTTCTTATCTTCTGGACCCCAGAACTTGAACCCCTTTCCTCTCTTTTCATATCTAATGAAGATACATTTCCTGAATTTTGGGTCCAGTTTGGATCGCCGCTCACTCTAGATGTGTACATATGCTGGACATCCAACAATTTTTAGGTCTAAGTAAAATATCTCCTCTCCTCTCCAGACTTCCTCAAAAACTTTCCCATCCAACTTTACCAAAGGTGACATGTTAACCAAATAACATGTTGTGTTTACAGCTTCATCCCAGAAGGACTTGGGCAAGCCAGCATGTAGTCTTAGACATCTAGCTCTTTCAATCAATCTCCGGTTCATCCTTTCTGCCACCCCATTTTGTTGTGGGGTACCGGGAGTTGTAAACAACCTTACAATCCCCTCATTCCTGCAAAATTCCATAACTCATTTGTTGTGTATTATACACCATTGTCAGACTTTAAATATTTCACTTGTCTACTAGTCTACTTCTCAAGGCTGAACTTCCACTACTTTAACTTGGTAAACACTTAGAACTTTTGCTTCATGAAGTAAAACCCATACTTTCTCTGGTAGGGGTGTCAATGGATCTGCGGGAACCGAAAACCCAATCCAAATCCAAAAAAATTTCGGATTCGGATCAGATTTTTAATTCGACATACATAAATTTTTCGGATTCGGGGCGACAGTTCGAATCCGAAATCCCCCATTTCGGATCGGATCTCAGGGCGCCATATGAAGGCCCCGTTTAGGGCAATTTTGGGGTGACCTTGTTCCCCACCCCCCGATCCCGTTCTATTCTCATAGATTTCGGGGCGAACCCTACCGGTGCTAGGGTTTCTCCCATCCGATGACCAAGCGATGTTCCTCCTCATCGATCCCGACAACGACCACCCGCAACGGTGATCTCTACAACATCAAGGCGATCTCGATATGCCCTCTGATGGGGCATCGGGGCTATTCCATTAAATGTTTAGAATGTATTTTTGTAATATTGTACTTGGTGTGTAATGTGTGTTTGTTTTGGGTTTTATTTGGGTTTATGTGTAAAAGGGCCACATAGGCCCAGCAAGGGCCCCCACCCTCTCTCTCATTGGGCCACTTGGCTTCTAGGGTCCATGTGGGGCTGATTCAAATTCCAAGATTGGACTTGGACCAAGGGGGGACAAATAGAAGAAAATTCAAAATTTGGTACCTCTTTTTCAAAGGGGTGCCCCCCTTATAAATTACTTAATTCATGTTGTATTTTTTTTTTATTAATGGTCATTTGACCACATGGGAGATTAATGTCTTATCCCCCATTTGCCCCTCCCAAACCCTAGATCTAGGGATAGTTTATGTCTTTTATACATTTCTATATAACCCTTGTATTTTTCATTTTGTGGGAATTAATGAAAGAAAATTGCATTTGCTCAAGAGCAAGCCCAAGGGCGCCCCTCCTCTCTCCTCTCCCCTTGCAGCTAGATTGTTGTATTCTTAGGATGGATTCCTTAGAAAACTTGGTGGATTCCAAGTGGTATCTCATCTCTGGGTGTGAAGCTCCGCCGCCGCCTCCGTTCGTGCCGCAATCGCCGGAATTCTATTTTCCATCATCCAGCAAGCCAAAGGCCGAATTTTAGCTCTCAACAAGTAGATCTGACCAGGCTGAAATTTTCAGGGTGAGTTCCCCTTGTTGACCCCACGTCCCACAAAAAAATTCAGGTTTTTCCAACTTCGTTTTCCGCCCTTTTCATTTAAAGTCCCATAGCCTACACAATCTGCCCCTGTGCAGACTTGTGTTCCAGCAGCCCAACTTTCCAATTTCAGATCGAGCTGAAATTTGAACTGGGATTTCTGTCCACCAAAGCCTTCTTCCATAAATTTTTTTGTGATTTTATGAATTTTCTTTCCCATCCAAAAAATCACTGCAAAATCCGGACTCAGCTATGTCCCCTGCAGTCCAGACCCGACCACCCCCTATTATAAAATCAATTTCCCCTCTCTAACCACTTCAGAAAATTACAAAAAAAATATCCTCGTGTTCCTTACTTCTTCCTCTAGTTTCCGTAAAAATCCCAACTCCCATATCCAAAGTTTCAACCTCGATCAACTCACGTCTTCAAGCAGATCTCAGTCTGCCCGGCCAGATCTGAAACAGAAAACTTTCCTGTTTGAAATTCCCCCATGGAAAACCCCGCCACAGCAAAATTCCTGTAACAGTCTATGGTCGTAGATCTCTGAAAGGGCTTCGCAGCGGCGCCAGTTTCGCGTCGATCCGACATCCGTGCTGATCGCAGCAGTTGTTTTCGCCGGGTCGCACAACCCTGAAACTGCTGAACAGATCCGTGGACAGCAAGCAACAATGTCCCCCGTCGGGCCGCCTCGCCTTCCATGAGGCGAACCAGCGCGTCCCCTTCCTAGGGATCGTCCCTCCAGGAGTCCACACCGCAGCGGTACCACTCACAGCCCGATCGGCCCGCCGACCAGGACGTGGACCCCACGCTTGTTGGCACACGCTACCATCAGAGCTGCCCAAAACGCTGCCCGTCAACCCGAGCCCGCTACTCCCGGGTCCCACGTGTAGCCCTTTACCTCCCTGCGTAGAGTAGACAGTAATATTCATTACTATAATTTAATTATTTATTGTACCGGGAGTACGAAGTTCGGCCGGGGTCGTCTTCCCCACGCCTGGAGCGTGAAGGTATCGTGTCCGCTCCCCACTTGACATTTGCTTTACTCGTATATATTTTCATATGCCGCTGCATGAGTGATAGGTTAATTACCTCGCTATATTATTTCAATCACCGCTGCGAGAGAGTGAGCGTGACCCGTCCCGTGACTCGATCTGAGCACGCGGAAAAGTCAATACCCGAGACTCATTGCCGATTTCTCAACCGCGCAGATCCACGCATTTCCCTCGCTTAGGGACGTCCGCAAGCTAGAGTCCCAGGTTCGCGTCCCGTCCCGCATCAAATTGGTATCAGAGCAAGTCGAGTCCAAGGGTAGTCGGTCCAAGATGTCGCATTGCATTCCGATACCCGGTATATCAAAAGGTGTTCCCGGAACGATAGGTTACGCCTATTGGGAAGGTTGCACACTTACGTGAGTTCGGTCTTCGGATCACCCCTCTGCCACGTACCAGACATTGGTTAAGTCTAGAATCATCACTTCGCCTTGGTCGGTGCATTCCAACCCCGTGTCATTTGCATGCCCACTCGTAGAGGTACCCAATACTCACCACCACTACCACCTATGGCAAATCCCCGAGTCCCTAGTCCCGATGAGCCTTCGGTGGGCGACATGTTTCGAGCTCTTATGGGAAAAATGGATGAGTTGACTACACGAGTGGATAAAATGGAAGGGTTGAGTACGCAGGTGGATGGTCTAGGCACACGTTTGGAAGAGAGGATGAAGGCCTTAGAGGATAGGGCCGTAGAGTCGGACTAGTCTTTTCATGGTCTGGTAGGGAGAGTAGCCGTCTAAGAGAGACCCCCGGTTGAGGCACACCCCGCGCCGACAAATGATCAACAGGAGCCGGTTCAGCCACCTACTGCTCCTAGGGCTCAAGGGGTAGATGATAGGAGGCGTCGAGTCGCCGAGGTGGATGACTACGAGTCCAATAATGAGAATAGGGGCTATGGTCGTGACCGTCAAGTTCAACAGCGGAACCGTGATTCCGAGGAGGACGAGCGGACCCTCAGGACCGTTCGTGCGGACCCTCCCACTTTTGACGGGTCCTTGGACCCGAAGGTCTATTTAGATTAGGAGTCCGAGATGGATCGGTACTTCGATTGGTTCGATATGACGGACCGTCGAAGAATCCGATTCACTACCATGAAGCTGATGGGACAGGCTCGGACCTATTGGAAGAACGTAGAGAGCCTGTTGTTTCATCGACAGGAGCCCCAGGTTGAGACATGGGGAGAGATGAAGGTCATGCTTCGGCAAAAATACCTTCCTGCCACATACCGTCAGCGACTCATCGATAGGTGGCAGAGTCTCAGTCAGGGAGATCAGCCCGTGTCCAAGTAAATCGCTGAATTTGATGAGTATTTTTTGCGATGTGACGTCACGGAGGAGAGCTCCATGCCTATTTCCCACTTCCGACGTGGTTTGCGGCCGCACTATCAATATGAGCTTTTTCGCCGCGATACCAAGACCTTGGAAGAGGCATATCATGTTGCTCTGGAGTTGGAGCAATTCGAGCCTACCCAACGATTGGGACCCTTTCCTCATCGTGGGGTTGAGCCTCGTAGTTCTTCGGGCCCCTATCTGAGGGCTCCCCTGGCTCGACCCTTGGAGCCCGCCCGTCCGGAGCCACCCGCTCCAAGACCTCGTCCTCTCCCACCGAGGGACGTTCCCCCTCAACCCCAACCACCGGCATCCATTGCCCGCCCCCCGGCACCCATTGCCCGTCCTCCGGCATCCACACCTTCCCCGATGTTGCCTACACCCCCAGTCCGTCGGGAGGATAAGGGTAAGAGACCACTTATTGAGGAGACTAGTGGGTCACGACAGCAATGTTATCGCTGCCATGGGTTTGGCCACATTGCCAGTCAATGTCCCACCCGTACATCACTAGTCATTGGGGACCCGAGAGTCGGAGAAGCCTCAAACGCCGGGCTTGTATCTGTCAGCTATGAGGCCGAGCAGGATTTGGCTGATGAGTTCTTTCGTGAGGAGGGCGATGTCCAGGGGGATCCTCCGGACCTCCAAGATGCCCAATAGCCAGTGTCCTAGTTACACTTGTGGATGGCCTGGACCACCACTGCATTATGTATGAGTCTAGGGTCGTGTGTAAGTCTGTGTTTCGTTGTTTGTTCAGTTTGTCAGGAGTCTACACGTACATTTGTCGAGTGCTTAGTGAGTCTACATACGTCGAGTCGAGTCAGTCTAATGTCAGCTCGCGATGTCAGTCCCTTTCGAGTGTGAGGCAAGTCGGATCTCATGCGTACGTTGTGGACTTGCCTAACGAATAGGGGATCAGCTCTACCTTTCTGTCTCGGATCCAGTCACATACAGGGGCTCAGCGGTGATTCCCAGTGAGTCTTGAGCCGCCTCCACCCCTTGTGAGCGACCCCACCTTGGAGTGTCCACCACCAGCCTCATTCCTGGCAACGTGTGCATATAGAACATATACGGGATGAACAGGTGACTATTACTCAGAGTAGAGCGTACCCACGCTACCCGATACGGTGGAGAGCACGACCCACATCTGATCACCTGGGTGAAACTACGGAGAATGGAACGAGATCCGCAGGAGCGAGCAGCCACACCCCCTACTCGACGGAGTCGAGTTCTTCCCACCTGGGGAGAATTGATGGGGCATCGAGACTATTCCATTAAATGTTTGGAATGTATTTTTGTAACAATATTGTACTTGGTGTGTAATGTGTGTTTGTTTTGGATTTTATTTGGGTTTATGTGTAAAAAGGCCACGTAGGCCCAGCAAGGGTCCCCACCCTCTCTCTCATTGGGCCACTTGGCTTCTAAGGTCCATGTGGGGTTGGTTCAAAGTCCAAGATTGGACTTGGACCAAGGGGGGACAAATAGAAGAAAATTCAAAATTTGGTACCCCTTTTTCAAAGGGGCGCCCCCCCTTATATATTACTTAATTCATGTTGTATTTTTTTTTATTAATGGTCATTTGACCACATGGAAGATTAATGTCTTATCCCCCATTTGCCCCTCCCAAACCCTAGATCTAGGGATAGTTTATGTCTTTTATACATTTCTATATAACCCTTGTATTTTCCATTTTGTGGGAATTAATGAAAGAAAATTTCATTTACACAAGAGCAAGCCCAAGGGCACCCCTCCTCTCTCCTCTCCCCTTGCAGCTGGATTGCTATATTCTTAGAGTGGATTCCCTAGAAAACTTGGTGGATTCCAAGTGGTATCTCATCTCTGGGTGTGAAGCTCCACCGTCGCCTCTGTTCGTGCCGCCATCGCACCGCCGCCATCGCCGGAATTCTGTTTTCCACCATCCAGCAAGCCAAAGGCCGAATTTTAGCTCTCAACACGTAGATCTGACCAGGCTGAAGTTTTCAGGGTGAGTTCCCCTTGTTGATCCCACGTCCCACAAAAAAATTCAGGTTTTTCCAACTTCGTTTTCCCCCCTTTTCATTTAAAGTCCCACAGCCTACACAATCTGCCCCTGTGCAGACTTGTGTTCCAGCAGCCCAGCTCTTCACCCATTCGAACCCCTTTCCAATTTCAGATCGAGCTGAAAGTTGGACTAAGATTTCTGTCCACCAAAGCCTTCTTCCATAAATTTTTTTGTGATTTTATAAATTTTCTTTCCCATCCAAAAAATCACTGCAAAATCCGGACTCAACTCTGTCCCCTGCAGTCCAGACCCGACCACCCCCTATTATAAAATCCATTTCCCCTCTCTAACCACTTCAAAAAAATACAAAAAAAATATCCCCGTGTTCCTTACGTCTTCCTCTAGCTTCCATAAAAATCCCAACTCCCAGATCCAAAGTTTCAACCTCGGTCAACTCACGTCTTCAAGCAAATCTCAGTCTGCCCGGCCAGATCTGAGACAGGAAACTTTCCTGTTTAAAATTCCCCCATGGAAAACCCCGCCACAGCAAAATTCCTGTAACAGCCTATGGTCGTAGATCTCTGAAAGGGCTTCACAGCGGCGCCAGTTTAGCGTCGATCCGACGTCCGTGCTGATCGTAGCAGTTGTTTTCGCCGGGTCGCACAACCCTGAAACTGCTGAACAGATCCGTGGACAGCAAGCAACAATGTCCCCGTCGGTCCGCCTCGCCTTCCATGAGGCGAACCAGCTCGTCCCCTCCCTAGGGATCGTCCCTCCAGGAGTCCACACCGCAGCGGTACCACTCTCAGCCCGAACGGCCCGCCGACCAGGACGTGGACCCCACGCTTGTTGGCACACGCTACCATCGGAGCTGCCCAAAACGTTGCCCGTCAACCCAAACCCGCTACTCTCGGGTCCCACGTGTAGCCCTTTACCTCCCTGCGTGGAGTGAGCAGTAATATTCATTGTTGTAATTTAATTATTTACTGTACCGGGAGTACGAAGTTCGGCCGGGGTCGTCTTCCCCACGCCCAGAGCGTGGAGGTATCGTGTCCGCTCCCCACTTGACATTTGCTTTAATCGTATATATTTTCATATGCCGCTGCATGAGTGATAGGTTAATTAGCTCGTTATATTATTTCAATCACCGCTGCGAGAGAGTGAGCGTGACCTGTCCCGTGACTCGATCCGAGCACGCGGAAAAGCCGATACCCGAGACTTATTGCCGGTTTCTCAACCGCGCAGATCCACGCGTTTCCCTCGCTTAGGGACGTCCGCGAGCTAGAGTCCCAGGTTCGCGTCCCGTCCCGCATCACCCTCTCTCTTTTCCTGTCTCCCTCTCTCGTTCGCTGCCACATGTCCATAGACCAGAACCCGGCTACCTCGTGGGTGTGGCCACAACAACTTTCAGGAAGAGAACTGTCTCTAGTAGAAGAACCAACTTCGCAGCCGTCTCCATGTGTTTAGAGGCGAGCCTGATGTGGAGGAGATTGATGGCGGAAGAAACGGCGTACAAGGTAACTAGAGGTACCAATCTGAGAGAACAAGAGATGGGGCAATCAGAATGAAGGATTTTGCAAACTGGGTTTTGCTTCAGATCCGACAAAAAAGAGACTGAACGGAAGATCTCCCTCCCCCTCTCTCTGATTAGGCAAAGAGGGCAACCATCATGATTGAACAGGAGAACATGAAGGATCTGCTTGTGTGCTTTGCCATGCTGCTTTCTACTTCTTACCTCAGGTCTGTGGATTTCATCTTCTGAGAGATGGATGTTGACCTTTATATGAGAATAACAAGACAGATTGCAACTTATTTAGAAGACAGATTCTGTATATGAAATGGAAAATGACAGAAGATCAACCTTTATTTTAACTCATGTTAAGGGATTTTTAATCCTAACTCAGCTTGATCTGACTCTCAACTCTTCTTATTTTTAATCTACTGTCCTCGGCTTTATCCTGCCCTCCTCCATCTTCTATACCCTTCCCCTGCTTGCTAAGGAAAGTTATTCACGAAATATAACTTGGTTGGTTGGCGTTTTGCATTCATCATCAGGATTTGTTTGAGAAAGAGATCTAGCAGTTGTCAGCACACCTCAATACTAACCAAGGTAAATTTACTTAAAGCTAATGTCGACACAAAGATGGTGTGATTTTATCTTCCATCTTCTTATCTTCTAGATGATTTCTTATCCAAAGAAGATGCCTTTCCTGAACCAAGCAGGGATCAGTCATCACAAACACTTCTATCTAGTTTGTCTCAAAATAGAGTGATGCTCTCTTACAATTTTATGATGGGGAGGTGTCATATGGGTGAGCAAAAATAGTTACACTTGGTTATAAAAACAGTTTGTTTCTAATAAGTGTTCTTAGTAAATAGTTGTTTTTTGAGAATGAATGCAAGGTTCTGATTTTTTTATTAATGTGATTTTAGAAGAATGTATCACTTGAAAGATTCATGTTAATCTACTTCCTAAGATACGTTCTTGAAGTTGAACAAGGTAGACCCACAGCTCGCCATGGCAGAAGCTGACAAAGTTGAAGATGATGAAGACCTAAGGAAGAAGCTGTGGCTTATGGATGCAAAGCATGTCATTGAGCAAGAAAAAGGTGTCTGTTAGATCAATTTATTATTTCTCCCTAGGAAATTAATATTTCACAACTCACATGGCGAGTGAGACTGACGAGGGGAGGGCGCAGACCTGAGAAACTGAAGCACTTCCACCCAATAATTAATGAGGGGGGCCACAAGCCAAACAGAAGCACCAAACGCACAAGACACAAGGAAAAACGTTTTCTTTCTTCCACGTAAAAAAATGAACAGTGGAGGAGCTATTTATAGGGGCACCCAGCATTTTTTCCATCCCTTATAGAGGTTTTAGGACCGGATCCACCCCTTTTGGGGGCTTTGCCCCGGGTCCACCCCTCCTTTGGGGGGTTTGCCCCAGGTCCAACCCCCTAGGGAGTTGTTTCTGGCCTGGGTCCACCCTATACACAGGATTAAAAGGGTTTTTTTGGGTTGATTAAGCCTCAAATGGGTGTTCTACCCCAATTAACCAAAACAAGCTGCAACAGCAACACCAAGTCGGTTGCAATGGCAACACAAAGAAGCTGCAACAGCAGCAACAACCAAGTTAGCAGCAGCTAACAAATTTGAGCAGCAGCAGCAGCCAATAGGGGCAGGCAGCTAGCAGTAGCAACAACAAGGTTAGCAGCAGCAGCAGCAGCCAATGGGGGCCGCAGCAGCAGCTAACAGCAGCAACAAGTGTAGCAGCACTGGAGCAGCTCACAGAAGCAACAGCAGCAGCTAAAACAAGCGAACAGCAGTGGTAGTAGCTCACAGAAGCAGCACTGGAGCAGCCCACAGAAGCAACACCAGCAGCTAAAACAAGTGGACAACAGCAGCAACAACACAATAGCAGTAGTAGTAACACAATTGCAGCAGCAGCAACACAACAACAACAGCGGCAGCAATAAAAAAGACTTCTCACAGCAGTAAATGTTTCCTAGTCTACAAGTTCAAGCCAAGTCTTTGGCAAACCCAGCTCCAAGTGATGCAGTCTGCACTCTGAGCATCAGCAAAATCAACAAAAAAATGGTAGTGGCAGCCTGGGTCCACCCCCATATGGGGGGTTTGGACTGGGTCCACCCCCCCCCCCATATGGGGTTTTGGTCTGGTTCCACCCTCCCCACATAGGGTTTTGGCCCGAGAACAACTCCTCAACCTTGGGGTTTAGTCCGGATCAAGCCATAAATCCCCCATTTTGCCCCAGATGGAGGGTGAAACTGCCGAGACTCCCTCGGGGCTCTATAAATACCCCAGTGGGGCCCTCATTTACACACAGAGACAAAAAGAGGAGAACACACAGCGCAGCAGGAGGAGCAAAGCTTGTGTTTGGTGTTTGTGCTTTGGCTTGAAGGCCCATCTTTCGGGTTTGATCATCGGGTTTGTGTTGTGTTTGTGTTGTGAGGGTATGACATAAATTCCTCACTTAACTTATGTGCATCACAACCCTGTTGTGAACTATGTAACCCATATGGGTAAATGAGAATATCTCTCTCCATAGAGAAGTCTTTCAAATCTTGTGATTATGTAAACACCCTAGGTGTGGCCAAGACACTTGTATATGCCCTAATCGCCTACGAGCAAAGGGTAATGTGCAATCCAAAAAAAAACTTATGGACAAGTCAATACTCAAGAAATGTTCTCACAATGTCCTGTAGACTTTACAACACTTTATGAAATATACTTATGGCCACGTGAGCATGAGTTTATAAAATCCTGTGAATGCTCGAGTCATGAGACATCATACCTCACATCATGCAAAGATAATTATGGAGGTTCGAGACTCAGTTAGCCGTGTGGAGGTCAAATGGCCAACACATAGTAGCCCTGAACCTTGAGGTTATGAATCCGGGGATCTACCTCAATCCCCGTAACTACATCGGTTGAGTCCGTAGTCCTTCCTGAAACGCTCCCGATACTTGGCATCGCCTCGCACGACCTGATGCTTAGGGCAATGCCTTTAGCATCACAACTAACTTCGTGTAAACCGAGGATTTTCTTTGGCAGTTAATCAAGGGTATTCGGACTCGTGCCGATGTAAATAAACATCGACTGCGGTCGATGGAGAATTGTCCAATACTCGAACCCTAATCGTCTGATAAACTCAATCCACGGAATAAATAACTTATATGCAATAATTGGCTTCTACACATATGATCAATTGATAAACGTTTTCATGATGAATAACGTTTTTTTTTAATTTATTTCTTTTCCTTATTCACCACCCCTAACTAAATTTTCCTTTTTAAATTTTGTGAGTTAAACAGACGGACACGTCCGGTGGGACCATTCCCGCCCTTCTTCTTTCTGCCAAAGATTATCCACACCTTTACTAAGGCTGTGATGCCCTTTTTTTCTCTGTTTCAGGAGGGAAGAGGAAGGGAAGGTCACGCAGACACACTCAACGACCACAACAACCGACTTCGTCTGCAATGGCAGCTGTTACTTACGACCCGCTGGTCATCGCTGGTCATGCCAGGTTTGGATACCTAGCCACCCCACTGGTGTTTGGGGACTTCCCCACCGTGGTGGGCTCACCATACTTTCTGGGGGTGGTGCCAGCGGCTGAGGAACCCGCCCCCGCCCAGACTGTTGCTGCAGACCGAGCTCTCTCAGTCAATCACATTTTTTTGTTGCTGTTTCGAGTCAAAAGAAGCAGTGCCGCAGCCGTAGAGGCAGGAAGCCTGTGGCGGCCACATCCAACTCTGGAAAGACCATTCTTGTCGAGAATCTCAGAGTCCGACTCAATGGAGGAGAGCCAATAACACCTCAAGTCTGGCATGTGCCGGCCATTAGCACATCCAACTGCTTCAGTCTTCTTCGACAAGTTCGGGAAGATAAGGCGATCCTGAAAAAATCAGGTGCCCCAGAATCAGGTCGAGAGCAAACACGCCGATTTAAACCAAACACCCCCAAGCCTAGATCTGGAGGCAACTCAGTAAAGGAGCGACAACTCCATTTAAAACAAGTGTGGGTCACTAAAGAGAAGGCCCGCGCTCTCAAAAAGGATTAGGGCGGGCAGGCCCATCCAGATGTCTGACCTTGACAAGGCAGGGACGCCTGCACCCACGAAGCTGCCAGCCTCCCGTCCGTGGGGGCAAAAACACAGAGGGGTTCATGACAAGCCCCAATGTTCACCAACTTTGGGGTCAACCCAAAACAAGAACATATATTGAGGAGAGACTACGATGCCTCGAGTTTCCGTCTTTGACAGACTAGGGGCACCAGCTCACTCAGCGGCTCAACCGCCCCGAAAAAAAAGGTGGTGCATAAAACTAAGGACACTGTCAAAATGTTCGCCTGTTACACAACCGGCAATCAGTCGGAGGAGGCCTGCGAGGAGCTCAATGAGCCCTTGGTGCTCTTGAAGAAATCTCGCTCGGTTGCCCAAGCAGTTGCACAATTTAACCGAACTACTGTTGCCTCATCATTACAACAGGGGCAGGTACATGTTGAAGGAGCACCGGAAGAGATCCATAGTGCTCAAGGAAGGCAAAACCCAGCACCAGAAGATGAGCTGGGAGAAAACATTCAAGATATCACGCTGGAGAAGCTATGGCGTGAGAATCGAGAACTGAAGACCCTCCTACAAGGGATATTACGGGAACGAGAGGGGCCACTCCAAACTCCCGTGACATTGCAAGCAACCGAGAGAGCTCCTCCGAGTAGATCAGCAGTCGTCAACGCTCCATCCACCGCTGTGAAGATTCCAACAGTGGTGGAAGTTGAGGCCCCACAGGAGGGTGTCAATGTGCGGTCTTTAAATACACCAATGCCCGAGAGCCTAACAACTCAAAGGCAAATGATTGAAAAGATTGTGGAAGCCAAGTTTGCTCAACATGGCGAGGGTATCACAGCTATCGACTTATATAGTGTGCTATACCCTCTCCATCATCAATTCAAGAGATTGCCCCCAGATTGTCAGAAAGCCCCGAAGCTGCAGAAGTTCAATGGGCAGGGCTCTCCCTTGGAGCACTTAGCATATTACATGACAGCAATGGGCAACTTGGCGTTAGAGGAGTCATATCTCCTCCGTTATTTCGCCACCTCGCTCACGGGAGCTACCTTCCAATGGTACTCTCGATTAAGGCCCAATTCGGTGGCGGATTGGGCAAACATGCAAAAAAAGTTCCTCGACCGTTTTCAGACGGCCGAGCGAAAAGTTTCTCTCGCAGAGTTGTGTTCCCTGCGGCAAAGGCAAAGGGGAGACGACTTTGGACTTCATCCAACGGTGGAGGGACTTCAGTATGAGGTGTGATAACCCTCCAACGCAAGAAGATGCCATCACAATATGCCGAAGAGGCTTGGTGGCGGAAATTAATGAAAAACTCCTCGACAACAATGTTAAGGGGTTTGATCAGTTGAATTCAATCGTAGTAGAGATTGAAATGTTCTTTGTTGTTAACCCCGGTTACATCCATGCTAAGGGCAAGGCATCCAAAGACCGAGCCACCATTGGCAAAGAGTCAATGCGGTGGAGTTCACTCCACCTAACGGGGGCAATGGAGGAAATGTCGGCAAGTCGAACAAAAAGTCCGAAAATAAGATTCCATTGTCAGAACGCAAGAAGGCTCCATATTCTTTCAAAAAGGAACATACTAAGGAGCTTTTTGATCTCTATCTCGAACAAAAGCTCATAAGCTTGTCGAACCCGCGAAAGTCGAGACCCTGATAAGGTAGACAAATCTACCTATTGTGTATATCACAGAATGGCGGGACATGTTATTGAGGACTATTATGTCTTCAAAGATCTAAGTTGAAATTTTCATTCGGGACGGCACCATTGACATGCAAGGTCATCAGGTGGACCCACCTCAACGCCATCCGAAGACTGTTCGGAAATTCACAGCAAATGCTCCTCAACATCCCTCCGAGGCGAGTGAAGAAGTATTTATGGCCCGAGGCGAGTGAAGAAGTATTTATGGCCAGCGAATCTAACCAGCCGCACATGATGATACTAATGAGTCAGTGGTCCGTCCTTCCAACTGGCGACATCGGGTCTTGCTGAGCCATATGCCCGTGCAAATCCCTAAATGTCGGGTGATCCGAAGAACCATTCGGAAGATAAAAAGGGAAATTAGATGCCTACGGCGAGAGCAGCGGGAGCTCCAGCAATTTTTGCGGCATGTTGACGAATAGTTGGCCACATTTCCCTATGGGCCATTTGCAGAGAGGCTTGCTCCGACACCTGCAATAAGGAGAGAAGGGCCTTCAGCTGCTCAGGCGCTACCAAGGTCACAAGGATGGCTCTCCTAAGAGTCCTCAAACTCATCCAGGGGTGAAGAACCTGAAAAGTTGTATTCCTTTCCTCGTGACAAAGTCTTGGAGCTTTTCCATTTATGCCAGCATGAGGAGTTACTGGATTTGCCCACGGTGGAAGATAATAAAAGGACCAGCATAATGCTCCAACATGGCTATTGCCTATATCATCGGACAACGGGGCACGTCATTTATGATTGTCGGGCCTTTAAGAATGCCGTAGAAGACCTGATTAATCGAGGAAAACTCGATATGGGCAATCATCGAGTTGCCCCGCCACAACCTCGCATGCGGAGAAGATTAAATTTCTCCGCAAATGTGATACATACGTCAGCTTCTTTCACCTTTCCGGAGCCCAAGGCAGAAGGGGGAAACACCAATCTAGAAGAGTCTTCTCACCAATGTTACCGAGGCTGACGGCCTTCTCACCAATGTTCTTTCCGAAAGGAGGACACCGAGAAGATATTTGATGTACTCCTAAGGGATGGACAGATAATAGCGCATGAACCGCCGGCCTATTATAATGAAGTGGTTGAGATACACCCTCTTTACTGCAAATTCCATGCAAGGGTATCATATCTCACCCAAAAATGCCGGGAGGTTCAAGATTACATCGAGATCCTCATTCGAAGAGGGGAAATCGATACGCAAGGCAATTCCGTGGCACGGCAACGCCTCAGGGAAGCCACTTCAAGAGTCCTCCAATAGAGCCGTGAAGGGTAGACTGGTGAAACAAGTTTTGGGCATGCTGCAAGACAAATTCAACAAGGTGGCGCCAAAAAAGAGCGTCGTAAGGCCAATCCTAAGGCGAAAGCTGGGGCAAGTAAGCGAAAGGTTGCCGAAGGAACTGTAATGGCCCACAGACCTGACGTTCCTCAGAGTGGCATAAACGAATACCAAGCCTTGCCACCAGAGGTTATCCAACAGGTCATCCAGGCTACATTCCAAAAGCAACAAGAAGAAGGGGCATGGGTTAAAGTCACATCAAGAAAGCCCTCCAGGCCAAGAACTTTGAAGGTTTCGGCGCCTGGTGTAAGACATAGCCCCGGGAGTACATCTGCCACGGCTTCAAAGCCTATCCAGCCCTCTGCCCAAGAGATGGCGCAGGCCAAGAAGCAACAAAAGAACAAAAAGAATAATCTTAAAAGAAGGTTAAAGAAGCCAGCGGTACAAGTTGCTGTCGTGGAGATCCCGAGGGAGTTAACCCCTTTGCAAAGGTTGTAGAAGCTCATTGATGAGTTGGAGGAGTATACTCCCTCTTGTCCTACTCAGGTAATCTCGTTGGACAAATACATCCTATGGGAGGAAATGGAGTGCAAAACCCGCTTGAGGAACTAGCTCCGTCAGATGTACAGACGGGTGAAAGAGGGAGAGAAACTCCTGATCCCAGAAGAGCTTTCTTTCTTTTATAAAGATGAAGAAATCACTGTCGAGAAGCTAGAAGAGATGCTCTAGAGTTTCTCATGTAACATGGTTGCAATCCCTCCTCCCGATAACATCAATTCAGTCCCCGAGGAGGATGGCCCGTCATCTGGCCATTCTAAACGCAAAGGAGCCATGGTCACATACCAACGGCGCCCAATAGGAGAGAGAAGCCGAGGCCGAGGTCGAGGACGAGGCGACGACCGTGACAGGGGGCCAAGGCCATTCGCCGGAGAAAGGGCTAATGTCTCTAGCCCCGATAAAGTGATAATATTCCGGGGAGAAAAATCCAGCCCAATTCCAGAGGTAGAGATAAGGGGACGCAATTTCAAATTCAGTCCTCAAGAGCCGACAGAAGAGTCCATAGATCCAGATATGCCACCAAAGGCAAAACCCGAAATGCCAAATGAGTCAATCGAGGAGGCCAACTCTTCTGGAAAGGATCAACAAGATGCACCATCGCCCCCGGAAGAAGAGCGACCCCCGGCTCTACTGTTCCAAGGAGAGGCAAAAGAGCCGGAAGGGGTAAACCAACCCCCCAAGCAAGAGAACCCTTCTTGCGGCCCAACTTGGACAAGATATTCCCTTCTCTTGAAAGGGCTCGTGCCATGGTAGACCGCAAGATTATTGAGCAAATGAAGTGGTTCCCTACCAACATTACTATATGGGAGGCTATCTCTTGGAGCAAAGAATTGAGGGAGGCCCTTGTGAGAATTCTCCAGGAACCAGAGGCTTATGAAGCCCATGTAGCTGAGCTGCAAAGCCAAGCCTACGAGGCATTCGCAGCCAATGTCACCTTTTTAGAGAAAGATGTGTGCAAGGGTTGGATGTCAGACTTTCGGCTGACAATGTCACACTTTCGGCTGCGAATCAAGGGTTGGATGACATACCAGAGCACATACAAGAAATGTGCACGAAGCAAAAGATCCCGCAAGTACAAGATCCTACTCGATGGAAATTTTTCCAGTAAAAAAACTTATCGACAAGTCTGTACTCATGAAATGTTCTCACAATGTCTTGTAGACTTTACAACACTTTATGAAATATACTTATGGCCACGTGAGCATGAGTTATAAAATCCTGTGAATGCTCGAGTCATGAGACACCATACCTCATATCATGCAAAGATAATTATGGAGGTTCGAGACTCAATTAGCCGCGTGGAGGTCAAATGGCCAACACATAGTAGCCTTGAACCTTGAGGTTATGAATCCAGGGAGATATCTCAGTCCCCGTAACTACGTCAGTTAAGTCCGTAGTCCTTCCTGAAATGCTCCTGATACTTGGCATCGCCTCGTATGACCTAGCGCCTAAGGCAATGCCTTTAGCATCACAACTAACTTCGTGTAAACCGAGGATTTTCTTTGACAGTTAATCAAGAGTAGTTGGGCTCGTGCCGATGTAAATAAACACCGACTACGGTCGGTGAGGAATTGTCTAATACCCAAACCCTAATCGTCTGATAAACTCAATCCACGAAATAAATAACTTATATGCCATGATTGGCTTCTACACACATGATCAATAGAGAAATGTTTTCATGATGAATAACGTTTTTTTTATTTATTTCGTTTCCTTATTCACCACCCCTAACCAAATTTTCCCTTTTAAATTTTGAGTTAAACAGTGTCAAAAGGGAAAATATAAGAAAGGCAAAAGCATTTCTCAAGAAAATTGATGGGCTTCTAAAGATCAAGGATATTTTACCTTTTTTCCCCAGATTGTGCACTGATTGATGATCTCAGCGTAACATATCTCATATCAATTTTCTACACAATTATGATGTCGTAAGTGTTGACGCTTTGATGATTAATGAATATTGGTGATTAAACTAACAGGATAGTCTGTGATGATTTAATGAATGTACTTCACATTACTTTATTTTGCTTGAATTGGGACATCATATCAGATCCAAATCCAAAATTATAAGTTTGAATGTCCCTTAAGTTGTTATTTTATTTTATACTTTTTTAACTAGATAAGGTCTCACATTCTAATGAACTTGCAGGAGGGGACAAATCCTGTTGCTCTTGGATCAGGAAGTCCAAGACGAATGCTTTATTCTGGAAGCAAGACCTCTGTAGTTAATGGTGATGTTCTGGAGCTGATTCTAGGTCGTCATTTCTTTAGATTTGCCTCACAAGATCCTGAGAAGCATAAATCATCATTGAGTAGATATTTTTTTATGTCATTCTTATTTGGTAACTAGTAAATGTGCTAACAAATATGTTGACTATTAACTACTTTTACCACCATCCCTTCGGTGAATAGATTTCAATTTTTTTGCCATTCTTGATTCTTACTTGCAGTTAATGGCACCTGTTGCAAGTAAAGGTGTCCAAGGATACACCAAATTACATCCTATGGCACTGGTTACAAGTTAGTGTTGTAGGATGATTATAAGACTCTGATGCAGGTTGATGTCTTTTTTAATGCATGAGATTAACATAGTCTGACATATCAGTTTTGTTTATCATGTTAAGATTTCAAAATGAATGGCAAACAAGATGATACAACTTGTTGGAAGTTGATTCACGTAAATACCATAGGATTCTTCACACCTGAGATTTCCTCCCGCAACAGGATTATTTATTACTACTCTTATATAGTGTGCAGAATTTGAAATTCCTGTGTGTCATGCTGCTTGTTACTTTCCTTTGCATACTTATGACTAGTTATCTTTTTCTTTGGGTGGAGGGATGATTACATGTGCGCATAGTTGTCAAGGCGGGCGCTTAGGCGTCGCCTAGGCGCTCTTGAAAGGGCAAGGCGCTGTAGCGCCTTATTGACACTGGAAAAGGCAACCTAGACGGTCGCCTAGGCGGGCTAGGCGCCAAGGCGGGGCCAACCTTGACCTGTCCGAACCGGATCCGACCTTGTTATGTACATTTAACTCATTCTTTTTTATAATTTTCTTGATGTTATTATATTCTTTTGTAATTTTTCTGAACTTTTTACATTTACTTTTGAATCTTTTGCATTTACTTCTAATTTTTTTGTAATTTTGTTGATACAACTTAGTTTTCTATAATTGTCACATAATTTAATTACAATAGTTTCTTCATGTAATTTATTTTTTTATATTTTTTAAATTTTTATTCTTGATTTATATATTGGAGGATATATATTTTTGATTTTTTAATTAGTGGCCGAAGTGTCACCTAGGCGACGCCTAAGCGAACGTCTTGTCGCCTAAGCGCTTAGGGATCCCGTGAACGCCTTGGGACGCCTTGTCGCCTTGACAATTATGCATGTGCATATGAGATTTACTTTACCAGTGTTTCAATGACTCTTTATCATCTCTAAAAGACAATTTTATATGCTATGCAATGGCTTTGAGCACGGTTGAACAAGCATAGGCGTATGGGTCTTGCTGATAGTCAGACACCTGAGTGATTATTTTTTATTTAAAATTTTCAAATAAGAAGTGTAATGTTAGTATTTACGATGTGGATCTGAAAACATATCTGAACTATCCAAGTGTAAATGGACATGAGTGGACAGATTGCAAAGATTTCACTATTTAGCTAGCTTTTTATACTTTCTCTAATTATATAATGTTGCGGTCCATATAAAATATATGTATTTGTTTACATCAACTTGATTTTGTTTGCATCTAGATGCGATGCTAGGTTGTCGTCATGAGTACCTAACAATAGCAAGAAAAAAATAAACAATTCAGCATAATTGTGTAAAGTAACCTTGTTTAGTTAACAAGTTGGATAAAGTTGAAGGCCTGGTCTCTTTTGGCCCACTAGTGAGGTAAAAAATATCACAAAGTTCAATTTCAGATCCGAAATTAAGGTGAAGATTTGGGTCTCTTTCGGCCACTAGAGGTAAAACTAGAAGGTGCGGTTTCGGGCCTGATTCGGATCCAAAATAACTCTTTTGACCCCTTAGTGAGTTAAGAATCACAAGATCCAATTTCAGATCTGATCCAGATCCGAAATTAAAGTTAAGATTTGGATCGTTTTTAGCTCACTATAGAGATAAAGTTACCATGTCTAATTTCAGATCTAATTCGGATCCAAAATAGCCTTTTTTGGCCCACTAGTGGGGTGAAAACTACAGAAGTCTAGTTTCATATCTGACCCGAATCCGAAATTAAATTTCAGATTTAGATCCGGATCCGAATTGTTATTAATGTTCGGATTCAGATCTTGTCTTTTCGGATCTGGATTTGGATCAGCAAATGTCCGACCCATTGGCACCCCTACTTTTCGGGAGTAATCATATATGAAACTCACAAAGTATACTGCACCTCCCAATGATGGGGTTGACACCAGTCACCAAACATCTGAGTGTACTAATTCCATAACCTCTTTACTTCTGTGTAGAAATCTTGAATTGGACTCCGCACTGTTTCCTCAGTACACAAAATTGCAAAAATCTACTTTGCAAGATTTTACTTCTAACAACAACTTCCTCTTATGGAGTTCCATCATACCTCTCTCACTCATATGCCTCAGCCGCATATGCCAGAGTCATGTCCTCAATACTACTCTCTACTGAAGATGATACAGTAGCATTGCCTACAACTGTACTCCCACACAGTTTGTACAGTTTGTTCTCAGTCTGCTTCCCCTTCATAACAACCAGAGCACCTTTACTGATTTGAACAAACCACTGCCAAGAGCTGCTGACAAACCAAATCCACACTTCTCTAAAAAATCTAGAGAAATCAAATTCTTTTTCAGTTCTGGAACATGTCTGGCATCTCCTAATATCTTGATGACACCATCATGCATCCGGATTCTGATGTTCCCAATATCAACTACCTTACAAGGGTGATCATCACCGAGCACAGTTGCTCAACCCTCATAGCTCATGCAGTATCAAACAATTCCCTGTGTGAACAATAATAGAATGAACATCCAGAATCCATGGTCCAAGATGTAAGAAAATGATCATTACCTAGTGATGCTACAAGCAATTCTGCGTCATCTACTGGCACTTCCGCGCCACCAAATCTGTCTACTGCTACACTTGCTGAATCAGCCTGAACAACTCTCTTCCCCTCTACTTTCTACTTCAACAAAGGACAATCTCTTTTGTAGTGTCCCTTCTGATGACATCTATAACACTGCCTTCGTAGCATTAGATTTAGACATTCCTATGCTCTTTACTCGATTTTTATCCTTAGATCTTTCACGACTTCTGTCCCTGGCCATCAGACCTTCAAAAAAGAATCATTCATGTTACATCTCCTCCTTGTCTCATTTGACCTGAGGACTATAGTAACCTCCTCAAATGACAAAGTCTCCTTGATCAAATTATCAAATGAAACGTGTAATAAGTATAACATCATGATGGCTTTATCTTCATCATCAAACCTGACCTCGAGTTGTGACAGATCAATGTTTTTTTTTTAACCAAAGACCGACCAATCCGAACAGATACTGGTCGAGTGCACCCTCCCTCATAGAGGGAGAATGTTCTCACTCCCCCAGGATGTACCCGTGGCCCTAGATTTTATTACTTTTGGATGAGAGGATTACAGGGACAAAGGGGTGCACCCCTGAGGAAGCAGAAGGCCAAACTAAAAAAAGGCCCTTAAGAAACAACAAGCTAAAGAAGACTAGAAACAAACAAACAAAAGATACTAAAAGGATCGGATGGCTGGCAAACCAACCTTATCCATCCTGAGGGCCCCCTTGGCCAGCCTTGGTAGATCCCTTTCATGGACGAAAACTAGTATTTCCAGAGGCATTGCAAACATATGATGCTAAAAAGTCGGCTACTTGATTCCCCTCCCTAAAGATATGCTGAAGCAGACAGCCACTGTCTTGAAGTAGAACCAAAGTCTTCTTCCACCACGGGAGAGCCATCCAGCTGGGAGACTCACCCTTCCCAGCAGCCTCAACTAGGAGAGCACAGTCTGAGAAAGCAGCAGCCAAACTTAACCCACACCGCTGTGCAATTGCTAAACCATCGTGCAAGGCCCTTGTCTCAGCCAACAAGCTATTGCCATATCCATAATAAAATGCAAAGCCTATAATCAATCTTCCAGCAGCATCCCTTATACAACCACCACCTCCGCTCCTTCCTGGGTTACCCTTCGAAGCCCCGTCCACATGCAAAGCATGCTCTTGCAGAGCCAATATGCAAGAAACCATGAGGGGCAGTTTAATTGTGACCTGAGGAAACAATTGGAAGGAAGCAAGACATCTGGACTGAGCATGGGATATTTGCTTTTGCAAGTTGAGCCTGTCCAGAACCACTGAAATGGAAGAGAGAATTCTCCTCTTAATAAGAGCACTTCTCAGGATCACACCTTCAAATCTGGCAGCACACCTGAGCTTCCAGACTTCCCACAGCATCAGTACAACCGCATACATCCCAATGAAATCAAATGCTGAATGCAAATTAGAAGCTGATAACAAATTCCATAACCGAGTAGTAATCTGCTCACTTAACCTAACCCTGTTGCTAATCAGAGGATTCAGCCAACCTCACAGCTCTACAGCCAACTCACCAGAGATAAAAACATGGTTGAGGTCTTCTTGACAAGGAGAAGAACAACAATTGCACCTGGAGACCAATGGGATACCACAGTCGACTATCCTACCGTCAGCAGGCACAACTCGGTGAAAAAGCTTCCAAGCAAACATAGCAACCCTCGGAGCAATGGCAGAATGCCACAACTTAGCCCAAGCTGGCCTCCGCAAGCCTATGGTCCGAATCAAATTGCACACTGACTTAACTGAGAACTTGCCTTTCAGAGTACCTGTCCATACACAAATATCAGCTTCACTAGTAAATTGAATATCAGGGAAATGAAAATTATTGCTGAGAAAGCCCCTAGCCTCATGCTGTGGATCCTGGAATACTTCTCTGACCGAGGCCAAGGGAGGACCAACATCCCCATTGCTTCCACAGGCCTGAGCCATATTGACAATTGGACCATTCCCAGTCCAATTGTCCCTAAGAAAATCAGTATCCGCCCCTCTCTTAATAAACCACCTGCTGTTGGAAATTAAAATTTCTCTTGCCTGCCTGAAAATTGCCAAAGGCATTCCAGCAGGAAAGGGCTTGATGCAATTAGCAAAATGGTATTTGATGAAGCGGCGCCGGGCATACAGGGACCAGAGAGATGTCCCATGAAGAATGTTCCACAAAATTTTAACAGTCAGGGAGTTCTGAACCCATTGCAGGTCCCTTATACCCAATCCTCCCTCTAAACGGGGCTTCTGGATAACTGACCAAGCTACCCAGTGTCGACGGTTGGTGCCTTTGTCACCATGCCAAAAGAAGTTTGCACATTGGCTTTCAATGAATTTTAATACCTTCTTCGGGATAAAACATGCTGAAGCAAGATAAATTGGTATGCTGTGTAAAACTGAATCAATAAGGACTGCTCTGCCAGCTGGAGACAAAAGCTTGGACTGCCAACCTTCCAATTTGATTTGAATCCTTTCAATTAAGAAACTGAAGTCAGAACAAAGATATCTGCCCTTCTTGACAGGGATTCCAAGATAGCTAAGGCCTGCAGTCTGATATTTGTAGCCAGTGAGGGTGCAGATGGACTGTCTAAGAGAAAGAGGGGCTTTAGTTGAAAGGATAAAGCAACTCTTGGTTGCATTAACTTTCTGCCCTAAACATTGCTCATAGCTACTAATGAAGTGTTGGAAAGCTTCTATATTGTGTCTGCTAGTATTCAAGAAAACCAGGGTGTCATCAGCATATAGTAAATGTGAAACCTGCATAGATTGCCTAGGCCCTTTGTAACCTTTTAAACTTCCTGATTGAAATGAAACAGTGAGGCCTCTACTAAGGACTTCTGATGCAATAATGAACAGAAAAGGAGCTAAAGGGTCCCCTTGCCTGATGCCTCTGCTAGACTTGAAAAAACCAGTAGCCACACAATTGAAGTTAACCAAAAACCAGCTATTGTAGAGAAGCATACCAATATAGGAAGTAAACCTAGTGCTAAAACCAAATTTTCTCATGACAGCTAAAATGAAATCCCACTCCATCCTATCATAGGCTTTAGCCATATCTAATTTAAGGATTACATTATGGCCTCTCACCTTCCTATTGAGGTCCATCATTAACTGCCGGGCAAGAGCAACATTATCCAGGATGAAACGCCCTTTCACAAAAGCCCCTTGCTCCATGGAGATTACACTAGGCAAAAGCAGGGCCAGTCTTTCAGATATAATCCGAGTGATGATTTTATATGAGAAGTTACACAAACTTATGGGCCTAAAGTCATTAAAAGGCTTAGGTTCTTGCACCTTGGGGATTAAAGTTATGAGAGAGGAGGAAATACCTCTAGGAAGAGAAAATCCTTTAAAGAAAGCCCACACTGCTTCGATAACATCCTGTCCAACAATATCCCAGATTGATGTAAAAAATTCCCCAGAAAAATCATCCGGACTAGGAGAACTAGAGCCCTTAAGAGACCAAGCAGTTTTGTGGACCTCTGAGGCATCAGGTAAGGCACAAAGGGCTGAATTCTGGACCTCTGTAACAACCTGAGGGATACAGTCAAGCATGGAGGGATCTATTAGATGATTCTCAGAAGAAAATAACTACTTAAAACATACCTCTGCATGGGACTGCAAGGATTCCTGATCTATTAGTTGTGACAGATCACTGATGATCTAATTAAACTCGTTGATGTGCTAAATCAGATTTCCCTTTCGACCATCCGAAAACTGTACAACTCCTCCTTCATGAATAACTTGTTGGTAATGCTCTTATCCACATACATCTCCAACTTTTTTCATAATCCCTTCGTTGTCTTCTCTGTCATCACATCATACAGGACTGAGTCTGCAAGACACATTCAGATTGTACTAAAAATCATCTGCTCCAGTTCTTCCCAATCCTCCTAATCCATTTTTGCATGCTTCTCTCTTGTCAATGCCCTACTGACTCTCTGTTGAACCAGTGAATCCTTCACTCTCATTTGCCATAGATTGAAATTACATTTACCATCGAACTTGTCGAACTCAACCTTCATCAATCCACTCATCTTTGTCTGCATTGTAGATCCGTGCAAAACATGACTCTTTGATACCAATCTGTTGAGCACACCTCGCAGCAGAAACCTCACTGTCCTCACCCAAGTTAGAAAACGATGACGGTGTATCACAAATACAAAAACAAAGATGCACAAAAGAAAAGAGAAAGAAAGAGAAGATGAAAGAGAGAGAGAGAGAGAGAGAGAACATAGGGAAATTTACGTGGTTCGGTTAGCCAGATTGCCTCCCTACATCCACGGAACCTTGCTCAGCTTCCTTCTCTGCACTAACACTAAGAATAGAGATACAACAGCAGCGACTTGAATCTGAAACTCGCCTTTTTAGGTTACCAAGTTAGATTTTCCTTGTTCCCAATACATAATATATATAAGAACTCTGGGCACTACCCGACCAATATTCTCTAATCAATAGAAGAGAATACTCCCCCAATTATTGGCCCTATCCAACAATTGGTTAAAACAATAAAGGCACCTTTTTCCACACTCCTGACCATACAAAATGCCACAAGTATTGCCTAGGACGTATCGTCCACTTTTTGCCTAGGCTCCACCTGATCCTCAGTCTTCTTTATCCGGATCTACGACTTAGACGACGCTATCGTCTAAGTACTTCATTGCTTTTGTCGTTTTGTTCGACTTAGACGATACTTCGTCTAAGCGACTTGTGCTTCTTCTAACTTGAGCTTCGTCTATCTTGAACTTAGACGATTGTTTACACGCGGAATTATTTTTTAGGACATCCGATTTCGTCGGATGGATATGTCATATATTTTGACATGTATATGAATTTCGCGCCTTTTTAAATTTATCAGACGATTTAGGGTTCGGGTACAAGACTTTTCCCCACCGACCGGAGTCGGTGTTAATTTACATCGGACGAGTCTGAATACCCTTGATTAAACTGCTAAAGATCTTTTGCTACCCTTGACAAAGAAAAAAAGCAAAGGGGACTTTCAATTTCCTTCGGAGCGGAATTTTGATTATGACCTTTTTTGTTATCTCTTATGCGGCCTCACCTTTTCATGTTTGAAAGGGAATATGTCGCTCCGAATTACATGTAACTTTTATGATCCCGATGAATTATATTCCACAACTTTCAATTTGTTTTTACGAACATAAGCGTGATTATTAAAGAACTTTGGGGGATGCAGTTTGTAAGGCTTGATCTTGTATGTTTATTTTTATTATTGCAGCCCAAAGAGATTTCTCCATGACAAGAACAATTGTTGGAAATTCTTTGCCCATTTGATTTCTTAAATTTTCATGATTTGTGAATGTATATATGCACAATTTTACGAACTTTCGGGCCAATGGTGTAATTTTACGCCAAGAGAGACCTTTGTATAATTTTGACAAGAACCATGCCAATCATAGTTTTCATGCTCACTTAATTATTTCATTGTCATAGTATTCCTCATTACATAACATCATGAAGCCCCTTTTATATATGAAGGGGTATTTATGTCAAATACACAAAATCCATGGGATTATAGTGAGAGGAAAAGGGGCGCACCCTTCCTCTTACTTTCTCTTTTGACTTGGGCCTTAGAAAAGCTCTCCAAGTCTTTGTCTTCCTCTCTTCTCTCATTTTCTCTCCGTCTTCTTCTCTTCTCCTCTTGTTCCTTGGAGTAGCCTCCCTTTTATAGTAGATCCCACAAGTGGCGGAGGGGGTGGTAAAAAACCTCTTGGAGTTCCTCCGGTAGAATATCAAAGGCCAAGGTAACTTCTCCTCTTCCTTGTTTCAGTTTCTTTTTGCATCATTCTTTCCTTTTTTTTTTCTTTTTGTTTGGGGCTTACGGATCGAGTAGAGTGGGGGAGAACCCCCTCCGCCACTGTGCAGGGAACCGGAGGGGGTTCCCCCTCCGGTAAGGGACCGGAGGGGGGTCCCTCCGGTGGGTCGCGGCCGCGGGGGAGCCCCCCCCCCCCCCCCTCCGGTATAGGGACCGGAGGGGGTCTCCCTCCGGGTCCGGCTGGCGCGGGGAACCCCCCCTCCGGTACAAGGACCGGAGGGGGTTCCCTCCGGGTCCGCAGCAGCGGGGGGATCCCCCCCCTCCGGTACGTGAACCGGAGGGGGTCTCCCTCCGGGTCCGCAGCAGCGGGGAGCCCCCCCCCTCCGGTACATGGACCGGAGGGGGTTCCCTCTTGGTCCGGCAGCCGCGCGCCCCCCCCCCCCCTCCGGGTCCGCAGCAACGGAGGGATCCCCCCCCTCCGGTACATGGACCGGAGGGGGTCTCCCTCCGGGTCCGCAACAGCAAGGGAGACCCCCCTCCGGTACAAGGACCGGAGGGGGTCCCTCGGGGCCTTCCTCCGCGTGCCGTCAAAAGAGAGAAAGGGGTGGAGGGGGTTGACCCCCACTCCCTTGGCTATAAAAGGATCCGGGGGATTAAAAAAATTTCCTTTTCACCTCAGTACGGCCGAGTGGTGGGCATTTGAAATCGCTGTACTTTCTTCTTGGTCCCGGTGCATCCAGGTTGACCATCCGGACATCCGGAAAAAAAGTTATCTTCTTGCGGAATAATTCCCACGCAAGTTTATAGGCCTGAAAATATTTTTGTCAAGACCTTTCAATGCACATATATGCGCATAAAAATACAAATCCCCAATATCCATCTTGCCGGGTTGTCGGAGGGATTTACGGCGAAGGCGACCCTTGTCATTTTAAGGCTTAGCGTCAACCCGCTTCTTTTTCTTTATTTCAGGAACTCTTTTCAAAAGAACTTAAATAACACACACATTTTTTTTTTGTTCCAACAAATGCCCCCCATGGGTGGTCCGTCGAGGCCGAAGGCAGAGGCGGGCGACCCGTGCCGTCTCTTTTTTTCTTCTTCTTTTTCTTTCTTTTCTTCGTTTCTTCCTTTTTCATATTTCTATTTGATATTGCCATAGCGAACTGTCATCGTGGTATTGGTCTTTTCTCTTCGTACTTCCATTTGATATTTCCATATCAAACTAACATTGTGCTATCTCCTTTCTTTTTTCTCTTTTTTTGTTCTTTTCTTTTGCAGGCTATTCAGCATGCCTCGATCTAGGAGAGGCCAAGTTCGTGCATCTCGGAGTCAGGACGGACGTCCTGCTACTATTGCTTCCTCGAGATTGATGCCGTCTTTGGGGTCGCCGCGGGTTACAGCAGAGACTCTATTTTCACTTGACAGGGGGCTGAGCATTGTTGCTTCGAGCCCTTTACCCGAGGGAGATCCAGGCGATGGCATGGTTGATTCATCTTTGATTTGCAGACATGGTGGCTGTGTCCGCTACACATATGAACGTCCCAAGGGTTACCCAAAGCACTATCCTTTGGATGAGTTTTTATTTCCCTTTATCCAGAACTTCATTCCTGAGGGGACGGATGATGGTGACAGTTTCTTGACCGCAGAACGCGTTCAGCTCGAGAGAGCCATTCTTGTGGGTCGTGATAGCCTGCTTGGCTGTTGTGGAGCTTCTTTTCCCAGCTTCCCCATGGGCCTTGTTTGCCAGGTTCAGTTTCCTGCCGTTACTCAGTTAGGCTTTTTTAGTTCTGAGACTGGATGTCCAGTTCAGGATCGGGCCTTCTCAGCTGCTGCTTGGGATTTGGGTGGAAAACACCGGGCAATATCAGATTCTTGTTCAGGTCTCTTCTTGGCTCCATCCGGCACTCGGTTTGCCTCAGAAGGGTATGATAAGCTTTGTCTTCTGGACAAAATCATGTGTGGTTCTGCGCCCAGTTGGTATGGTATATGGGCGGTTATTCCTTCCCACAGGTTTCATTTGGGGGCCACAGAATGGCTCATGGGTGTCCTTCATCATTACAGTCGGCTACTGGAGCTTGTGGGCATTCGTCATGCTGTGACTGCCGCTTTATATCGCTATCCTTGCTACAGTGGGCTTCTACAGGCATTGGCGGAGAGATTCAACCGTCGATTCAACACTTTTGCTACAGCAGAGGGTGAAACCGCCCTGGATTTATGGAGTTTTTACAGAATTTCGGGACTTCCCATTTCGGGACGGCCTTATGAGGAGGTGTGCCTTGATGATCTCCACAGGAATTATTCCACAGGTTCAAGTGAATATGGCCTTCCTTTGAGCTTCAGGTACTTGATGAAAGTTTGGCGGGATCTAGCCCGTTTTGGTAAAAAGAAGGCACCTTCAGCTTCTGCCGGCGCCGTGCGAGTTAGTTTGAATGCTTGGGTTCAATTCTTCTATAATGGACCATTTTGCTTTCATGAGCGATTTGCCGAGGATGACAGGCCTTTAAGTGAATACCATCAGCTGATTCTGCCTTCACAGGAAAATAGGCGATATTTGCTTGCACCTGAAAATGAGGGGTGGAATCCCCGACGGCTGCCGGATCAAACTTATCTTGCGGCCTATCTTGTTTACTGGTTGGCTACTTTTGTTATGCCATATGGCGAGGAGGGCCTGATACGGCCTGAGATTATTTACCCAGCGTGTCTGCTTGCAGATGGTCATAAATTGGCAATCGCCCCTGCTGCATTAGCAAATATTTATCATGGATTGGGGAACTTGACAGCACATAGTTCTCCTAGAGATAGAAGTGTTTACATGGCCACACATTATCTGAGCGCATGGGCCGGACTTTTGCTACCCTCATTATGCCAGAGTGTGCCAATTGAAAACCCCGTGGCGCCATTGATATTTCTTTTTCGAAACCGGCCGGATCAACAACAATATGAGCATTTATTAGCAGCACGGAGGATGCTTTCCTTTGTGCCTGTACAGGGGAATGAGGGTCTTCAGTTTGCTTGTGGCTCTCATGACTTCCGACCATTTGCTGTTGAAGGTC
This sequence comes from Amorphophallus konjac, assembly GCA_022559845.1. Classification (NCBI taxonomy): domain Eukaryota; kingdom Viridiplantae; phylum Streptophyta; class Magnoliopsida; order Alismatales; family Araceae; genus Amorphophallus; species Amorphophallus konjac. The sequence continues at coordinate 153,171,522 of CM040128.1, forward strand.
GGGACAAGGTATCTTACGGCCTTTCTTATCATCAGTCCACCAGCTCGACTTTTTATGAAAACTGGCTGTATTGTATTAGGCCAAGCATGCTCGTATTCAGGAAGGGCAGCACAACTATTCTAGAGCCATACTTTCCTTACCGTTTTTCACGAAATTTTGGCTATGACCAATCAGTGCCTCCAAATGCAGACTTTGGCATAGATTGCAGGCTTTGCAGGGGCCATGACACCCACCTTGTTGCAGGGAGTTGGTGGGATTATTTTTTCCGAGATGGTGCTGCTGAGCAGTGTCTCCTGCCCGAGGCAAGGCGAGTTGGCCGGGTTGACATCTATTATGCACGCTGGTGGTTTAAGTATAGCAATGTTTTCCGACAACTCCCACAAAAGATAAGGGAAGCTGAAGAGGCTCGACTGGGCAGTACCGACCTACCGCCATTGATTGTGGAAAATTCAGTGCTTCATACCCAATTTTCAAAAATTGCAAAGGCGGTGAGGGAATTTCGCCTGCAGTGGGAGGCTCAGAACGGGGCCATTACCGTAGACCGTCGGCCATATGCGGGTGCAATTAAACCCTTGAAGCGCCCGCCAGTTACTACTTCGGGGCAAGGTGAGGCCTCGGCGGATCAGCGAATGTATTTTTGGTGGACACACTTCTTGCCGGATTGTGGTTATCCTCAGACTGCACCAATGGATACTCCTCTTCACCCTGAAGACTTTACCAATGACTTGTGGCCGAAGTGGGAGCGACACCTGATCGGGTCCATCACCCGTATCGGGCCCTTTGAGTATGCCACCTTTGTTGAAAATGGCATTACCCTCGGCGATCTCTGGGAAGGCGTATCCAAGGCTGGGAAGGTGGTAGGTTTACGTCCTGAGCAAGTGGTGCTGCAACCCTCCTTTTCGCTAGCCCCGAATGGTATGTGGTTCAGTCATTTTTACTTTTTACTTATCTGTGCACTGCCATTTATTTCTCTCTTACGTGCTTCTTCACCCCCCTTTTTTTGTTTCACAGAGAGCTATATAGCTGCCAGAGATATGCCACATAAAGGGAAGAAAGCTTCAAATCCCCAGAAGCGGGCCCGTCCTGGTGAAGATGAGGGCGGCCACACTCGTGCTTGTCGTGCCCGCTCTAAAGGAGGAGCTTCAGAGGAGAGGCCGGGTAATATCCCTCTTTTGTTTCTCATTCTCTCCTTGGAGATGTGTCACTTATATACATATATATATATTTCTATGCCCCTCAGGTGCCAGGGTGGAGGGTGATATTTCGGCTACAAATATTCTCCTTTCGCCAGCGCTAGAGGATACCGGGGAAGATGGAGAGCTCCAGGATGACGATTACAACCCCGTATCGGGCGCCTCACCCCCTTTCTCCCACGGAGGGCTCGACGACCGCATACCCATAGGTAGGGTGCTTCTCCCCACTATGATGAGTAATAAAGCCATAATCTTATTCCCTTGCTAAAGATGTTCTCCCCTTCTTCTCTTTTTTTTAGAGGAAAATTTTGAGGAAGGATGCGCCAATATTCCTCCCGTACTGGAGCCAGGATCAAGCACAGGTCCAGCCTTTTTTAGTAAAATCTTCTTAATTTTCATATTTGATCCCTTTATTACAGGGAGAACTTTCACTTAGCAGTGATCATTTCAGGTTTCTCAGCTGAGAATTCAGTGATCTCTATGCAAGAATTTACTGCCCTCTTGGATTCCAGCCTGAATGCAGATCTGCCAGAGTTTTTTATAAGCCTGACCACTGATCGGGGCCTGGTGACCCAATATTCTCAAGAGCTGTTAGCCGAAATACGCAGGGAAAAGACTCCAATCCCTGAGGCCGGAGAATTGGATGTAACTATCCATGCTGTTGGTATGTACTTCTAGTTTTAGCCCACCGAGTTATTTTGCCCTGGTAAGATGATCGCATGAATCTCATCACTTTCTTGCTTTATGTAGCGAATGATCCCTTGTCCTTAAGCTGCCTGGATGCTTTGGAGAAAAATAGAGGACATTCCTCTCCCTCAGGTCCAATTGAAGGCGCCTTCCAGGCTGGTGTTGGGGCTGATGGAAATCAAGGCCTCGAGGTGAGAGGTGATGGCCTTTTGGAAGAGACCCCAGTCCTATCCCCAAAGGGGAGGGGTTTTGAAAGAGACATAATCGCTTCTCCTTCAGCTTCAGGCTCTACCATGTCGCTTTCTGATGGGGAGGAGGACGTTGGGTTACAAGGTCATTATGCTCTTTACATTTCTCTGCTTGTTCTTTTAGCAGCTTCTATTGTGCTGAACTGATTTTCATAATTTCTTCTTTCTTCTTTTCTCTCTTTTTTTTTTAGAGAAACTTGTCGATGTACATGTGTCTCGCGGTGCCCCAGCGGTGGAGGAGTCTGCCTCTTATCCGCCTGATGCGGGTAAGAATGATGAACTAGTTCAGAATTAAAGGGGCCCACCCTCTTTTGCATGCGCCCTTTTCACATTAATGCCTGTTAAGGCATTTACATATATTTGCCTGATCATAACCCTGTGTTTGCTTCAGATATTGATAGGCTTGAAACAAGGGATCCGCAGACCAATTCAGCCCTTGATGGAGGCTTTGTAGGAAGGGACAAGGCTGCTCACATCCCGGCAGACCAAACGACAGAGGTTTCCCTTTCACGAGGTGAGGCTAAGATACTTTTGACTTCTAGAAAAGGATTTACCAACACCTCTGTTGTGAATAAAATTGTGACTCATATGCCACCTCCCTTTTTTTTTTGGTTGCAGCCCCAGAGGGAGACGACGCTCCTCTCCCCGGGAGCGATGGAGGAGACTTGCTGTTGGGACTTGACTTTCCACCTCATGAGATTGATTGGCATGACGGTCCTCAGCCTAAGGCTTTTGTGGGGGCTGACATGATGGTGGTGACACTCATGAGTGGAGCTCGAGCCTTATTTCAAAGGGGGAGCCTTCCTCCCGTGGAGACTGTGCGAGACACTCTTCGTACCGGCACACGGGGCTATCATGCACTGGGATTGCCCAGAGAGCCCTGGATGGCGGCAGTGGACGATGTTTGGGCAGAATTTCAGCGCCTGCACACGGCCTCGTTGTGGGAGACTCATAGGCTTAAAATACAAGAGTTAGAAGCTGAAGCTTGTACTATATCCAGCGAGATAGAGAAGTTGCATTCCCAAGCCGAACATATCCGGGAGCGTCGGACTACTCTTGAGGCAGCAATAGCTGAAGACAAGAGTCAGGCTACCTCACTTCGGGAGACAGTGAGCAGCATTTTACAACGGATTGAAGAGCTAGAGGCGGCAGCAGAATCGAATTCTGAGATGGTTCGACAGCTGCGGGCTGAGGAGGACTCCCTTGTGTCTGAATGCCAAGCGATGCAGGAAGCAATTGCAGCGAAGCAGAACACCATTGAGGATTTACTGAAAAGACGACCCCCTAGTGTTTGAGATTACCTTTTCCCACTGCACTTCTTCTGACTCTTTCCTTTTTTGGATCTTTTGCCTATGTAGTTACTCCGAGGGTTTGTCTCGGACCTCCATTTTGCACATGAATAAAAAATATGACTTCAGGATCAAAGACTTCAATGAGGCATTATCATCATACCCCTTTTTTCTTTCTCTTTTCTTTTTTTTTCTCTTTTTTTTTATTAATATTTTCTTTTTTACTAGTCATAGCGCCCTTTCGGGTTTTCACCATGACCAGCCCCCTTTAACTTTTTCCAGCGCGCCCTTGCGGGTTTTCACGCTGAGGGGTTACCCATTTTTGCCTGAGACGCCCTTTCGGGTTTTCATCTCAGCCGGGTTTTGACCTTTTTGCCCTTGAGCAGCCAGAGATCCGACTACTCAAGTCTGTCAGGGCACCTCTATTTTAAGCCCTCTTTTTTTTTTTTATAGGAAATTGAAAGTCTGAAGAGCTCAGACTTCAAAGGTGATCATGGAAATTTGAAAGCCAATTGGGGTTTTAGCATTTAAGGGAATGACCAAGAGATTGGTCAGTCATAACTCTTGGATTTTGGGATTCAGGGAGGCTGGCCAACGAAATTGTAAAGCCGACCTTTGGAAATTAGGATTTTGGGGGGGGGGGGGGGGGCGACAAATGACATTTGGAAAGCCGAACTTTGAATTTGGGATTTTGGGTGGCTGACCAATGAAATTGGAAGGCCAAACTTTAAATTTAGGATTTTGGGTGGCTGACCAATGGAATTGGAAAGCCAAACTTTGGATTTGGGATTTTGGGTGGCTGACCAATGGAATTGGAAAGCCGAACTTGGAATTTGAGATTTTGGATGGCTGACCAATGAAATTGGAAAGCCAAACTTTGGATTTGGGATTTTGGGTGGCTGACCAATGGAATTGGAAAGCCGAACTATGAATTTAGGATTTTGGGTGGCTGACCAATGAAATTGGAAAGCCCAACTTTGGATTTGGGATTTTGGGTGGCTGACCAATGGAATTGGAAAGCCGAACCATGAATTTAGGATTTTGGGTGGCTGACCAATGAAATTGGAAAGCCGAACTTTGAATTTAGGATTTTGGGTGGCTGACCAATGGAATTGGAAAGCCGAACTTTGAATTTGGGATTTTGGGTGGCTGACCAATGGAATTGGAAAGCCGAACTTGGAATTTGGGATTTTGGATGGCTGACCAATGAAATTGGAAAGCCAAACTTTGGATTTGGGATTTTGGGTGGCTGACCAATGAAATTGGAAAGCCGAACTTTGAATTTAGGATTTTGGGTGGCTGACCAATGGAATTGGAAAGCCGAACTTTGAATTTGGGATTTTACATGGTGGGACGTGAACGAGAACTGTTCAAAGCACCTGTGACTTTTTGGGTTTTTCTTGGGGGAAACTGCTTCATCCCTCCTTACCCTCCTACAGAGGAGGGCAAATCTTGTGCAGTTTGTTGCTGAAATTCATGTTCGGGAGCATAGTATAATTTCAAGTGTTTTCCATTTAATGGTGGAAAGGGGTTCTCCCCTTTATGGTCGACGACCTTATAAGCGCCTCCTTCATAGACTTTGGAAACGATATATGGCCCTCGCCAATTTGGTTGTAATTTGCCGCTGGATCTTCCAGCCATGACCTCCCTTTCTTTGATCAGAACAAGGTCCCCTTTCTTGAACGCCCTCTATTTCACAAGCTTATCATAAGCCCGAGCCATTCGAGCCTGGTAGGCCTGCAAGTGTTTGTAAGCCCCTAATCTCTTGCCTTCTAAGTCAGAGAGTTCTTCAAGTCTTCTTTGTATTTCATCTCGTTCTTGGGTTTGGAGCCCATTATGTAGGGCTACCCGATAGGAAGACATCTCAACTTCAACCGGTACAACGGCTTCTGCCCCGTATACGAGAGAGAATGGAGACAACCGGTGGGGGTTTTATAAACTGTTCGGTATGCCCAAAGGGCTTCATGTATCTTCTCGCCCCAGTCCCTCCTGCGGCTACCAACAATTTTGGCTAATAATTTGCACAGGGTCTTGTTAAAGGCTTCGGCCAAGCCGTTTGCTTGAGGATTGTAAACTGTGGAGGCTCTCCAATCAATGTGGAATTTTGCCGCCAATTGGTAAATGGTCTTATTTTTGAATGGCGTGCCATTGTCTGACATGACTCGACAGGGAGTGCCGAATCGATATATAATATGGTGCTTGACGAATTGAGCTACAGCTTCTCCTGTGACTTCCCGCAAGGGTATGGCCTCAGCCCACCGAGAAAAGTAATCTGTTGCAGCCAGAATGTACTTGTGACCTTTTGTAGATGGTGGGAAGGGTCCCACCACGTCCATTCCCCATTCAGCAAAGGGCCAAGTAGGGGCTGTGGGATGTAGCATGTTAGGAGGCCTTCTAGGTACAGGACCAAAGGCCTGGCATTGGTGACATGTACGGGCGTAGCGACTACAATCCGCGTACATAGTGGGCCAGTAAAAGCCTTTCAATTTTATATTGATCTTCATCTTGTCTCCAGCTTGATGGGCGCCGCAGAGCCCTGAATGGACCTCACGCATTATCATTTTGGCCTCTTTGGACGAAAGGCAGCGAAGGAGGACAGACTTGTCTTTTTCATGGACAAGCCTATAAAGTTGGTCACCTATCAATTGATAGGATGCCGCTCTTCGCAACAGTTGAACCCTCTGAGCCCGATCTGCTGGGAGGCGACCGCACTTTGTGTCGACAATCGGTTGACGCCAGTCCAGTTCTTCTTCTTGAGCAGGGTCATTTTCCTCAATCACATGTATCTCTGGGGTGGAGGAATTAATGTCTTCATCTAGGACACTTGGTATTAGTTTCCGATGTCTGACAGTTATATCCATTTCGCCTTCAGGAGGGAGTTTTATGGCTGACGCTAATTTTGCCAAGGCGTCGGCCTGTGAATTTCTTCCTCTAGGAACATGTTGTATCTCAAACAAATAGAATTTTTCTTTCAACCTCATTACCATATCATGGTAAGGTAGTAGCTCTCTCTTTCGTACTTCATAGTCACCCAATACTTGTCGTATGACGAGCTGTGAGTCGCCATAGGCTTTAATGCATTTGACTTCCATTTCTAAAGCAAGCTGAAGCCCTATGATTAGCGCCTCATATTCTGCTTCATTATTTGTCAAAGGTTTCATGAGGGCACATGAATTTGGAAGAATCCCTCCTTGAGGAGTGACTAAGACAATGCCAGCTCCTGAAGCGAGGGTAGTTACCCCATCCGTCTTCTTAATTGTCCGGAAGGCACCATCAAAGTAGAGTTCCCAGCACGGCATGTCAATGACCAGAGATTGCTCCATCTTTTGCACTGAACTACCCTCGGTCTGCTCTTCTACTCCTGATAGGGATGGAAGTGTCTCTTCATCGGGTAATTCAGTGCTAAGTGGAGAATCAGCCGGAACAGGATGTGCCGCCAAGAACTCCGCCATTCCTTGCCCTTTGATTGCTTTCTGGGGAACAAAAGTTATGTCGAACTCCATAAGGAGTAATGCCCATTTTCCCAGTCGTCCTGACAACACCGGCTGCTTAAGAAGGAACTTGAGCGGGTCCTGTTTTGAAATTAACTCCACTTGGTGGGACAAGAGGTAGTGCCTCGACTTTTTAACGGCGAATACCAATGCCAGACAAACTTTCTCCATTGGAGAATAACGATGTTCGGGGCCAACCAGTTTTCTGCTCAAGTAATACAATGGCTGTTCTTTACCTTCTTCATTTAATTGTGCAAGCAATGCTCCCAATGAGGCATCCATGGCAGCAATATAAAGAATGAGAGGCTTTCCCTTGACCGGTGCTCCGAGCACTGGGGGAGTAAGGAGGTATTCTTTGATCTTTTCAAATGCTTGCTGACATTCCTGATCCCATATAAATGGGGCGCCCTTTTTCATCAATTTGCCAAATGGCGCACACCTCCCAGAGAGATTGGATATAAAACGCCTGATGTAGGCTAACCTTCCCTGAAGTGACCGGAGTTCTTTAATGTTCTTAGGTGGGGGAAGTTCTCGGATAGCTTTGATTTTATCAGGATCGATTTCTATCCCCCGATATCTAACAACAAAGCCGAGGAACTTGCCACTTGAAACCCCGAATGCACATTTCATGGGATTCATCTTGAGTTTGTACTGGCGGAGCCTGTCAAAAACTCGGCGCAAATCATCTAAGTGACCTTCGCGCTTGCGGGTTTTTACAACGAGGTCGTCGACATAGCACTCGACCAGGTCGTGTAGCATTTCATCAAAAATCTTTGTCATAGCCCTTTGGTAGGTGGCCCCGGCATTCTTCAGCCCAAAGGGCATTCTTTTGTAGTTGAAAATTCCTTTTGGGGATCGGAATGCCGTATGATCTTTATCTCTGACCGCCATACGTATTTGATTGTAGCCGGAGGATCCGTCCATGAAGGACAGAGCTGCATGCCCGGTGGTCATGTCGACCATGGTTTCTGTAATTGGAACAGGGAAATCATCTTTTGGACATGCTTTATTCAAGTCTCTGAAATCAATGCAGACTCGGACTTGGCCGTTTTTCTTTTTTACTGGGACTATGTTGGCGAGCCAAACTGGGTAGAGACAGGGCTCTATAAAGTCCACTTCGAGAAGTTTGTCCACTTCAGCGTTCACTTTTAACTCCAACTCGTGGCGCATGCGTCTCTGGGCTTGCTTAACTGGCTTAGCAGTAGGCAGTATGGCTAGCTCATGTTCAGCCACCGAGGGCTCCAGCCCGGGCATCTCTTTGTAAGTCCAAGCAAAACAATCTCTGAACTCGAATAGGAGTTGTTTGTAAGCTTGTCTTTCTGACTCCGTGAGAAGGGCACTAATGAAAATTGGTCGGGCCTCATAGGTATCCCCGAGGTTAAGTTCAATTAACTCATCAACCGTCGCTTGCCCACCATCTTCAAGTTCCTATGGGGCGGGTTGTAGGTCTATGAAGCTTTCATCCTCTTCTTCCTGGATGGCGTGAATATCGTAGCCACTTGAGCCACTGATTCCGGTAACTTGAGGTCTTATAGAGCTTTCGTCATGGTCATGCAATTGTTGCTCATTTAGAGATTGGGGACTCTGAGGGGAAGGCAACAACCCAATTGTGTTGATAGCATAGTGAATCTTAAGGCTGGGCTCCCAAGACGGAGAGTTGCTCTTGGCTTCACTTGCAATAAACTTGGGCAGTGTAGAAGCAGCTTCAATGAGGACCTTTTTGTTGGAAGGCCTAGACTGATCCCAAGAATGTGGCTGTGGGGGGTAAACATGCTGTTTTATCTGGATAACCCCGTGTTGTATTAAATCCTCAAGTTGGTCCTTGAGGACATAACAGTCTTCTGTACCATGTCCTGCCATTCGATGGAATCGACAGAAGTTGGAGCTCTTGGCTTCACTGGCTCTAGACGTCCTGCGAACTGGAGGGAGCTGGATAAGATCCCGAGCCCGACAAGAGTCAAACAACGACTCAGTATGAGTCTTGAGAAATGAGTATGGAGCTTCCATTCGCTGCGCCAAACTCATCACTGGCGTTGTGCCTTTGGATTCTGCGGGTGGTTGGTTTGCTCTGGTTCCCTGAGACCGGGTCTCGTTTATTGGGCGCTGGGAATAAGTGTGGATTTTTGAAGGAGAAGTGAGATGTCTAAGTAGAACATCACGTTCTCGTAGCAGCTCTTGTACAAAAGCTTTTAATGCCTGGTTCTCTTGTCTCAACAACTTAATTGCATCAGTAGGGTCCCCTTCCTGTTTAGTGACAGGAATATTAGTGTCATTCAGTATGGGACGTTCTGCTTCTGTGGTGTCTAGCCCGGCTAACTGATTCAGGGCTTCGAGTCTAGCTTCCCCGGACAATTGACAGGCGGGTCGTAAGACAATGACCTCCTCCTCATGTCCAAGGCCATTGTTCAAGCCATCGACCTCTGGAACTTTTGGTCTAGGGTCTCCCTGCTTTTCCACTACACAGGGGGGATCCCCTTGTGTGGAGTTGAACTTGTCAGAAGCGAGTGGCGCCCCTATTGTATTTACAGCATGAAAGACTTGAAAGTCTGGCTCGGGGTCATAGCCCAGGCCTCTTCGGTCGTTCTTGGAGAAAGGGGGTTGCCCCCTGACTTGCGGAGGGCACCACAGCTGTTGAAAGTAACTTCTGCGGGAGGCTTTCTGCATTTGTGGAATCTTTTGCTTGTGACACATCTCTTTAATGTATTTGGGCATATCAGGCATTTCTTGGATAGGCTCCAGAGTGTTTTCAGGCAGTTTGCTCCAGCCGAAGTCGTCATCTGTGGGGGCATGAGGCGCCATATCTCCCTTATAAAAGATAATGGGCTTGCAACACTCATTATTTCCCTTTTTACCTTTTCTTTGATATGCAACAATGAATGTCTTTAAAGCCTCCACTCCATATTCTTCTGTTGGAGCAACCAATTGCATGCAAACAGGGGGCAACATAATGCTCTTGTCTATCGTTTGGTTAATAAGGTTGGCCTCGAAATTGATCTCCCGCCGCTCAGGTTGAGTTGGCTTGGCGGTGGGGACGTCGGCTTGCAAGCTCAGCCGATGTATCTTGGCGAGTTCTTCATTTATGACAAAAAGTTCTTCCTCATCATCTTCCTCAAACACCTTTTGTTTTCCCTTGCCTTTGACGTCAACTGGGGGCTCGACAGTCGGTTCCCCAAAATATAACTGGGCATCAGTTATGTTACATTCATTTGGTCGGAAAGGAGAGCTGTCGGCAAAAACCGTGTGTTGTTCTCCGCCCCTTGCATATTTGATACACTGATGTAGAGTCGAAGGGACGACCCAGTTTTCATGAAGCCATGGCCTGCCAAGCATGGCTTTATATGAGGTATCAGCATTAATAATGTAAAAAGTAGCTTTGGTGACAAACATGTCCATTGTTACTTCCACGTCCACTTTCCCCAGTGCATCTTCGGAGTTTTGATTGAACCCCGAGATTTTTACATCATACACTCCCTGTAAATAAGGCATAAGAAACATTGACTTGAAAGTCTTGAGAGGCATTATGTTGACAGAAGCGCCAAGGTCGACAAGGATCCGGTTCAACTCACGCCCATTGATTTTTCCTTGCATATACAATGGACGATTATGACATGGGGAGGACAGTAACATGTCCTTGTCAGAGAAGGAAACTGTTGCGGCCAAAGCCTCATGTGCTTGTGTTTGAATTTCGGCTGCATGAGTCTCATAGACCTCAGGCTCTTGGAGAACTTTAATGAGAGCCTCCCTCAACTCTTTACTCCAGGCAATGGCCTCCCATATGCTAACCATAGTTGGCATTCGCTTCATGTGTTGAATGATCTTACGATCAGCCCGAGCCCGGGCTTGATCTAGTGGAGGGATCATCTCCACCAGAGACTTAGGCTGATAAGGGGGCTTCTGGGCCGGCTCCAACTTTCCCTGGTCATTTGTTTCTTCTTGGAACAGCGGGGCTAAAGATTCCTCTTCCGGAACTGGAAGCTCTTCATTGTCCTTGCCTGAAGGGCATGCTTGGGCTGGATCAGCAGGCTGCTCTTGGGAGAGGGAACCAACGGGATCAGTCTCTTCATCCGTTGGATCGAATGGAATAGCACCTACTCCCTCCTGAGAGATCGACTCGACGGGCCCCTCATCCTCGTCTGAGGGGTCGAAGATGAAAGTTTCAGCCCGTACTTGTACCTCAGGGGGCTCATTGGGTTCTTCTCCTCGAAAGATGATCACTCTTTGGGAGGTAGTTGGCTGGGAAGTGTGCCCATTGGAGGATATGGACTGTCTGCCCCGCCCGCGGCCTCGGCCACGACCGCGGTTCCGGATTTCTGCATTACGACGGCGATAGGTGGCCATAGTAATCCTGTCCCCCGAGGCAGGGGTAGTAATAGTCCCCCCCAAATTTTCTGGTGGGGGAATTGACACCATATGACATGAGAAGCTTTTTAGCATTTCTTCTAGCTTCTCTACAGTGAGTTCTTCATCTTTGTAAAAGACAGAGAGTTCCTCTGGAATAAAGAGCTCCTCGCCTTCCTTGGCTCGCTTGAGCATTTGTTGGAGCCAACTCTTGAGCCGAGTTTTGCGCTCCAATTCCTCCCATGGGATGTACTTCTCTAGTGGGACGGGCCCAGTTGGAAGAGAAGGTACATACTCTTCCAATTCCTCAATCAACTTTTGTAACTTCTGTAAAGGACTTAACCCCTTGGGTGCTTCCATGGCTGTCGCCTGCTCGGCTTGCTTCTTCAACCTTCTTTTCGAGTTCTTCCTCCTGTTCTTTTCCTGTTTCTTTGCTCGCGCCAATGCCTCTTGGGACAGGGCCGCTTTTCTTGTAGATGCCTGGGGGGCAGCCTTGGTTTTTGAGCTCTCGACATAAGCCTTCTGCTTGAATGACTTTAACGGGGAATTCCTCCTTGGGGTTACGGTAACCCAGTCGTCCTCTGACTCATGAATTTGAAAGGTGGCGTTGATTGCTTTTTGAACAATTTCAGGAGGCAACTCTTGAAATTCGGTCACAAAGGAGCTAAAATTATGAAGGAGGTCAGACCCTCCAATGACTTGCTGACTATCAAGCTGGGGGCCTACTTTGCAAGTCCGTAACTCAAGCTTGTTGTCTTGTCTTCTCTCAACTGCTAGGGCAGCATTTGGCGATTGGGAAGTGCTTTGGCATGCTTGCTTAGGGCTTGTCATGAGTTCCAGTTGCGGGGCGAGGTATGACTGTTCTGGTTTCATCCTGTCAACAGCCTTTAGTGCCTTGCCCTTCTGTTTTAGCTGAGGTGAGGACTGACATATCCCCCTCCTAACTGCAGGGAGTGGGGGTTGGGTCATGACCTTAGAGCCTAAATTAGAGCCCCTGGAGTGAGGGTTGCCCTTTTCCGCCCCGATAACTGGTGTTCTATATTGTTCAGTCCTCAAGGTCGGCCCAGAGGTTTGCCTCCCGACCAATGCTTCATTTATGCTAGAGGAGACCATAGTCCCTTTGGTGGAAGTACACGGGCCAGCCCTTCGGGGGTAGTCCTGGCTCGTATCATTCCCCTGAGTGCTATTTTTTGACGGGCCTGTGGCCCGATGCCCAGGGAGGGCTCGGCCTTTAGGATGAACACCTCGGTCATTACCTTTCTTGTCTGAGACAAGGAGGTCCTGCTCCCAATGAGAAGAGTCAGGGTGCGGTGAATCACGCACCAGAACCTCCTTCTCACCAAATAAAATGTCCAGCAACTTTTTAGTTTCTTCTTTCGGGAGAGGCAAGGATTCCAGGTCCTGCCAGGGTCGCCACTCGAGACTCCTGTCTGAGGAACTATCTGGGACGGGCCCAATCTCTGGTGCTTGTGACCTTGACTTCCCGTGAGAATTTGATGCATGTATAACATTTACTGAGAACGGCGACCGTCCCCATGGAGAGGACGCAGAGGGAACTTGAGAGCCCTCCTTTAGCTTTATAATTTGCCGGGTAATCAAATCCTCAGCTATGTCTTTGAAGGTAGGACAATCATAAATGACATGTCCCATGGCACGGTGATATAAGCAGTAGCCATGCCGATGCGTCATACCGGGCATCAAGTCACTGTCCGGTTTATGATACTGTATTAGCCCTTCCTTCCGGCAGATCTTAAATATCTCCAGAGTTCTGTGCTGGGGAAAAGAATACAGCTTCTCTTGGGGCTTTGCAACAGGCGAGCCTATTGGATCTTCGGATAGCCATCCTCCAGTCCTTAGTCGCCGTCTGGGCTCCACCGTGGCTTCTGAATGCGAGGAAGCCCGGGCGGATTCTCCAGTTGAGGGTGTTGGGGACAGGACCATCAACCTATCATCCATGCGCCTCATTATTTGTAGCAGATCCTCTTGATTATGCCGTAGACGCCTGACTTCATGCCGGAGTTTGCGGACAGCCTTCCGAATGGTGAGGCATTCAGACATTAAGAAGTAGCCCCCTCCCAAAGTGGCACCTTGAGGAGGGGGGTCTGTGTCCAGACCATCTGCCGGGTCCTTCGCCTGACTTCTCCCAGGGAGCTTATGTATGACATTTACTGAAAAGTGCGTGTGTTGCTGGACACGCAGCCGGGGCGAATGCCTCCTCCTGTTGATATCATCGAAAATTCGTTCGGCGGCCTGATGAAGCCTTTTTCTCACCATACTTTCTCCTTGAATATCAATTTCTCCCTTTTGAATGAGGGTCTCAATGCAATCTTGTAATTCTTCGCATTCTTTGGTGGGGTGCGATATTATGGCATGGAACTTGCAATATCTTGGGTGAGCCTTCTCGACCTCAGTATAAGTGGGAGGTGGGTCATGTACCATAATGCACTCCCGGTCTAGAAGGGCCTCAAATATTTTTTCAGTGCTACCTTTAGGAAAGGAACATGCATGAGAAAGCCTCCAGCCCGGGTACCACATGGTGGGCTTGGTCCCACTGAGACCTGCTTCTTCTTCCCCCGGCTCAGGAAATGTAAAGGCTGCCACTTGATGAATTTCTCGGGTTGGCCGGTGGCTAATAACATTGGCCGAGCGGGCCATTCGCTCCCAAGTGTGGGGTTGAGGAGGGTCGACCCGAGTCCCTTTCATTGTGATGAGCTGATTTTGTATCATCTTCTCCAGCTCATCCTTGAAAACATAACAATTTTCAATAGTATGCCCCAATAAACGATGGTACAAACAGTAATTGAGATCTTCTGTTTTACCAACTTCCTCAGGCTTTTTAGGTTCTGGCAAAATTATCAACTTGTTCTTCATGCAGAGGTTGAAGAGTTTGCCGGTGTGCTCCTTCTTAAAAGAATACGGAGTCTTCATGCGCTCGGCCAACTTTGTGGTCGGTGCCCTTTTTTCAGACCTCTTGCTGGAGTCGGTCGGCGATGCTTGATCGTCTTCAGCAGTCGGGGAGAAATCCACTGCATTTGCTTCTTTTCCTGCAGTGGGTCGCTCTTTAGATGTCTTATGCTTTGAAGGAATGAAGGTGGGATTCTCAGCGAAGAACATTTCGATCTCCGCGACCGCCGAGTTTAGTTGGTCAAACCCTTTGACATTTGCCCCCAGAAGTCGCTCACTGACCTCGGGGGAAAGCCCTCTTCGACATACGGTGATGGAATCTTCCTGTGCCGGGGGATTGTCGCATCTCATGCTAAGGTCCCTCCAACGCTTAATGAAGTCGAGAGCCGTTTCTCCCCTCTTCTGCATAAGCGAGCAGAGCTCAGCGAGGGACACTTTCCTTTCAACTAACTGAAACCGATCAATGAATTTCTTTTGTAGATCAGCCCAATCGGCGACGGAGTTGGGCTTCAATCTGGAGTACCATTGAAAGGCACTCCCAGTTAGTGAAGTCGCAAAGTAGCGGAGGAGATAAGACTCCTCGATGGCGAGATCACCCATGGCCGTGACATAATAGGCGAGGTGCTCGTGCGGCGATCCCTGCCCATTAAACTTTTGCAATTTCGGCGCCTTCGGACAATCCGGAGGGAGTTTCTTGAATTGGTGGTGTAAAGGATAGGGCGCACTGTATAGGTCGACAGTGGCAGTACCCTCGCCACGTTGGGCGAACTTATCCTCAATCATCTTTTCTATCATCCGACGCTGGGCGATGGTCTCCTCTACCCCCATGACCTGAGAGGATTGAGCATGGGGGATCCCTCTGAGTGGCTCATCCCCTGTGTCGCCGCGTGCGTCGGGAGGGTGAGCTCCCTGTCGATTGGCAATAGCGGGATTGTATGCTTGTTGTTCCCGTCGGGGCTCCTGATTCGGCATCAGTGTTTGAGGCCTTTGAGCATTTATATTCATCTGCCTTTTCATTTCCAGCATGAGATTGGTCATCTCTATGTGCCAACGTTGCATTGTTTCGAACTTGGCATCGTCAGACATTGCTTGGAAGGCGGCCTTTGTTGGTGGCTCAAATGCTGGGTTGAGGTTCACACCATTGCCGGGGAGGACCGTCCCTTCATGGATGCTCACTACCTCGTCATGGTCTACTCCCTCTAGGGGTACATTCTCTCCTTGATTTTGCCATTGGTTTTGAACGGGCACCTGGTGTTGGCCTTGGGGAGAAGTTCCCGCTTGACCGCTAGACTGGCCTTGGAAGTTTCTTCTGGCGGCATTCCTAGTGTTAAGGTACACCGCGTCCAGGGCCAAATTGGGATCATTTGGGCCACCATGTTCATTTACGTTGGCAGGGATACCAGTTGATTCCATAGGTTCCCTGCCTGAGGCATAGCAAGTGTAAATCTTCATGTTGGCACCTGCTCCTGACATTTGTACCACCCTACGCTTTTTAGGTGGTTGAACTGTAGGGCGGGGTGGTGCCCCCAACCTGTCGAAGACAGAAGGTCGTGGTGGCGCATCTCCCGCCAGTCTATCAAAGACTGAGACTCGTGTCGGCTGTGCCTGAGCGCGGGAGGTCTTCTGAACTCGGATGTAATCCGAGCCTTGGGGAGCAACATTGGGTTTGCGATAACCCCCTTTCCTTTTTTGGCCCCGCGAACGCGAGGTTTTGACATCTAACGATGTTGTTGTTGGTTGAGCTTGCATTCGCCCAGGCCTGGCGGCCCTAGCTTGTTTAATTGCACGGGCCTCCTGCTTGGTGACCCAAACTTGCTTCATTTTCTGGAGGTGTCGCTCAATTGCTTTACCCCCACTTGAAGGCTTCTTTTTGAAGTCTGTGGCATCCTCGCGTACCTTATGAAGGAGCGAGAAGCGGTTGGAAGTTGATATAGTCGGGACGTGATTGACCCGCGGCATGATTGGCCCTCCGCCGTCAAGACGAACGCGGAGGTCGCCGATCAGTATGGTTTTACCAGACCTTGAAGTAGCTGCAGTCGGCTTCCTGCTTTGGCGGCGACGACCTTGCCCCCATTTGGTGGGGACAGTGTCGGCCGAAATGACATGGACCGAGAAGATTCGGCCCTGAGTTGGTCGGGGGCTGCCGGCCCCAGTGGCAATAGGGGCTGTCACGGTGCAAGCGACCGGACAAGCCTGAGCGGCCGGGACCACTCCTAAAAAGAAGGGGGATCCAACTACAGCAGGAAAATCCCCAAACACAATTGGGGTGGCGAGATACCCATACTTGGCATGGGTGGCAATGACCAAAGGACCGTAGGTGACAGCGGCCATGAAGATTTAGCAGAGGAGGTCGAAAATTCGCCTTCACGTCTCGGCGATGTATCCTCCCTTTGCTCCTCGCGCTCCTGTATGGAAGAAAGAGTGGCATTAGGTCTTTTTGTAAGGGCACAGGAACCTTTAGCAGTAAAGATGAAAGGCGGGAAACGTCCCACCGGGCGTGCCAGTCTGTTTACACGCGGAATTATTTTTATATAGATTTCTTTTGAACATATCCGATTTCGTCGGGTGGATATGCGTATATTTGGCATATGTATGAATTCCGCGCCTTTTTAAATTTATCAGACGATTTAGGGTTCAGGTACAAGACTTTTCCCCACCGACCGAAATCGGCGTTAATTTACATCGGACGAGTCCGAATACCCTTGATTAAACTGCTAAAGATCTCCTGTTACCTTTGACAAAAAGAAAAGAAAAGGCCCTTTGAGTTTCCTTCGGAGCGGGATTTTGATTATGACCCTTTTTTGTTACTTTCTTATGCGGCATCGCCCTTTCGTATTTGAAAGGGAACATGTCGTTTCGAATTACATGTAACTTTTATGATCCCGATGAATTATATTCCACAACTTTCAATTTGTTTTTACGAACATAAGCGTGATTATTAAAGAACTTTGGGGGATGCAATTTGTAAGGCTTGATCTTGTATGTTTATTTTTATTACTGCAGCCCAAAGAGATTTCTCCATGACAAGAACAATTGTTGGAAATTCTTTTCCCATTTGATTTCTTAAATTTTCATGCTTTGTGAATGTATATATGCACAATTTTACGAACTTTCGGGCCAATGGTGTAATTTTACGTCAAGAGGGACCTTTGTATAATTTTGACAAGAATCATGCCAATCATAGTTTTCATGCTCACTTAATTATTTCATTGTCATAGTATTTCTCATTACATAACATCATGAAGCCCCTTTTATATATGAAGGGGTATTTATGTCAAATACACAAAATCCATGGGATTATAGTGAGAGGGAAAGGGGCGCACCCTTCCTCTTACTTTCTCTTTTGACTTGGGCCTTAGAAAAGCTCTCCAAGTCTTTGTCTTCCTCTCTTCTCTCTTTTTCTCTCCGTCTTCTTCTTCTCTTCTTGTTGTCCTTTGCTCTTTGGAGTAGCCTCCTTTTTATAGTAGATCCCACAAGTGGCGGAGGGGGTGGTAAAAAACCTCTTGGAGTTCCTCCGGTGGAATACCAAAGGCCAAGGTGACTTCTCCTCTTCCTTGTTTCAGTTTTTTTTGTACTGCACTTCTTTCTTCTCCTTTTTTTTTTGCATGGGGGGCTTGCGGATTGAACGAAGAGGGGGAGAACCCCCCCCTCCGCTGCTGTGCAGGGAACCGGAGGGGGTTCCCCCTCCGGTAAGGGACCGGAGGGGGGTCCCTCCGGTGGGTCGCGGCCGCGGGGGAACCCCCCCCCTCCGGTATAGGGACCGGAGGGGGTCTCCCTCCGGGTCCGGCTGGCGCGGGGAACCCCCCCTCCGGTACAAGGACCGGAGGGGGTTCCCTCCGGGTCCGGCAGCAGCGGGGGGAGCCCCCCCCTCCGGTACGTGAACCGGAGGGGGTCTCCCTCCGGGTCCGCAGCAGTGGGGGGAGCCCCCCCCTCCGGTATGTGAACCGGAGGGGGTCTCCCCCCGGGTCCGCAGCAGCGGGGAGCCCCCCCCCCCCCTCCGGTACATGGACCGGAGGGGGTTCCCTCTTGGTCCGGCAGCCGCGCGCCCCTCCCCTCCGGGTCCGCAGCAACGGGGGGATCTCCCCCTCCGGTACATGGACCGGAGGGGGTCTCCCTCCGGATCCGCAACAGCAAGGGAGACCCCCCTCCCTCCGCGCGCCGTCAAAAGAGAGAAAGGGGTGGAGGGGGTTGACCCGCACTCCCTTGGCTATAAAAGGATCCGGGGGATTAAAAAAATTTCCTTTTCACCTCAGTACGGCCGAGTGGTGGGCATTTGAAATCGCTGTACTTTCTTCTTGGTCCCGGTGCATCCAGGTTGACCATCCGGACATCCGGAAAAATAGTTATCTTCTTGCGGAATAATTCCCACGCAAGTTATAGGTCTGAAAATATTTTTGTCAAGACCTTTCAATGCACGTATATGCGCATAAAAATACAAATCCCCAATATCCATCTCGCCGGGTTGTCGGAGGGATTTACGGCGAAGGCGACCCTTGTCATTTTAAGGCCGTTTAACTTAGCGTCAACCCGCTTCTTTTTCTTTATTTCAGGAACTCTTTTCAAAAGAACTTAAATAACACACACACATTTTTTTTTGTTCCAACATGCATGTATAACATTTACTGAGAACGGCGACCGTCCCCATGGAGAGGACGCAGAGGGAACTTGAGAGCCCTCCTTTAGCTTTATAATTTGCCGGGTAATCAAATCCTCAGCTATGTCTTTGAAGGTAGGACAATCATAAATGACATGTCCCATGGCACGGTGATATAAGCAGTAGCCATGCCGATGCGTCATACCGGGCATCAAGTCACTGTCCGGTTTATGATACTGTATTAGCCCTTCCTTCCGGCAGATCTTAAATATCTCCAGAGTTCTGTGCTGGGGAAAAGAATACAGCTTCTCTTGGGGCTTTGCAACAGGCGAGCCTATTGGATCTTCGGATAGCCATCCTCCAGTCCTTAGTCGCCGTCTGGGCTCCACCGTGGCTTCTGAATGCGAGGAAGCCCGGGCGGATTCTCCAGTTGAGGGTGTTGGGGACAGGGCCATCAACTTATCATCCATGCGCCTCATTATTTGTAGCAGATCCTCTTGATTATGCCGTAGACGCCTGACTTCATGCCGGAGTTTGCGGACAGCCTTCCGAATGGTGAGGCATTCAGACATTAAGAAGTAGCCCCCTCCCAAAGTGGCACCTTGAGGAGGGGGGTCTGTGTCCAGACCATCTGCCGGGTCCTTCGCCTGACTTCTCCCAGGGAGCTTATGTATGACATTTACTGAAAAGTGCGTGTGTTGCTGGACACGCAGCCGGGGCGAATGCCTCCTCCTGTTGATATCATCGAAAATTCGTTCGGCGGCCTGATGAAGCCTTTTTCTCACCATACTTTCCCCTTGAATATCAATTTCTCCCTTTTGAATGAGGGTCTCAATGCAATCTTGTAATTCTTCGCATTCTTTGGTGGGGTGCGATATTATGGCATGGAACTTGCAATATCTTGGGTGAGCCTTCTCGACCTCAGTATAAGTGGGAGGTGGGTCCTGTACCATAATGCACTCCTGGTCTAGAAGGGCCTCAAATATTTTTTCAGTGCTTCCTTTAGGAAAGGAACATGCATGAGAAGGCCTCCAGCCCGGGTACCACATGGTGGGCTTGGTCCCACTGAGACCTGCTTCTTCTTCCCCCGGCTCAGGAAATGTAAAGGCTGCCACTTGATGAATTTCTCGGGTTGGCCGATGGCTAATAACATTGGCCGAGCGGGCCATTCGCTCCCAAGTGTGGGGTTGAGGAGGGTCGACCCGAGTCCCTTTCATTGTGATGAGCTGATTTTGTATCATCTTCTCCAGCTCATCCTTGAAAACATAACAATTTTCAATAGTATGCCCCAATAAACGATGGTACAAATAGTAATTGAGATCTTCTGTTTTACCAACTTCCTCAGGCTTTTTAGGTTCTGGCAAAATTATCAACTTGTTCTTCATGCAGAGGTTGAAGAGTTTGCCGGTGTGCTCCTTCTTAAAAGAATACGGAGTCTTCATGCGCTCGGCCAACTTTGTGGTCGGTGCCCTTTTTTCAGACCTCTTGCTGGAGTCGGTCGGCGATGCTTGATCGTCTTCAGCAGTCGGGGAGAAATCCACTGCATTTGCTTCTTTTCCTGCAGTGGGTCGCTCTTTAGATGTCTTATGCTTTGAAGGAATGAAGGTGGGATTCTCAGCGAAGAACATTTCGATCTCCGCGACCGCCGAGTTTAGTTGGTCAAACCCTTTGACATTTGCCCCCAGAAGTCGCTCACTGACCTCGGGAGAAAGCCCTCTTCGACATATGGTGATGGAATCTTCCTGTGCCGGGGGATTGTCGCATCTCATGCTAAGGTCCCTCCAACGCTTAATGAAGTCGAGAGCCGTTTCTCCCCTCTTCTGCTTAAGCGAGCAGAGCTCAGCGAGGGACACTTTCCTTTCAACTAATTGGAACCGATCAATGAATTTCTTTTGTAAATCAGCCCAATCGGCGACGGAGTTGGGCTTCAATCTGGAGTACCATTGAAAGGCACTCCCAGTTAGTGAAGTCGCAAAGTAGCGGAGAAGATAAGACTCCTCGATGGCGAGGTCACCCATGGCCGTGACATAATAGGCGAGGTGCTCGTGCGGCGATCCCTGCCCATTAAACTTTTGCAATTTCGGCGCCTTCGGACAATCCGGGGGGAGTTTCTTGAATTGGTGGTGTAAAGGATAGGGCGCACTGTATAGGTCGACAGTGGCAGTACCCTCGCCACGTTGGGCGAACTTATCCTCAATCATCTTTTCTATCATCCGACGCTGGGCAATGGTCTCCTCTACCCCCATGACCTGAGAGGATTGAGCATGGGGGATCCCTCTGAGTGGCTCATCCCCTGTGTCGCCGCGTGCGTCGGGAGGGTGAGCTCCCTGTCGATTGGCAATAGCGGGATTGTATGCTTGTTGTTCCCGTCAGGGCTCTTGATTCGACATCGGTGTTTGAGGCCTCTGAGCATTTATATTCATCTGCCTTTTCATTTCCAGCATGAGATTGGTCATCTCTATGTGCCAACGTTGCATTGTTTCGAACTTGACATCGTCAGACATTGCTTGGAAGGCGGCCTTTGTTGGTGGCTCAAATGTTGGGTTGAGGTTCACACCATTGCCGAGGAGGACCGTCCCTTCATGGATGCTCACTACCTCGTCATGGTCTACTCCCTCTAGGGGTACATTCTCTCCTTGATTTTGCCATTGGTTTTGAACGGGCACCTGGTGTTGGCCTTGGGGAGAAGTTCCCGCTTGACCGCTAGACTGGCCTTGGAAGTTTCTTCTGGCGGCATTCCTAGTGTTAAGGTACACCGCGTCCAGGGCCAAATTGGGATCATTTGGGCCACCATGTTCATTTACGTTGGCAGGGATACCAGTTGATTCCATAGGTTCCCTGCCTGAGGCATAGCAAGTGTAAATCTTCATGTTGGCACCTGCTTCTGACATTTGTACCACCCTACGCTTTTTAGGTGGTTGAACTGTAGGGCGGGGTGGTGCCCCCAACCTGTCAAAGACAGAAGGTCGTGGTGGCGCATCTCCCGCCAGTCTATCAAAGACTGAGACTCGTGTCGGCTGTGCCTGAGCGCGGGAGGTCTTCTGAACTCGGATGTAATCCGAGCCTTGGGGAGCAACATTGGGTTTGCGATAACCCCCTTTCCTTTTTTGGCCCCGCGAACGCGAGGTTTTGACATCTAACGATGTTGTTGTTGGTTGAGCTTGCATTCGCCCAGGCCTGGCGGCCCTAGCTTGTTTAATTGCACGGGCCTCCTGCTTGGTGACCCAAACTTGCTTCATTTTCTGGAGGTGTCGCTCAATTGCTTTACCCCCACTTGAAGGCTTCTTTTTGAAGTCTGTGGCATCCTCGCGTACCTTATGAAGGAGCGAGAAGCGGTTGGAAGTTGATATAGTCGGGACGTGATTGACCCGCGGCATGATTGGCCCTCCGCCGTCAAGACGAACGCGGAGGTCACCGATCAGTATGGTTTTACCAGACCTTGAAGTAGCTGCAGTCGGCTTCCTGCTTTGGCGGCGACAACGTTGCCCCCATTTGGTGGGGACAGTGTCGGCCGAAATGACATGGACCGAGAAGATTCGGCCCTGAGTTGGTCGGGGGCTGCCGGCCCCAGTGACAATAGGGGCTGTCACGGTGCAAGCGACCGGACAAGCCTGAGCGGCCGGGACCACTCCTAAAAAGAAGGGGGATCCAACTACAGCAGGAAAATCCCCAAACACAATTGGGGTGGCGAGATACCCATACTTGGCATGGGTGGCAATGACCAAAGGACCGTAGGTGACAGCGGCCATGAAGATTTAGCAGAGGAGGTCGAAAATTCGCCTTCACGTCTCGGCGATGTATCCTCCCTTTCCTCCTCGCGCTCCTGTATGGAAGAAAGAGTGGCATTAGGTCTTTTTGTAAGGGCACAGGAACCTTTAGCAGTAAAGATGAAAGGCGGGAAAGGTCCCACCGGGCGTGCCAGTCTGTTTACACGCGGAATTATTTTTTAGGACATCCGATTTCGTCGGATGGATATGTCGTATATTTTGACATGTATATGAATTCCGCGCCTTTTTAAATTTATCAGACGATTTAGGGTTCGGGTACAAGACTTTTCCCCACCGACCGGAGTCGATGTTAATTTACATCGGACGAGTCCGAATACCCTTGATTAAACTGCTAAAGATCTTTTGCTACCCTTGACAAAGAAAAAAAGCAAAGGGGGCCTTTCAATTTCCTTCGGAGCGGAATTTTGATTATGACCTTTTTTGTTACTCTCTTATGCGGCCTCACCTTTTTATGTTTGAAAGGGAATATGTCGCTTCGAATTACATGTAACTTTTATGATCCCGATGAATTATATTCCACAACTTTCAATTTGTTTTTACGAACATAAGCGTGATTATTAAAGAACTTTGGGGGATGCAATTTGTAAGGCTTGATCTTGTATGTTTATTTTTATTATTGCAGCCCAAAGAGATTTCTCCATGACAAGAACAATTGTTGGAAATTCTTTTCCCATTTGATTTCTTAAATTTTCATGATTTGTGAATGTATATATGCACAATTTTACGAACTTTCGGGCCAATGGTGTAATTTTACGCCAAGAGGGACATTTGTATAATTTTGACAAGAACCATGCCAATCATAGTTTTCATGCTCACTTAATTATTTCATTGTCATAGTATTCCTCATTGCATAACATCATGAAGCCCCTTTTATATATGAAGGGGTATTTATGTCAAATACACAAAATCCATGGGATTATAGTGAGAGGGAAAGGGGCGCACCCTTCCTCTTACTTTCTCTTTTGACTTGGGCCTTAGAAAAGCTCTCCAAGTCTTTGTCTTCCTCTCTTCTCTCTTTTTCTCTCCGTCTTCTTCTCTTCTCCTCTTGTTCCTTGGAGTAGCCTCGCTTTTATAGTAGATCCCACAAGTGGCGGAGGGGGTGGTAAAAAACCTCTTGGAGTTCCTCCGGTGGAATACCAAAGGCCAAGGTAACTTCTCCTCTTCCTTGTTTCAGTTTCTTTTTGCATCATTCTTTCCTTTTTTTTTTCTCTTTTTGTTTGGGGCTTACAGATCGAGTAGAGTGGGGGAGAACCCCCTCCGCCACTGTGCAGGGAACCGGAGGGGGTTCCCCCTCCGGTAAGGGACCGGAGGGGGGTCCCTCCGGTGGGTCGCGGCCGCGGGGGAGCCCCCCCCCTCCGGTATAGGGACCGGAGGGGGTCTCCCTCCGGGTCCGGCTGGCGCGGGGAACCCCCCCTCCGGTACAAGGACCGGAGGGGGTTCCCTCCGGGTCCGGCAGCAGCGGGGGGAGCCCCCCCCTCCGGTACGTGAACCGGAGGGGGTCTCCCTCCGGGTCCGCAGCAGCGGGGGGATCCCCCCCCTCCGGTACGTGAACCGGAGGGGGTCTCCCTCCGGGTCCGCAGCAGCGGGGAGCCCCCCCCCTCCGGTACATGGACCGGAGGGGGTCCCTCTTGGTCCGGCAGCCGCCCCCCCCCCCCCCTCCGGGTCCGCAGCAACGGGGGGATCCCCCCCCTCCGGTACATGGACCGGAGGGGGTCTCCCTCCGGGTCCGCAACAGCAAGGGAGACCCCCCTCCGGTACAAGGACCGGAGGGGGTCCCTCGGGGCCTTCCTCCGCGTGCCGTCAAAAGAGAGAAAGGGGTGGAGGGGGTTGACCCCCACTCCCTTGGCTATAATAGGATCCGGGGGATTAAAAAAATTTCCTTTTCACCTCAGTACGGCCGAGTGGTGGGCATTTGAAATCGCTGTACTTTCTTCTTGGTCCCGGTGCATCCAGGTTGACCATCCGGACATCCGGAAAAAAAGTTATCTTCTTGCGGAATAATTCCCACGCAAGTTTATAGGCCTGAAAATATTTTTGTCAAGACCTTTCAATGCACATATATGCGCATAAAAATACAAATCCCCAATATCCATCTTGCCGGGTTGTCGGAGGGATTTACGGCGAAAGCGACCCTTATCATTTTAAGGCCGTTTAGCTTAGCGTCAACCCGCTTCTTTTTCTTTATTTCAGGAACTCTTTTCAAAAGAACTTAAATAACACACATTTTTTTTTTGTTCCAACAACGATCCATCGTCTAAGTCCCCTAAACTGCTCCAGTCATTGAATATTCACCACTTTGAAAAATATGAGTCACATCTCAACAGGACCGATGGAGAACGGGTCAATGGGGTACTGGAGGGAGGGGGTTAGGGACAATTTGGTAAGAGAGAGAAAGAGAGAGAGAGATATATGGATGAGGGAGTCGTAACAGAGGAGGTTCCCAACAGAGGGGTGTCCTGACAGAGCGGTGGGGGTGTGCCAGCAGAGGTGTAAGAGGAGGGAGGTGGGTTAGGGGGGAGGGGGAGGGGGTGTGTTTGAGAGAGAGAGAGAGGTGTCGGCGAAGGGGCAGGGGGTGCTGGCAGAGAAGTGAGGGGAGGGACGGGGGTCGGGGGCCCGAGAGGGTGGGTTTCGTGAGAGAGAGAGAGATGGATGCGGGGTCCCAATAGAGGGCGGGTGCCAGTAGAGGGGCAGGGTGTGTCGACAGAGGTGTAAGGGGAGGGAAGGGGCCGAGGAGAGTACAGGGACTCCCTGTTGAGCTCCGTGAGGCAAGGGTCCTAGATGTCGAGAGAGGTGGGGGAGTGCAGGCCTACGGGCATCGCGGAAGAACGGAGCAAAGAGAGAGAGAGAATGAGGAGATGAGAGGAGGGGGGCTGCCCAGCGCTGTCGGGTCTCTCTCTCTCTCTCTCTCTCTCTCTAATACAAGGGCATTTTTGGTATTTCATATGTCCAAATAGTTTCTGTGACATTCTTCAAAATATTCGTCTCGTGTTGACAGTTTGAAACCCCAGAGGTATAACCACAACAATACGAGATACATCAAGGATATATGTGAGAATATGCAAAAAGTAGGAGAACATATGCAAATATGGACTTCTATAGGGGTATAGTGGTAAAAATCCCAATAATCAAATCTGGCAATATAACACGCTGAAACCATATTGTCAATTGATATTTGCTGTAGCTACAAATTGATCACAAAGACGAGGGATCTTTTTGTAATTCACAATCACATTAAGGCCCTCAATGATTGTGCTAGTATATTTATCAATGTTACAATAGACTACAATCCAACAAGTCACGATGAATAGTGAAGACATATCTCAGCAGACATGCTATCATCTACAGAACCATCATCTCATGCTTGTCCTTCAAAGCAATCATGTGCAAACCTGAGCTTCAATAGCTTCAAATAATCCATTTTGACTCTACAATTATATCCCCTCATCCTTGGTGGGCTAAATGTGCATTCACTTGGGGCTGGGGATCCTACAAATTTTGTTACAGATAGATGAATGAGTAGGGAGCTCAGTCGCATGGGACTAGAGTTTGCTCTTCTATATTCCCATTTGAATACAGCCAAATACACCCTGTTATAGGCTTGCAGGGTGTTCAGACATCAGTGCGCAATGAGTCAAAGGTTCTAATCTTGTGAATTACACAGCAAATCAACCTGTCACACATGTCATCCATCTTGCCTGTTCATCATCATAGTTTTTGAACAACTGGAGGAAGCCAGCAGGGTGGCATTCTACTTGGTGACACTCGTCACCAGCAGAACTATGATTTTTAACACTCTCCAAACTCAAAAACCAACCTTATGCCACTCCTGTTTGGTGCAATTCATGAATGTTGCATGCTATTCCAAATATAGTCAAGTTTCATATTATAGTATAAGAGCGGAGTCAATTAAATTGGTGATCACATCTAATTATGGATCAAGTATGCCACTCCTTCAAGTTTTGGGGAATTTTGAAGTGGAACACGGGATCAGATCACATCCAACATGGGAATGATCACAGACCCTATACGAGTGATACAGGAGAGCTAAACTTGGTGCTATCCCGGAAACCAGTATTCCATTCATTCATATAAATAGTCCAGTGTTCCAGGGGTCCTACAAGAACTATTCTTGAGCTCAGAATAACACGTTCCCATTCCACAAGCAATGTGAAGAAATATTATTCACTTATTCATAGCATAGTATCTTGGATACAAAAACATCTGCCACAACATAAGTACCAGAAAAAGATGCCTCAATGCCTGAACTGCAGTGAACACAAAATACTCAACCTCCTATATGCTGTCAGAATACCGACACAGAAGTTTGACAAATAAAAACCATATGACAGAAGAATAAATAAATGACTTGAAAAGGGAAAAGATGCAGGAACAAGGAAGAAAAAAATGTTGGAAGTGGCAAGTAAAAGGATATTATTATCATAGGCAAACATTTGAGAAACCGAAATGAGTCAAGCAAAAAGAGACATGCAGCTTCACCAAATATTATTGAAACAAAAGTTGAAGGGAACATTTTTTGTAACAGATGTGCACCCTAAGCTGGTGTTTCACTCACCTGTTCAGCAGCACGGGGATTATCACTCAGAGAAGGTAAATTAGAACTCTGGCAATGTCCACCAGAAACTGCAATATGAAATCATCTTATAAATGAAAAACCATTTGAACTAACAATTTCCAACAAAATTAATAAAAGTAAGCAAGAATACAATCGTACAAAAGGATTTTTTTTTAAGTAACAGTACAGAAGGAATTCGAAGAACCTGAAGACACTCTGCCAGTAACAGAGGAAGGGCAACTGAAAGATTGGACAGAGGTTTCACGAGAATAAGGTGAGAAGTTACTCCTTCCATGCAAATTTGGAGACTTTAAAGCACGCTTCATTTCTTCCAAATACCTTTGTGCCTCACTTCTACCAAGTTCTGAAAATATGACCTTATGAAATGGAACCAGGTATTAGTAAAGCATTCTCAAAATGGATACAAGCACAATCTTGATAAGTACCTCATCAAAAAACTCATCTGCACGGGGCATATCCTTGCTAACTGGCAACACGTAGTGGGCTGCGAGTGGGAAAAAGAATCAGGCATCGAACCAGGGTTGCTTAACAAGCTAGAGAAGAGTTGGATTTTGAGAGTGGAAACTAATGAGAAGTTAATGAACACGGAGACAATGAGACAAATACCTAACATCTCATTTACTGCCTCAGCAGGCACCTCCTTTCCCATTTCCTTAAACCGTCTATCTGCTCGAAACTTAAGCTCATCTGGGGCAGGAAATACAACTACTGCAATCTGATGGGTATGATCATGGTGGAACCAGTAACACCCTATTAATTTTGATAAAATATTCTGGGTACAAGATAAGTCTGGAAAGTATTAAATGCATTCCATAGGCCTACCTTGCGGAAATTAACAAACGGTTGCAGTTTCCGCTTGCGAGCACTCTTATAAACATTTGTTTGATCAATAATGTAGTTACGAGGCATCTTAGAAGCCCTGGATAATAAAGTGTTAAAAATTTTTGTTGCTCTGTCCATTAGACGATCGAAACGTTCGCCATAGTTTTGCTTACGCAACAATCCTGGCACCTGTATGGAACATAGGATAATCCACAAGTAAAAAATCAGTAAAACAAGGGCCAGGATTGCTACAAGTAAAACAACAGAAGGTAATTAAATAGAGAGAGAAAGTGTGTGTGGTGTTATATACTTTCAAAAATCAGGGAAAGAAAAAAGAAACACATTAAGAAATTAAACCTTCATTTGCTCTAGAGCTAGGTTAGTCCCAAGCAGAACATATCTTTTCTCAGGATGATCCTTCACCCACTTCTCTGCCCAGGTAGTTTTACCAGAGGCAGGTAACCCAACCATCATCATCACTTCACATTCCTTGGGTGTAGAAAAGAGGCCCCAATTATGGCATGCCCATCCCCAAGTGCAGAACTCCAAGGCTTATATCCTTCTGCAGGAATCAGACCATCTTCAATAGAAAATTGCATCTCTACAACAACATTTTTCAAGAGAACATGAGGAAACAGTGCAGATTCCCATGGTACTTTACTTGGTGAGGAGTCGAGAACTCCTAGACCCCTTGGTCCTGCATCAAATTGCCTGGCACTACCCAACCATTTTCCATTCAAAGAGTACCCAATAGAAGCCAATGGCCTGTTTTCAAGGTTCACAGAACAAAGAATAGTATCCCCGATACCAAATTTTGCTCCATAATCTGAAAATTTTCCTCCTGTAGAAAACTTCCCAGTTCCACCAAATCCAAAGCTGTGCTCACTTTCCCCCAAGTTTCCCACAGGGTCATCCCCCCTGGAAATGCCAAGACGACATAGATGCTGTTGATCAGGGGCTGTGTCTTCCATTCGAACCTTCTGCTCAGAGATAATTTTGCATCCAAAGCAATACTTCCCACCAGTTATTCCAGCTGTTGCACGAGCACCAGACCAGCAGTAGGCAAATCCTTCTTCATGGAGTGCATGACCTCGGAGACCATTTCCATCGACATCGAAGTCTGGCAAAAGGGAGACAAAAAAGGAATGTAATGGGCATAAGTGCCTGAACAAGAATTAAAGAATTATATGGAAAGAGAAATCCTTGTTAGTTACCTACTAACATGCTACTACAATGGGTAACAATGCCTGAATCTTCTCTTGGTATAATTTCCTCCCAACATGATGGCACATCATGGATTTTTTTTTCTTGGAAAAACAATAGGAAGAAACAAATGTGATGAAAATGGTGCAACGACAATTATATAGAAAGTTCTGATGACAGTGAACCATAATGTTCAATTAAAGGGAAATGAGCATTATCCTCTTTTCTGACAGGGGACAAGGAGAGAAGAGAGGATGAAAGAACGGTGGGGTGAAGGGCAAGGAGGACATTTTTCTCTTTCCTCTTTCTTATTTCCCCAATGGTCTGCAGGCATTCACTGGTGTTTTTTCTGCTCATATCGTCTCAAGTTTAATTCAATGGTGCTTTGTCACTCTAAAAAAGAGATGTTCCATTTTACGTCCTGGTTTTCCTTTTCATCTTTGATAGCGCAAAGTAAGAAATCTCTCACTGCTGAATATTAAAGCACAGGGATCAAGGGACACAAATAGTCTTACTCATAATTTTGAAGCACCACTGATGCAATTTCCTTATCTAAAAATAAGATAAATAACATGAACAAAATCTTCTCATTCAGGTTTAAACAACCTAAACAAGGTTTCTCGTTTTGGTCATATGTAGACATGAAATTTTTCGTACTAATCCTAAAACAACAAAAAGAACAAGGATGATCTTCCAATTTCCATCCATTTCAAACTTTCTCAGAAAGTTCTCTTATAAGTCAGCCAAAAAACTTGATGTTCATGAAGCCTGACACGTTCAGACTCTCTTTGTTCTGAGGTTGTCAGCATTTTAACACTCTAAATATTAAGTTACACCTGCGAGACCTGTATGTAATCTCAACATCCTCAGATATGGAACAATGTGGTATTAAGTGGAGTTAAAGGTTGAAGACCAAAGAAATGGATGGAATCGGGAAGAGGAGTCTCCCAATGTCAGAAGATAATGTTTTTTCACTGGAAACTGTGGAAGGAGGGCATTACGGCTTAAGAAGTGAGCTTTGCTGGTTTCCCCAAAAACACATTTACCTTTATCTAATACAGTCTTTGCACGTTGATATGAATCACAATTATTTAATTTTTCACTCTCATTACGCGTTTACTTTACTTTGCATGCTCTCTAATACTGAGTTATTATTATTCTAGGCATCTAATCAGTACCCTGAAGAATTCTCTCGTAGAATTTTTACCCTCTTCTTATAGTCCAGGCGCCATTGTTTCCGTGGAGTAACAAAAGAAGGTGCTTCCCAACCCCCGTCCCCCCACCGCCACGGCCCACTCCAACCGAGGTAGGGGGATTTTTTTTTAAGTGGGTAGTACCACTGTTGAATTAATAGGGGGATTATCCCACCGCAACATGTGGGCACTCACTTGCCGCCGGAGACAAACCAATAGGTTCCGCCGGCGTAAAGCATAATCAAAACCCCCTTAATCGTACTACATAGCCACTGCACAGGTCTAAGCTGGTGCATTCACCTATGATTTCAACAATTTATCATGTCGGGATGCCTAACGTGCAGAAACCAGGACTACAAACAAAATGATCTCGATTCAGTCACTAACGACCTCCAATCACGCAAAGTTTACATTTTTACGAATGCCCGAGAACTGAGTTGACAAGTAGCAGGCAAACGTGTGACTAGAGGAGACAAACTTATAGACAAATGATGATGATGGGAGGAAAGGAAATACATACCCAGATCGCAGTCGGCAGGGTTGAGCACGACGCGGTGGTGGCTGCCGGCGGAATCCAGCGACCCTGGCGGCCTCGCCCTCTTCGCCTCCGGCTCGCCTTCACCTGCTGCGGACGGGGGACGACGCGGTTGCTTCGCCGACGTGGTGGCCATGGGAAGAGAGCGGGAGAGAAGGTAGCGCCGAATCGCCGAATCGCCGATTAGTCTTTTATTACTGGTAAAAAAGGCGGTGCTCGTATCGGATACTCGAGACGGAGTCGCATTCTAAAAGGATAGTCGGCTGGGTAAATAATCTATCCTTCAACTTGTCATTTACGCAAATGAATATAACCAATGTGATTTTGGCAGAACCTGATTATATACATTAGTTAAATCTATTTCCTCTCATTGTGTGTTGAAGGTTTATATAAATAGAAGATAATAGAAGAATCAGTGGATTGGCAACATCGTAATCCGATTACGGTCACATGTCTATACATATTATAATAGTTCCGTGGTGCCATGTTAAAACAAAGGGTTTTTTTCTTTTTAGTTATTATAAATAATTATATTTTTTAATCTCTCAAGTATAATTATTATTTTTAAATTCTCTTAAATCTTCATCTTTATCCTTATTAGTATCTGCCGTTAGTTTTAATAATTAGAGTGAAACTCAACTCGAGTTAAACTAACTTAATATTGGTAAAAGATTAAATAGTCTTAGATTGTGGGCCCACTCTCCTATTTATCTTGTCGTTATAATTGTGGGCCCCACCCTCCTCCCTCTAGCACAGGCATCCCGTCACGAATGTACATGCGCGTGCGCACGTACACAGAGAGATAGATAGAGAGAATAGGGAGATGCCGGAGCTCCCCCTCTTACGGTGACAAAGTGAGAGGGAGGGAGAGAGAGAGCGGGCGAGCGAGAGGGAGAGGGAGAGGGGAAGGGGGGATGAGAGACGGTGATTATAGAGTGAGATATAGAGGAGAGGGAGAGCGAGAGGGGGAACACCAGACGGCGGTGACAGAGTGAGAGGGAGAGGGAGAGGGGGGACGTCGGAGATAGTCGACGGTGATAGTGGGTCAGAGAGGGAGAGAGAAAGAGAGAGGGAGTGGATGGGGTAAGAGAGAGAGAGTGCGGGGAGGGGGGACGCCGAAGGCGTCTCCCCCTCCGGCGGCAGTTATAGAGGGAGAGGGGAGAGAGAGAGAGAATGAGAGCGAGAGGGAGAGGGAGAGAGGGAGAGGGAGTGGATGGGGTGAGAGAGAGAGAGAGAGCGGAGAGGGGGGACATTGGAGGCATCTCCCTCTCCGGCGGCGGTGATAAAGGGAGAGGGAGAGAGAGAGAGAGACCGAGAGCGAGAGGGAGAGGGAGAGAGGGAGTGGATGGGGTGAGAGAGGGAGATAGAGTCAAGGGAGGGGGGCGTCGGAGGCGTCTTCCCCTCCGGCGGTGGTGACAGAGAGACGAGGAAAGGGAGAGCGAGAGCGAGAGCGAGAAAGGAATGGGAAGAGAGAGGAGAGAGATGAAATCGCTCTCAGATATAACGATTTCATCTCGCTCCTCTCTCTCCCTCCCTCACCCGTCAGAGGGTCCCTCCCTCTCTTTCTCTCTCTCTCTCTCTCCCTCTCCCTCTGTTACCATTGGAGCCGAAGGGGGAGATGCCTCCGACTTCCCCCCTCCCTGCACTCTCTCACCCCATGCCCTTCCTCTCTCTCTCACCCTATCCCCCTCTCTCTCCCCACTAGTGACAAAGCTCCACCCTCTCCCTACTAGTTTGCCCCCCAGATTCTGACGTCTGCAAGAAGGACCAGCCGGCTACATCATCATGCTTGCGCCACCATCATCGTCCCCTTCAGCACCGCCATCCATCATTGCAGGTGGAGGGAAATTAAATGGGGAGAGAGAAAGCGTAGGGGGAGAGAAAGAGAGGCAATGAAGTGAGAGAGAGAGAGAGTATAGGTGTTTTCAACATTTCCAGTGTCTAGTTAGTTTAGGATGGAATATTCTCCCACATATCCTCTTTTTCTAGCACCCCAAACTGTAAGGAATTAAAAATAATAATTAAAAGATTATATGAACTTTAAAAATAATAGTTGCATTCGTGGGATTAAAAGAAAAATACACTTATTTGTAGGGACAAAAAGAAAAAAAATCTTAAAACCAAATAGATTTAAAATAGTAGAGTTATTTCACTCACCACCTTAAAGTTTTGAGTTGATAATCTAATCTAATAAACTTTGACATGATATATCAAAGTCATAGTTATGACTTAGTTTTACACCTCGTATTTGTCATAGTCCACGTGATAAAGTCTAATTAACCTTGCACGTGAGAGGGCATGTTAAAATAGTCACAGATTGAAAACGAGTTAAAATAAAATATGTTTAAAATAGTAGAACTCTCTCTGCTCAACATCTTAAGATTTTGAGTTGAACGACACAATCTAATAAACTTTGATAATACCTGAGATCTAAAAGAAATATATAATAGGAATGGGGATGCTTGCAACAATATTTCATGTGGAGCTATCTGCAAAGTATTGTTAATTTTGGCTCTTTGGAATCAGGTAGACACATTGATTTAAGATTAAGTGACCCAAATAGATGATCAAGTTAGCCACATCTATATCAAGTTTACATCCTTAATATTGGGGTTAATTTCATATCTACCATCCTTATATATAAAGTATCAACATTATCATATTTAATTATTTTTCAAAATAAGATGTATAGTGTTAATTTTATCAAAAATGAAAAGGGGGAGGTGAAAGTCATCAAAAAAGTACATAGGGGCATAGGTCAAAGAGAAGGGCAAGATAATTCTTACAATGCAAAGGTCAGCCTAAAGAAATAAGAAAATATAAATTATAAGATTATGTGACCAATATAGTATATCTCAAGCCGAGGGAAATAACATCTAAAGAGAGGAGCAATTCCAATTAGTATGACCAAACAAAGATCGAGTCGAGATGAAGACTTGGGGGACGAGAGTAGCGATCTTCTTCTATAACATCTTCTTCTTCCTGATAGTACTCCGCCGTCGGATAATTTTCAACTCAAGTCTTGTGTGTTGTAAGAAAGTGTCATCATCTAGAGAATCTTAGTTGTAATCAGCTTGAGGGATAAATGAGATAGCGTTAACGTTGAGAGCACCGATGGGGCAGTGAGTGATAGCTAAATCGATTAACATTTGATTCCAAGAACTTTACAAAATTGAACCTGTAGTTGAATGCACTCTTGCACTCTGAGTTCGAATGTGCTACTCAACCCGTGTGTGACATGCACATGGGGCCCACATGCTCTATGTCATCGGATAGGTTACTCCCGCTATCCTACCCCGATATCAAAGTGGGTTTTATAGAATCTTTTATATTCGAAAGAATAACCATTAGATTGGCCTTGATCCGAGGGTCTAAAAAAAACAACGTTTAGCATAATTGGAAACTAGGTTTGGGGTTGGTATATTCTATTTTCAATTCAGATAGCTTATCGGAATGTTCAATAGTGATCTCAATTATCGATCGTTGGCATTTTGAGGTTGCAAAATCTATTTTGGCATTCCGAATCAAGTCAGTATAGTGAGTTGATGGGTCTCATTTGCAGTCCTATTTATGATGATTGTCAACCTCGTCGACAATGGGATACACCCAAAGGGCCAAAATGCTAGGAAATCATTACGTTTCTAAGGTGGCATTTGTTTGACATGATGATAGTGGGATTTCTTTTAAAATCACTTCACCGTACAAGCCACTGAGATGTCAGGGATTTGAAACGAAAAATAAAATTACATTTGAAACTTGCACATTCGCACTCGCCCCTTACGTCGTTGCCTATGCCTACTATTTGATCGAATTCGCATTTGTCCTTTAAAAATCACCTCGTCACCTGTGCCACCCCGCTAACTCCCCTTTAATCTCACATTAATTTGTCTCGTCGCCATGTCAGCTCGTGAACTCGCTTGATCTCACCCCCTAATCTCATCATAATCTCTACGGCCCCTTTTGATAATCGGATGGAGGTAAGTTAATCGACCTCGAAGAGTTGATTAAGCCACCCAGAGTTGATTAGCTTCAGTTGCGTGACGGGGACGCGGGGCCCACCGTAATCGTGACTGCGTTATCCGCCGACAACCATCCGACCAAGCCGCTATCAAAATGGGCCTACTAGAATCGCCAAAAGTTGGGTTCCCGAAGATTTTAGGGATTTTTTATCGTGACACCTGACGAGTCGAGAATCTGTGATTGCACAAAATCCAATGACACAAGATTTATTTGGCTCTGTCGTTACTTTTACTGAGAATTTTAACGATTGAAATCTACGTGAAACCAAAAGGATTAGATACATTTTGTTTTTTTAAATTTTTTTCCAATTGTTTTCAGTTTGACGTGTGTGACATTATATTCGTGTAAGGAGGATATGCATGTAAATGCAGATACATGATAGATTTTCATACAATTTTACTTTTACGTGAGATATATACATGTAAAAACTTAAACAAAAATAGGGCTTAGTTGTAAAAATAACCATCTTAAATGAATAATTACATATTTGTCAACTTTAGATAATTATTGTTATAAATAAGTCTCTTGCGTGGAAAATTAGTGTAAATCTGCCCCCAAGATTAGTTGCTATTTACATCTTTCGTTTTTATCTTCAAAATTAAAAGTTTAGACAAGAATGCTATCTCACCGGTCCACTGTGCCAAAGATAGTGAGGGAGAGATAGAGATATAGATACCTGAAGAGAGAACTTAGGAGAGATTAAGGTTATTTTATTTTTTTTAATTTTAGTTGAAGATTAACCAAGGTTGAATAACAGATTTTTAATGAAATGATAACGATGGATGACTTATAATAATAGCTATATGAGGATGGTAATTCTGTAATTATTCATTTAAGAGGGTTAATTTTTGAAATTAACGATCCACCCCGACCGATTGACAGTTTCTTCTTAGGGGTGAAGTTTGTGGAATTTGATCCAAGCACGTATGTGGGTCAGCTATGCTCCACACATGTACGGCACATGGCCGTGTGGAACGCTTTTGACGCAGCCCATAATCCCAAACCTGCCGTTTTTGTTTCATGGACCGAGATGGCACGGATGAAGGTGACGACTATCAGGGGTAAATAGAAAAAATGGAAACTGATAGCGGTGCTACTTCAGTGTGCCCTTTGTAGGATCAAAGAGGTTTAATTTTTTCAAATGTTACCCTAACTGATTCCATATCCACCTGGAGACAATATTGGCGTGTCCGGATAGAAGATGACAATGGGTAACATGAATGTCAGAACTTTAGTCATTTCGTGCCCTCTCACATGATCTAGAAGTTGCGTGTTCGAATCCGGATATGAGATGGGTGAAAATTTATTCGGTCCGTAGTTCTCACTTTTCAATTGTCTATTTGTTAACACGTTAATTATAAAAAGATAATATATCAATTAGTGACCCTATCTACTAAATTTTAAACTCGAGATGTTAGGTGTGCAAACCAAATCTTAAACCAAATGTGCTAGATTCCATATTACAAAGAAAAAAAGGATCTACTCTATCAACCGTAGTAATATAGAATCCTTTCTCAACTTGAAGGGTTACATTCGTGCACATTCAAAATTGAGGGTGGGTTGCCCTGGTCAAGGAACAGCATGTTCTTGCCTCGTGACATCTTAATTTGTAAGCAATGGTTCTAAGAAGTCCGGATGTGCAAGTGCGCCCACTACAGAGAAGACATCCACTAGGAGAGTGGGGTACTTACTTCACGAAGAAGTGAAACTTGATGGGTGGATGAAGCTAAGTATCCTTTATGTATGTTAACGAGTCTAAGATTATGTTAAGTATTAGTTTCTCATCGACTTCACATAGTAGATCAACTGTAAGAAACTGAGGCGCACGAACATACATACGTATGTACGTGGCCGTGAGTAATGTCCTTGGATAAACAAATCTCGCGTCGGCATGGTATTAGCTGTTGGGTTGAAATTGATTGGGAGTGTTCTTAAAAAAGGGAAACTCAAAGGTTTATCCAAAGAGTGCTACCTCAAGTGTTGTGTTTTGTATGGGGACTTTAGTCCCACATGGGAAAACACAAAGAGGTGAGGGGACCTTATAATTCCTAGGGCCCGCTGGACTATATCTTATAGATAATAGTGGAGGTAAGCTAAGACCTATCACACGCACGCGCGCGTGTGTGAGGTGTGGGTCCAGCCGACTTGCCATGGCACCTTTTTGGATTTCTTTTTACTGTTTTGCCCTTTCTTGGAGAGAAAGAGGGGTCTCCGAACGGTTTTTGTTTGGAGGCGGACCGTCGCGGGCGTCGGTATTACAGGAGTGATTAGCATTACCCTAATCACGGTTATCCTATTTTACTGTTTTACTTCCCCGAGGAATCGCTCGCACTCCGCTCTCTCTCTCTCGTCTCCGTCAATCGTAGCCGCTGCTCTGCCTCCCTTGCACATCACCAACATCGTTCGGCTGTCGACGTCTTCTTCGTCGCGGTTCGCGCACAGACGACGCTCTCTACTGCTGTCTTTCGTCGGTGATCGGTGCATGTTCTTCGACCTACATATTTTTCTTTTAAGAAGAGATCTAGGTTTCTCGCATAGCATTTTTTTTTTTAGATTCTTAAGAGTGCACTTAAGGGTCTTGTGTTAGTAGTCGTATCCTGGGGGAAGACCACCATACTCATCGCACCGTTCTTGTGAGGGGTGATATCTTCTCTAAGGGGAGTCTCTTTGAGACGCTTCTACTCCATATTATTTACTACATATTTACTTGTTCTACAACCATGTTTTACACTATAATCATGCTTATTAATTTTGTTTCTTTGCCGTTCTTTGTTGAATCAACCCCATATGCATGTATGCTCTGGTTTGCCTTGTATGTATTATGGTCCGGTTGTTGCCATGATGTTGCCCCATTACACTGTTTATTCCCAACAGTCTTAGAGAAGATATCATTCATGGCATCGTCATCTTCAATGAGTTTTGGAACCAGGGTGGACATGTCTGGGATGCCCGCGAAATTTGCCGGGTAACACTTTAAGCGTTGGCAACAACGCATGAAGATGTGGTTCACCATGGTTGGCCTAATCTCATTGTTAGAGTCGGATCCCCCTATGATAGATGAAAACGACCCAGAGAGTGCTAAGAAGGTTGAAGAATGGACCACTAAAGACAGGTTAGGACATGTGTGCATTCTAACTGCACTGTCGGATGTCCTGTTTGATGTCTATAGCACTTCCACCTTCAACACTACTAAAGCTCTATGGAATGAACTTGATCGGAAGTACAATACCGAGGACCAAGGTCTGGAAAAGTACTCCGTGGGTAAGTTCCTTAAATTTCAGATGGTCGAGAATAAGTCTATAGGGGAGCAGGCACATGAGCTTCTACTTATGTTCCATGGTTTGGCTGAGGCAGACATGAAAATGCCTGAAAAGCTCCAAGTCATGTGCATCATAGAGAAATTGCCTAGATCCTGGGAGGATTTTGGCATGGGCCTCAAGCACCGCAAAGGGGCTATCTCTCTTGATGATTTGATGAGGGTTGTAGCCATTGAAGAGGAACATAGGAAGGAAAAGCCCAATATGCCTGTGTATGCAAGTGCAAACCTAGTAATGAAGCATAAGGGTAAAGATCCAAAAGGCAAGGCCAAAGTTGATTCCACTGTTCAGATGAAACCTAAGAGAAAGATAAAGAAGAAGAAGGTACTGGGACAGTGCTAGAATTGTGGTGACAAGGGTCACATGCGCAATGATTGCCCTAAAAAGAAGGAAAAATTGCTGAATAAAGCCATGCTGACCCATGAAATCCCAGCACAGGTCCATGTGGTGACTGGGGGATCTTCTTCTGGTATGGAGTATGTTTCTCTAAATCCTCAATTTTTTACTATTTATGAACCAAATGAGTGGTTGGTGGACACTGGAGCCAATGTGCATCTATGTGCTGACATGGCTAATTTTGTGTCTTATCAGGCAACCCATGATCGCTCCGTGACAATGGGAAATGGAAGTACAGTTAGGGTGCTAGGAGTTGGACGTGTGAACCTGAAGTTTACTTCAGGGCCTGTTCTTACTCTTTCCTTAGTGTACCATGTTCCTAGAGAGGAACATTTTATCTGGTTCTGTTTTAGTATGGGAGGGTTATGAATTGAACTTTAAATGTAATAAAGTTGTTATACTCTATCTGAAGACTTTTATTGCTAAAGGTTATCTTTCTGATGGTTTGTTTAAAATCTTTGTGGATCATGTGATGAACAGAAATGTGGATGGTAGTGCTTCAATTTCTAGTTCTGTTCCTGTTGCTTATAATGTTATAGATTCATCTGAATTATGGCATGCCCGTCTAGGTCATCTTAATTTCAATTCTTTGAAACGTATGATGAACCTGAAATTGATTCCTAAGCATACTGTTGATAAAACTAAGAAATGTGATATCTGTGTACAGGCTAAACAACCCAGAAAACCTTTTCATTCTGTGGTTAGAGATTCAGAGATTCTGGATCTGGTGCATTCAGATATTTGTGAGTTTAATGGTGTGTTGACTAGGGATCATAAAAAATATTTCATTACCTTTATTGATGACTGTAGTAGATACTGTTATGTGTATTTGCTTAGATCTAAGGATGAGGCTTTGCAAAAGTTTATCATCTTTAAGAAGGAAGCAGAAACACAATCTGGCAGAGTTCTTAAGAGGTTAAGGTCAGACAGAGGAGGAGAGTATACTTCTAGCCTGTTTGTGGAATATTGCTAAGATCATGGCATTATGCATGAAACAACCGCCCCATACTCTCCTCAGTCTAATGGGATAGCAGAAAGGAAGAACCGGGTATTTATAGACATGGTCAACTCTCTCCTGCAGAGTTCGGGACTACCAAAGTATATGTGGGGGGAAGCCTTGAATACTGCTTGCCTTATTCTGAATCATATTCCCCTGAA
Organism: Amorphophallus konjac; assembly: GCA_022559845.1. Taxonomy (NCBI): domain Eukaryota; kingdom Viridiplantae; phylum Streptophyta; class Magnoliopsida; order Alismatales; family Araceae; genus Amorphophallus; species Amorphophallus konjac. The sequence continues at coordinate 153,211,292 of CM040128.1, forward strand.
ACATAAAGATAGTAGTCCAATTGAACTTTGGAGAGATAGGAAACATAGTTTGAAATTTCTCAAAGTGTGGGGGTGCCTTGCAAAGGTACTTGTTCCTGAGCACAAGAGAAAGAAACTAGGGCCTAAGACAGTTGACGCCGTCTTTCTAGGCTATGCTGAAAATAGCTATGCGTACAGGTTTCTGATTATTAAATCAGAAATTCCTGGCATAGATGTTAACACCATAGTCGAGTTTCGAGATGCCACGTTCTTCGAAAATATGTTTCCCATGAAGACTGGTTTGCCTCAACATTTCACTTCTGAGACTGTAGCCTCTACATCTGATTCTATTCCAGAACATGTGGAAAGAATGACAAATGTGGGGGCTGCGTCCGAACCTAATCCTGATACTTGTGATCAAGAAGAGGTTGAACCAAGAAGGAGTAAAAGACAAAGGGTAGCCAAGGATTATGGAAGTGATTTTGTTACTTTCCAGATCACGGGTGACCCCCCAACCTTTCGAGATGACATGGCTTCACCGGAAGCAAGGCATTGGAAGGATGCCATTAAGAGTGAGATAGATTCCATTCTTGCTAATGGCACTTGGGTGTTAGTTGATCCTCCTCCTGGTTCAAAGACCATTGGATGTAAATGGGTCTTTAAGAAGAAACTAAAGCCAGATGGAACCATTGACAAGTATAAAGCTAGGCTTGTGGCTAAGGGTTTCAAACAAATGGAGGGGATAGATTACTTTGATACCTATTCCCATGTCACTAGGATGACCACAATCAGAGTGCTTGTAGCACTGGCTTCCTTATATAATCTGACTGTCCATCAAATGGATGTCAAGACTGCCTTCCTTAATGGTAATCTTGATGAAGAGATTTATATGGATCAGCCTGAAGGATTTGTGGCTCCAGGTAGTGAAAACCAAGTTTGTAGACTTATTAAGTCTCTATATGGTTTGAAACAAGCCCCTAAGCAATGGCATGAAAAGTTTGACATAACTATCATGTCATTTGGCTTTATAGTCAATGAGTTTGACAAGTGTATCTATCACAAAGTTAAGGGTAATGAATATATAATCTTATGCCTATATGTAGATGATATCTTGTTATTTGGAAGCAATTTGAGAATTATAATTGAGACTAAATCATTCTTAAGTAGCAGATTTGAAATGAAGGATATGGGTGAGGCAAATATAATTCTGGGGCTGACTCTTATTAGATCAGATGAAGGGATAGCAATTTCTCAATCTCACTATGTTGAGAAAGTTTTGGAGAAATTTGGCTATCAGAATTACAAAGCTGTCTGTACACCCTATGATCCTTCTAGAATTTTCTGCAAGAACAAGAGTGGTGATCCTGTGTCTCAATTATGGTATTCTCAGGTTATAGGAAGCTTAATGTATCTTACAAACTGTACTAGACCAGACATTTATATGCTGTGTCTAAACTCAGTAGATACACGAGATGTCCTGACCATACCCACTGGGAAGGCTTGGATAGGGTACTGAGGTACCTAAAAGGTACCATGACCCTGGGCTTGCATTTTCAAAGATTCCCTGCTGTCCTTGAGGGATATAGTGATGCAAGCTGGATAGCTGAAAACTCAGGGAGCAATGGTGTCACAGGGTATGTTTTTACTCTGGGAGGTGGTGCAGTCGCCTGGAGGTCGACTAAACAAACCATCTTGTCTCGGTCTACTTTTGAGGCTGAATTGTGTGCTTTGGACACAACTGGTTTGGAGGCTGAATGGATCAGAGGTCTTCTGTCTGAACTTCCTCTGATTAGTCAGTCTATACCTGCGATCTCTATGCATTGTGACAATATGACCACAATTGCAAATGTCAAAAGTTCAAAGTACAATTAAAAAGAAAGGAGACACATTCATTTCAGACTTAAGTCTGTAAGGGAATTAGTGTCTCAGGGAGTGATAGCTGTGGACTTTGTTGGTACCAAAGACAATATAGCTGATCCTCTGACTAAAGGACTTAATAAAAGTCAAGTTCAAAAGTTTAGGATGGGGATGGGACTGAAACCCATCAGTTGTTCTCCTGCAGTGGCAATCCAACCTATCTGAGTAGAGATCCTACAAAGTAGGTTCAATGTGGTAATAACAAGTTGCTGAGAGGACTGGAAGGCACTTAATTTAGACAGATACTTTGTATCTGAGTTCCTCCCCTGTAATCCTAAACAAGCTAGTGCCTGTTACTGCAAGTTAAGGTTGAGTTATACACTCTTAATGGGTTCAAGCCTGGCAAGGCAGGATGTTAGCAGTGCATCCTTGGAGAAGCCCACCTAAGTGAGTACTACTGTGTGGCCGCAGTTAAAGAGTTGGGTTATTCTTGAAAATGCTCATGAAACAGGACAGGGCGCATGGCCTTTAAAAGCGCCAGTTACTCTTTTTGCTACCAATGAAACCTTATACCATGTTGTTTTCCTATAAGTAACTTTCACATCAAGAATCAAGTTCAAGATTTAGTTCACTTCGATTCTGCGGGGGGTGAAAATTGGAATACTTAGGTGAAGGTTCAAACCCGAAAGATACCTTTACTGAAAGCAAGATATGTTTATGTCTCTTCTGTATGATCCCTTTCTCAAACCTTGAGTTTGTGGGGGAATGTTGGGTTGAAATAGATTGGGAGTGTTCTTAAGAAAGGGAAACTCAAAGGTTTATCCAAAGAGTGCTACCTCAAGTGTTGTGTTTTGTATGAGGACTTTAGTCCCACATTGGAAAACACAAAGAGGTGAGGGGACCTTATAGTTTCTAGGGCCCCCTGGACTATGTCTTATAGATAATAGTGGAGGTAAGCTAGGACCTATCACACGCACGCACGCGCCGGGCCGGGCGGGGCTGGGCGGGCGCGCGTGTGTGTGAGGTGCGGGTCCAGCCGACTTGCCCTGGCACCTTTTTGGATTTCTTTTTACTGTTTTGCCCTTTCTTGGAGAGAAAGAGGGGTCTCCGAACGGTTTTTGTTTGGAGGCGGACCGTCGCGGGCGTGGGTATTACAGGAGTGATTACCATTACCCTAATCACGGTTATCCTGTTTTTGCTGTTTTTATGAATCGCTCGCACTCCGCTCTCCCTCTCTCGTCTCCGTCAGTCGCAGCCGCTGCTCTGCCTCCCTTGCACATCACCAACATCGTTCGGCGGTCGACGTCTTCTTCGTCGCGGTTCGCGCACAGACGACGCTCTCTACTGCTATCTTTCGTCGGTGATCGGTGCATGTTCTTCGACTTACATATTTTTCTTTTAAGAAGAGATCTAGGTTTCTCGCATAGCATTTTTTTTTAGATTCTTAAGAGTGCGCTTAAGGGTCTTGTGTTAGTAGTCGTATCCTGGGGGAAGACCGCCATACTCATCGCACCGTTCTTGTGAGGGGTGATATCTTCTCTAAGGGGAGTCTCTTTGAGACGCTTCTACTCCATATTATTCACTACATATTTACTTGTTCTACAACCATATTTTACACTATAATCATGCTTATTAATTTTATTTCTTGGCCGTTCTTTGTTGAATCAACCCCATATGCATGTATGCTCTGGTTTGCCTTGTATGTATTATGGTCCGGTTGTTGCCATGATGTTGCCCCATTACACTGTTTATTCCCAACACTAACCACGTAAATCCTTGTGTTCCTACCTTGTGCGATTGTTCCTTCATCTTCCTCCCTTCTTCTTGTTGTACGGATCGAGATCTTGGGGCGTCACTCTGTCCGTCCGAGTAGTCGTGCCATAACAAACTGGTATCAGAGCTTGGCACTGGATGCGGCTTATGAAGACGGGCCGAGAGGAGAATTATTATGTGGGTGTCCCGCCTTCAATGGGAACCCACGAGAAACTGCAAGCTCGTGCGGTTAGGAGGCTATATGGAACGGGTCTTCCATTTAATTGCGGAAGTTTTACACCCATGCAATAGATGCAACCATACGTTGGTTATGTGGAAAAATTAATGGCCATCAGGTGTTCAAAAGGAAACCCGTTTCCTCCGGGCCAAATGCAGCAGCACTAAAGGTGCTCCAACTAGTATAAATAGAGCAGCTCCTACATTGTTTCAAGCATCCCCACGGTGAGAGACAAGAGAACTCTTGTAGAGAGAAACAAGAGGGTCTTGGGGGAGAGCGAGCTTGAGAGAGTTTTGTGTGTGATGATTTGTTCCTCCGGGTTGGGGTGTGTACTCTTTATATTATTCTCCACATCTAGTGAAGTTCCGCTATCGTCATCGCCCGTGGACGTAGGGGGTAACCTATGAACCACGTAAATCCTTGTGTTCCTACCTTGTATGATTGTTCCTTCATCTTCCTCCCTTCTTCTTGTTGTATGGATCGAGATCTTGGGACGTCACTCTGTCCGTCCGAGTAGTCGTGCCATAACAAACTGGTATCAGAGCTTGGTACTGGATGCGGCTTATGAGGACGGGCCAAGAGGAGAATTATTATGTGGGTGTCCCGCCTTCAATGGGAACCCACGAGAAACTGCAAGCTCGTGCGATTATGAGGCTATATGGAACGGGTCTTCCATTAAACTGCGGAAGTTTTACACCCATGCAATAGATGCAACCATACGTTGGTTATGTGGAAAAACTAATGGCCATCAGGTGTTCAAAAGGAAACCCATTTCCTCTGATCCAAATGGAGCAGCACTAAAGGTGCTCCAACTAGTATAAATAGAGCAGCTCCTACATTGTTTCAAGCATCCCCACGGTGAGAGACAAGAGAGCTCTTGTAGAGAGAAACAAGAGGGCCTTGGGGGAGAGCGAGCTTGAGAGAGTTTTGTGTGTGAGGATTTGTTCCTCCGGGTTGGGGTGTGTACTCTTTGTATTATTCTCCACATCTTGTGAAGTTCCACTATCGTCATCGCCCGTGGATGTAGGGGGTAACCTCTGAACCACGTAAATCCTTGTGTTCCTACCTTGTGTGATTGTTCCTTCATCTTCCTCCCTTCTTCTTGTTGTACGGATCGAGATCTTGGGACATCACTCCGTCCATCCTTGTAGTCGTGCCATAACAAACTGGTATCAGAGCTTGGCACTGGATGCGGCTTATGAAGACGGACCAAGAGGAGAATTGTTATGTGGGTGTCCCGCCTTCAATGGGAACCCACGAGAAACTACAGGCTCGTGCGCTTATGAGGCTATATGGAACGGGTCTTCCATTAAACTGCGGAAGTTTTACACCCATGCAATAGATGCAACCATACGTTGGTTATGTGGAAAAATTAATGGCCATCAGGTGTTCAAAAGGAAATACGTTTCCTCCGGGCCAAATGGAGCAGCACTAAAGGTGCTCCAACTAGTATAAATAGAGCAACTCCTACATTGTTTCAAGCATCCCCACGGTGAGAGACAAGAGAGCTCTTGTAGAGAGAAACAAGAGGGTCTTGGGGGAGAGCGAGCTTGAGAGAGTTTTGTGTGTGAGGATTTGTTCCTCCGGGTTGGGGTGTGTACTCTTTGTATTATTCTCCACATCTAGTGAAGTTCCGCTGTCGTCATCGCCCGTTGACGTAGGGGGTAACCTCCGAACCACGTAAATCCTTATGTTCCTACCTTGTGTGATTGTTCCTTCATCTTCCTCCCTTCTTCTTGTTGTACGGATCGAGATCTTGGGGCGTCACTCTGTCCGTCCGAGTAGTCGTGCCATAATAAACTGGTATAAGAGTTTGACACTGGATGCGGCTTATGAAGACGGGCCAAGAGGAGAATTGTTATGTGGGTGTCCCGCCTTCAATGGGAACCCACGAGAAACTGCAAGCTCGTGCGGTTATGAGGCTATATGGAACGGGTCTTCCATTAAACTGCGGAAGTTTTACACCCATACAATAGATGCAACCATACGTTGGTTATGTGGAAAAATTAATGGCCATCAGGTGTTCAAAAGGAAACCTGTTTCCTCCGGGGCAAATGGAGCAGCACTAAAGGTGCTCCAACTAGTATAAATAGAGCAGCTCCTACATTGTTTCAAGCATCCCCACGGTGAGAGACAAGAGAGCTCTTGTAGAGAGAAACAAGAGGGTCTTGGGGGAGAGCGAGCTTGAGAGAGTTTTGTGTGTGAGGATTTGTTCCTTCGAGTTGGGGTGTGTACTCTTTGTATTATTCTCCACATCTAGTGAAGTTCCGATGTCGTCATCGTCCGTGGACGTATGGGGTAACCTCCGAACCACGTAAATCCTTGTGTTTCTACCTTGTGTGATTGTTCCTTCATCTTCCTCCCTTCTTCTTGTTGTACGGATCGAGATCTTGGGGCGTCACTCTGTCCGTCCGAGTAGTCGTGCCATAACAAACTGGTATCAGAGCTTGGCACTGGATGCGGCTTATGAAGACAGGCCAAGAGGAGAATTGTTATGTGGGTGTCCCGCCTTCAATGGGAACCCACGAGAAACTGCAAGCTCATGCGGTTATGAAGCTATATGGAACGTGTCTTCCATTAAACTGCAGAAGTTTTACACCCATGCAATAGATGCAACCATACGTTGGTTATGTGGAAAAATTAATGGCCATCAGGTGTTCAAAAGGAAACCCGTTTCCTCTGGGCCAAATGGAGCCGCACTAAAGGTGCTCCAACTAGTATAAATAGAGCAGCTCTTACATTGTTTCAAGCATCCCCACGGTGAGAGACAAGAGAGCTCTTATAGAGAGAAACAAAAGGGTCTTGGGGGAGAGCGAGCTTGAGAGAGTTTTGTGTGTGAGGATTTGTTCCTCCGGGTTGGGGTTGTAGACACGCTATTCCTGACGTCTCTGTTGACACCTTGAAAATGAACAAAGGTCGAAGCATGATTGAAAGAGGGTCGGACCAACAGTGAAAGACCATTGATGAAGCTCGTCAACCATTCACCCGGCTAAAGCCCTTGTCGGCCAAGCTGATGCCCGGTGCCGATGTCACTCAGACGGCAGCACTGGTAGAGCAGCAGTCACTCGACTGATGAGACCTCCTGGCACACTTTAATGAGAGCCGCACTACTGCTTCGTCCAAGAATCCACGGATGATATGTCAGGGTAAGTCAGATGTCGGCTTCATGACAGATGTAATATGAGATAAAGATGAAGCCGGTACCAGCAGATGAAGATTATAAAGGCTTTTGCAAAGTCAAAACAGAAGAGGAATCGTCTCCACAGATTATATACCCGGCTGAGGTCTTCCCAGACTAAAGCTGATGTCCGAGCTCGTCACCATTCAAGTGACGATATCGATAGGATGATACCCGGTCTTGTCACCGTTCAGATGGCAATACTGATGAAACCCCTGTCTACGGACTGATGAAACCCCTGTCTACGGACTGATGAAAACCGTAATAATGATCTCGATACAAGCTGTGTCACCAATGGAAGACCCTTTTGGGTGATGATACCCTTGAAAGACCCAAATGGGCCTGTGTGAAGGTGGCGCTGAGAATCAATTGCCAAACCCAAAAGAGGGCGCCGAGAAGCTGAAGGCAGGCGCGCCGGGAAGCTTCAGGTGGGGCGTGCCGTGATGAAGCCTGCCGAGAAGGGGGAAATGGCTATAAAAACCCCCTCCCTTCGAACAGATGAAAGGGAGAGAAAACAGAGAAAATAAAAAAAGGAGAGAGAGCCTACGCTGAAAATAAAGAGAAGAAGTCTGAGAGAAGAAGAAGAAGAAAAACCCCAGGTGGGCTGCTCGGGGGAGGGAGAGGAGTCAATGCTCCACCCTCCCCCCCCCATGTTTGCTGTTTTCTTGATCTGCCTCCATGTGTAATAGTCCATATATTCGTGTTTGATTATTCATACGATGTCGAGAGTTATCTTTTCGCTTCCCCCTGTTCCCCTCCTCTTCTGTTCTTTGGCTTTTGCCTTGCAGATGATGTAAACAATGCTTATGAGATGAAATGAAATGGGTAATCGAAAGCCCTTCCCTTCGTCCCTCTGTGTATATATATACGTCTTCTATCTGAAATGTCCGATGGTTCATACGCTCCCGGTTTCAGAGTCTCCCTACGAATCTGTTCTTCAGAGGAGCGTAGATAGGATCCCTATCCCTATCCAATGGGCTACTGGGTTCTGTCTTCTTCCCCCCTCCTATCTCGATGGCAGATTCATCGCATATGTGTGAGTCCCTCTCAAGGCCCTCAATGCCCCTTGTGCTGTTCAGGAACCAGAGACATTAATCTCTTGGTTCCTTGAACTGCTGACTACACAAGGATATGTTTACTCTGCAGACGGATGCTATTCCGCGGGTTCTAGCGAATGACGATCTCGATCTCTCGACCCTCCATTCTAACACCTTGGATGACTAGGGTCTGGAGTTTCGATGCCAAAGGTTCCTCAGTCACCGATTTTTTAGATGCTATTGGGTTCGTCTAGGGGATCAGAGACAGTCATCTCTTGATCCCCAGACGGCCGGCGGCAGAAACAAATAAATTCTTCAGAAATCCAGACGATGGTATCGTTCCCCGTCGATTCTACCCTCCAGATCCCCCTTGGCCCTTTCTCAGGGAAGCATCCATGAAATCCCCCCTCCTGCACTTCAAATTCGGCTTCAATCGCAGCCAGAAAGCTTAGGAATCCCAGAAGCAGAGTATCGTTTGAGCTCTGTAAACCCTGAAACCCTGTAGCAATTCCACCTTCTCGGCGTACAAAATTCCCCGCCGAGAACTATCCTGCCGAGAGGCCTCCCTCTTCAGCAAACCGACAAAAAGCCATCTAAACCCTTCATGCACACCTCCCAGCCCACAGGCTCTCGGCGCCAGGCTCCCGGCGCGGCCAGGAGCGCGCCGGGAAGCCACCCGCCGAGATCCCCCCTTTCTTTTGCTAAGAGGCCGCGCCGAGACCCCTTTTTTAAGCCAATAGACCCATGCCGAGAAGCCCCCCCCCCTTTTTGGCCAACTAAAACCACGCCGAGAGCCTCTCCCTTTTGGCCAACTAAAGCCACCGCCGAGACCCTTCTTCTTGGCCAAATGAAGTCCAGTCAGAGGCCCATCTCTGCAATACCGTCTATCAGCCTTCTGATCTCTTCACACATATGTCTCGGGGATGTTCAGAGACCGTCATTGATGCCTTGAGAGACACATTATTGGGGAAGACCTCCCCTACAGTCTTCATTCTCGATCCGGATTTCACCCTCATGAACCCAAAGGGCCATGTCATTGCATGAGTTCTGAGGGGTTTCGAGGGGATATTAATCGATGGTATAAAGGCAAGCGATGTCCCGGGGCCCGGTGCCCATCCTCGTTCGGTTGTCATCCCGGCACTCTGTGGATGATGACCTATCCTCTCTTGGCATAATCCAAGTTGAGGGGACATGCTGCCGAAATTTACACATACCTTGCCAGGTAGCTGTGATGTTCTCTCTCTCAACCCCGACGGCCCACGGAGCTATGTCCCTACATGCTCTCCGATGGTCCTTCGAAGGGGGATATAGATGCGCCACCGCACCCACATGGAGCGTGTCATATCACGCCAGTACTTACTCGGATTCTGGGTCAATTATGCCCGATCTTTTATGGATCCCACCCTGCCACTGCATGGGTGGTTTCCTATTCCCCCCTTGGCATGGTCCAAAATGGTGGGAATATGCCGTCGGTTTTATCTCGGAAATAACCAACCTCCTGCTTCGTCTAATCCATTTAACGTCTTGCAAGTGAACGAATTTCGTCTCTTTTGAGCATGCGGCTTTACCGCTGTCATCCTCCTACCTTTAGCGTTTAATCAAGGGTTGTCCTTCCTTGGAAGGGCGTAATTAACGTCATAGCCTTTATGGTATGACGGACTTCTGGTCCAGACACGATCACTCACAATCGACTGACCAAGTCAGATCGAGCGCACAATAAAATCGTCACTCCGGTGACTGGCACGCCAATAAATCAATAAATAATAAATCAATCATCAATAAAAAAAATATAGGATAATAAAATCGCGTTCCCACAAGTCTGGCACGCCCGGTGGGACAGAGTCTCCCTCATCTTTACGCTAAAGTAGGAGGCCCAGCGGGCCCCCCTCAAACTTCTGATTCCGTCCACTTTCCTCATTTTCAGGAATCTACAATGACGGCTGGAATCATGTCTGTCTGCTTCGACCAGCAACCGATTGACATGCATGTGCGAGAGGGCTACCTGGCGGTACCTCTTACATTCGGATCAATGCCGCCTGCCGTTGGGCTGCCCAACTGCCTGGGCCTCGTCTTCACCGACCTTCTGCAGGTCGACAACGATGAGCAAGGCACTGCTGCGAGTGCCCCGATGAAGACCACTGATGAGAAAGCTAGCTTACTGAAGAAGACAGCTTCCACCGTTGTCTCCTGCTATGTCCATCATGTCCAAAGGAAGGACATGGTCCCCGCTGCTGCCCAGAAGGGGAAAAGAACCAACCGGAGAAGCCGGTGTGCCGCTGCTAACCGTCGTCTTTCCAATTCCGGGAAGACGATGATGATGGGTGATATTAGGGCGAACCTTGACGGCCGCCCCAGAGAAGTCCGTCCGGACAGGATTATCCCGACCATCCCAACCAACAACAAGTTCCAAGTTCTGGCCACCAGGAGGGCCAACCGGGAAGCTGATGAAAGGAAGACGCTGGCACCCAAGCCAGCAAGATACAAACAGGTCTGGCGGCCGAAGAAGATACAGAGCTGGGTCCCAGCTCGAGATAGAGAGAATCTTACTGATATCACTGTTGCCCGCCTCAGAGCAGGGGGCAGAGGGAAGAGAGAAAAGACGAAAGAAATGCTACTGCTGTCTGTCCCGGGACCCGAGGGAGGAGAGATGAGACTGAGGGTCAAGGAAGGAATATGACTGCTGCTTGCCCCATGATGAAGGGTAGAAGATATGAAAAGAAGGAGGACTTTACTGCCACCCGTTCCAGGGCCGGGGGCAGAAGATGGCAAAGAAAGAACTATGATGCTGCTGCCAACTGCTGCCAAGTTGGCAATGTGAGAAGGAGTGAACCAGTCACTGTGATTGCTGCAAGAAGACCAAGAGCCTGTGCCAGACAGGCTGATATCTTCAGATACTCCAAAACCGAGCATTTGAATGCTCAGGTGGCAAGACTGGCTTACCAGCAAAAGAGCCAGGACAGATTGATACTCCAACCTGAGCCACAAAAGCATAGCCAGAGGAGATGAAGCAAGTGGTCCAAGACTACTTCCATTACCTAGGGAACTCTGCCCTAGGTCAACAAAGATTGTCCCGTGCTTTGGGCACCATGGATGAAGAAGAAGAAGAAACTCTGCAAGAAATGATAATCGGAGTCTCCTCCTCCGATTCAAATGATTATGAAGAAGGCTTCAGGGCCGGATATGACGAAGAAGACCTCTACAGGGAGGAAGTCAAAGAAAGAGTATCGGTCTTTGACCGACTCGAATACCCCGACCAGGCAAAAAGAAAAGTTTACAGGCAGAAAGGAAGAATGCAAATCTTCGCCTGTAACATGGCTGGAATTGCCAGGGGGCAAGGCATGTTACCAACTCAGCCGGATGAGTTGCTCAGGCTGGCAACCAGACCTGGTCCCGTCACAAGAAGAAGCCAGGCAGCCAAAGATAAGATGAAAGCTGATGATGCAGCCCGCAGAGTTACCACTATGACAGTCAACGTGGTGACAGCGGAAGAAGGGGATAATCCCTTCATTGATGATGCTGAAGGGACTTCAGAAGATATACAGATCCCATCAACCCTGGATCCCATGATCCAGATGATGTTTAGAAGATATCAGCAGGAGATCAGTGCTCTCAGAAGACAGCTCAATGAGAGACATGAATCTACGCCGGTCTCCAAACAAGCCGAGCCTGTGGGGCAAACTTCCAGCTCTACAGAAACAGCTGCCCCTGCTAATCCTCTCCTGGCTGATAAGGGCAAAGCACCGAGCCAACCTACTCCACAGCAGACAGTGGCTCAGCCCTCTATATCTCAGACGCAGCCTGCCGCGCCCATCTTGCGCGCAACTGTGATGACGACTCCTCACAGCCAGCAACAAGCTCATTTCTTCCCAGAAGAGGTAGATCCAGATATAGCCCACAAACTGATGATAGATAGAATTGTGGAGATGAAGCTGTCTGAGAAGACCGGTGATGGTGTAAGTACCTATGACGTGTACAAAGTACCGTATCCTCCCCAGTATGCTGCTAAAAGACTACCCCCAGGCGTCAGTAAGCCACCGAAATTTGAGAAATTCAACGGCCAGGGCTCCCCCAGGGAGCACATAGCTTACTACACCACAATTATGGGTGATTTGGCAGCCGACGAAGCTTATCTGCTCAAATTCTTTGGCTCATCCCTCACTGGGTTAGCCTTTGAATGGTATTCAAGCCTGCCAGCTGGGTCGGTGATTGACTGGCCTGATATGCAGAGAAAGTTCCGTGACAGATTTCATGTCACAGAAAGAGAGATCACTATAGCAGAATTATATGCAACCAAGCAGAAACAGGATGAGACAGCACTAGATTACATCAAAAGGTGGAGGAACTTGGCTATGAGATGCAGAAGACCTCCTCATCAAGAAGATGCAGTGCAGATATGTAAACAAAGCCTCAGGAGAGAGGTGCTAGAAAAGATGATCGGTGCAGATGTCAGAACATTTGACCGACTGAACAATATAGTGGCCGAGGTCGAGACGTTCTTGTCCAAGCGTCCGACCGCCAATGCTCCCACTATGCTGAAGGGAAAATCCAATGATCGACGGCCATCACATTCTGAGGCCAACACCGTCGATTTCAGGACCTTTGAGCAACAAAAAGGGAAGAAAGGGGCAGATGAAGCTCTCCCAATGGCAGACACAGCAGAAAGAAAAGACAAGGTCTCTCTGAGGGACAAGATGAAAAAGGCCTACTCTTTTCCCAAGGATAAGACGGCAGCACTATTTAACTGGGCCTATAAGTTCAATAAGGTAACATTGCCTGAACCGAAGAGACCCGAAGATGCGGAAAAGAAAGATGATCCGCTGTTCTGTCTATTTCACCGTGCACCGGGGCACGCGATTGAGGACTGTTATGTCTTCAAAGATATCATGGAAGGAATGGTCAAGAAGGGTGAGCTGCAGCTGGGAGATTACCAGGTGAAGTCGCCTCGTCCACATGAGCCTCCACCTTGGAGAATGGCTGCCAATATGATCTCAGTCTACCAACAGCTGCCCAAGGAAGCCGCTGAAGAATGCACCAGGCATACCTATGAAGCTTGCTTCCTCACCCCACAGAAAGATCAGGAGGGATGGCAGATGATACCCATAAAGAGCAGAAAGAAGACTCCCGCAGCCAGTACCAGCGGAGCAGTTATCCGTGGTGTCACCCCAAGGCCTGAGCCGCCTCCAATAAAGCCAGTATGGCGTACAGCTGAGACCGGACCAGTCATCCGGATCCCTACTCACAACCGGAGGAGGCAAACTCCCCTCCCTGCACATAAAGAAGTAAGTCCTGCAGCCAGGCATCTACAACAGTATATCAATGAGCTCGACGAATATGAGCAAAAAGAGCCCAAGCACCTGTTGGTGAAAGACTGCATACTCTGGGAACAGCTCGAGGAATTGAAAATTGAAGAGCAGCCAGAGGCAGAACAAAGAAAAGATGAGACTGAGCCCTTCTGGGGGCAGGAGCCAGCAAAGCCAAATTCCCAGAAGAAGAAGAGACGACCCAAGTCCAAAAAGGAGAAGAAAGTCGTGACAGTACAGTGCAATACACTGTCGGTACTCTTTTCCTTACCCGGGGAGAATGGTGAGGATGAAGCATCAAATGCCCCGCTAGAAGCCAACCATGCTGAGGCCTCTACCTCAGCCCATGCAACACGTTCTGGGAGAAGATGGGGACGCCCACCACCAGCTAACCATAACATCATGTTCAGAGGGGAGCAGCCCTATCAAATCCCAGAACCAGAGATGCGAGGCGTCCAGGTTCCTCCCCCTGCCAGCTTATACCAGGAGGGAAGAAAAGCAGATGAAGCCCCTTCATTCCTGGAATTTCTGTCCAGTTTGGAGAACGAACAGTCAGTGCAGGTTATGCCAGCTACAAACAACAAGTGCCAGCAGTCGGCAGATAGAAAGCAGAAGCAGCATGAAGAAGATGAAAGATGTAACCCTTTAGCAAAGCCAAGGGCCGTTGCTACAGAAGAAACATCCCAGGGAATCGACCTAGAGGATGAAACTGGCGCCAGGCATCAAAGGCCACAGGCACCACATGAACCTCCAAGACCCCGTTGGGTGGAGGAGATGAGGCTATCCAATGTCCGGGTGGGTAGCCGGATCATGAAAATGCTGAAGAAGCTCCCTACCAGGTTTTCCATCTGGGAGATCCTCTCTCTGAGTGAAGAAGCCCGCCAAGCCATCATTGATGCCTTGCAGTCGCCGGCACAATATGAAGCACTCTTGACAGAAGTGAATTCTGGGCCCTCGATCACGTTCACAGAAGATGATATGTTGATCCCAAATTCCTGTCATAACAGACCGTTGTATATGAGGGGTTCCCTGAACTGTCAGCCATTGAGCAGGATATTGATAGATCCCGGGGCCGCTGTGAATATTCTCCCGTACCGCATTTACCAGAAATATTACTTTGATCTGTAGCTCACCAAGGTCAGAGATATGAAGATTGCGGGATTCAATCAGAAATGTGAGACCCCCTTTGGGGTGGCCGATTTCAACCTCACCTTGGGGGACCTCACTACCGTGGTACGATTATATGTAATCGACTCCAATACCACGTACAAAGCCCTGCTGGGAAGGCCATGGCTGCATGAATATCAGATAGTGCCGTCCACGCTACACCAGTGCATCAAATATTGCCATGAAGGGAAAGAAGAAAGGGTGTTTGCTGATCTACATCCCTTTGAAGTATTCGAGTGTCATATGCTCGATGCATCCTATTACACCGAGGTGTCACAGAAGGATGAAGAAAGAGAGGCTGTGGTCAGCCAGAAGAAGCCGGTGACAAAGACAAAAAGTTGGTCTCCACCGCCACCCAAGGGCTACATTAAAAAGCATGAGGTATCCCACATCTCCTATGCTGGAGACTTTGTTCGGATAACTCCTCCTAGCATCCGCCTAGATGATATTGATGAAGAAATGAGAGAAAAGTACACACAGGTGGAGGTTCCGCAGGGTTTAATCAAGCCCGTCGCCAGCCTAGAATACCAGACAGTGCTGCCACTGAAGACTATGGAGATCCCTCGCTTCTGCGAGCCCCCTATCGTATTCTACACCGGGGAGCCAGTCGAAGAAGATGATCAAGATTGCATGGTCCCTGAAGAAGCTGCAAACCGGATGGTGCCAATCACAGGTTTGGACTATACTACCCAACGGGTTTCGCAGATGTTCTCTAAGATGCAGATGCCGTCACTACAGCCTACTGCCCAGAAGAAAGCATTCAAGGAGCTATGGGATCCGCCTCGAGATAACAAGGAACTGAGGAAGATCACACAGCACCCGGGACTGGGTTATACCCTGCAAGAATACTATGAAGCCGAGGTGGATGTCATCTCTGCCTTCTACCAGAATGAAGATCCCCCTGAAGTGGGATATGACAAATACCCCTTTGAAGATGAAGAAATTATGTATCAATCCATAACAGACAATGAAGCCCAGGACAACCAGCTGGAGGCAAGGATGCCTGATGAGACTAAGAAGGGTTGGTGCTGGGAGAATCCATCTTGCAAAGAGGATCTGTTCCAGGCCGAAGCACAATTTGACACGGGAACCCCGGATGAAGACCAAGTAGCCAAAGAGCTGAGAGAATGTCTAGAGTTTGAACGCATTCTAGAAGAATTCCGGGCTCTGCATAATGATGACCTGTCAAGGGAGCCCACATCAGAAGAGCCTCTAAGAATGAAAGAGTCTACTTCTGAATTTCCTGGTGAACTAGCCTCGTCCTCAGGACAGACTGAACAGAACCCAGTAATATTGGCCCTATATGATGCACCAGCATCCGCTGATGACCAATATGATGAAACAGAGGAGCATGAAACTGAAGAAGATTACATCCCGGGAGGCTTTATTGATTTGCAAGAAGCCCCGCCCGAAGTCGAAGACGGAGGCCAAGCCACCGTCGATGAGCTGATAGAGATAAATTTGGGGTCCGCAGATGAACCAAGGCCGACATTCCTCAGCGCACTGCTGGAGCCAGATGTCAGGGAGCAATATATACAGTTCTTGAAAGAATTCCGAGACTGTTTTGCATGGACATATGATGAAATGCCGGGATTGAGCTCTGATGTGGCACATCACCGATTGGCAATAAACCCAGAGGCTAACCCTGTAAAGCAGCCTTCCAGGAGAATGCATCCTGAACTGATAAATCAGATTAACAAAGAGGTTGATAAGCTGATTGATGTGGGGTTTGTCGAAGAAAACCAGTATACCACATGGCTAGCCAATATAGTGCCCGTGAAGAAGAAGAATGGGCAGATCAGAATATGTGTCGACTTCCAGGACCTTAAAAAGGCTTGCCCGAAAGATGATTTCCCAGTGCCGATCACTGAAGTCATGATTGATGCAACTACTGGTCATGAAGCATTGTCATTTATGGATGGGTCATCCGGATACAACCAAATATGGATTGCTGAAGAAGACAGGGTGCACACTGCATTCCGCACTCCAAAAGGGATATTCCATTACAAAAGAATGCCGTTCGGCCTTAAGAATGCCGGTGCTACCTACCAAAGAGCCATGACAAAGATCTTTGATGATTTGCTCTTCAAGAAAGTAGAGTGCTACATTGATGATCTGGTAGTGAAAACCAGCAGAAAAGAAGACCATCTGCAAGACCTGAGGATAGTATTCCAGAGGCTGCGCAAATATGAACTCAAGATGAATCCTATGAAATGCGCCTTCGGCGTGTCCAGTGGAAAATTCCTCGGATTTATCGTCCGGCACAGGGGTATTGAAATTGACCCCGCCAAGATCAAGGCTATCCAGGAGCTCCCTCCACCAAGGAATCTGCACGAGCTGAGATCTCTGCAGGGGCGTCTGGCCTACGTCCGACGATTCATATCAAATCTGTCGGGAAGATGTCACCCCTTTCATAAGCTCATGATGAAAGATGTACCGTTCCTCTGGGACGATGGGTGTCAGGAGGCCTTTGAGAAGCTAAAAGAATATCTCAAGACCCCTCCAGTACTGGGGGCACCAGTTAAAGGCAGACCCTTGATACTATATATTGTAGCCACACACTGTTCCCTGGGGACAATGCTGGCGCAGATCGATGAAGAAGGTAGAGAGCAAGCCTTGTACTACTTGAGTAGGAGGCTGATCAGGACTGAAGAATGTTACAGCTATATAGAAAAGACATGCTTGGCACTCGTCTTTGCTGTTAAGAAACTCCGACACTATATGTTGTCACATGAAGTCAGATTGATATCTGCAGCAGATCCACTCAAATACATATTGACTCAGCCAGTACTCAAAGGCCGGTTGGGCAAATGGGCAGTGATTCTGATGGAATTCGATATTACCTATATACCCCGAAGGGCGATAAAAGGACAGGCCGTGGCTGATTTCTTTGCAGAGCATCCCGTGCCTGAGAATGATATGCTGGGGACTGAGTTACCCGATGATGAAACACTCGAAGCCTGCCAGGCTCAGTCAGCTATGTGGCAGCTATTCTTTGATGGAGCATCCAGAACGGAGACAGATTCCGATGGAAAAACCAGAATACGGGCCGGAGCCGGTATTGTGCTGAAATCACCAGAAGGGGAGGTGGTACATACTTCCTGTTCTATAAACAAGCCATGCACCAACAATGAAGCCGAGTATAAAGCTCTGATAATCGGACTGCATGTCAGCCTCAACATGGGTATCCAAATGTTGCAAGTATTTGGAGATTCAATGTTGATAATAAAACAAATTCAAGGGGAGTTTGAGGTGCGAAAGCCAGAGCTGAATCCCTACCACCAAAAAGCTGTGCGCCTCATGGCGAAATTCTATCATATTGAGCTCAAGCATGTGGGCCGTGGACATAATGCCCAAGCTGATGCACTGGTAAAGCTAGCCAGCTCAATAGCAGTCCCACCAAATGAAACACTGAACATTGTTGTTATAAACCAGCGGCAGGTCCCCAGCATGCTAGAAGGGTGCCCCGAAGAAGAAGAAGTTGCTACCATCAGCACAGTACAGGCATCTGATTGGAGACAGCACTTGCTACAGTGGTTTCTGCACCAACAGCTGCCGCAAAATAGAGAAGAAAAGATGAAGCTTCTGAGGATTAAAGATTCTTATGAACTCAGAAATGGGACTCTATTCCGAATAATGGCAGATGCACGCAAGAAGATTCTGCTCCGCTGCCTGTCCACTGAGGAAGCTTGGCAGGCGATGAAAGAAACACATGCTGGGACAGCAGGTGCCCACTAGGCCGGTCCCAAGATGAAGATAGAGATTAAGAAGCTGGGCTACTACTGGCCCACCATGTTTGAAGACTGCTGTAAATTTGCAAAATCATGCCAGAAGTGTCAAGAGCATGCTACGGTGCCTAGAAGGCCACCCACAACTCTGCACCCTACAATCCCTAGCTGGCCGTTTGCACAATGGGGAACTGATGTAGTCGGGCCATTGCCAACTTCCTCGGCCGGACATAAGTACATACTGGCCATAACAGATTACTTCTCCCGATGGGCGGAAGCTATAGCATTAAGAGAAGTGACTGGGGAGCTGGTCTCCAGATTCATCAAGCAAAACATTATCTTTCGGTTCGGGATCCCCAACCAAATAATATCTGATAATGGAAGTCATTTCAGAAATCAGAAAATCTATCGGCTTGCCGAGAAGTATAAGATTGAATGGAGAACCTCCACTCCCTACAATCCACAGGCAAACGGGTTGGCAGAAGCTTTTAATAAGACCTTGTGTACATTGCTGGCCAAAGTCGTCAGTTCCAACAAGAAGGATTGGGAAGAGAAAATGTATGAAGCTTTATGGGCATATCGCACCGTCTTCAAAACACCTACAGGGTGCTCACCATACTCATTGGTGTACGGCTCAGAGGCAGTGTTCCCGCTGGAGCTGGATGTCCCGTCACTCAGAGTGGCAGTCCAATATGACCTAGCCCCTAGCGAACAGACTAATACAGAAAGAAGATTAGAAGAACTGGCTGAATTGGAGGAGAGGCGCCTCCAAGCTCAGAAGAATATCCAAATGTATCAGGCCCGCATGGCCACTGCATTCAACAAACTCGTAAAAGGACGGGAGTTCAAGAAAGGTGACCTCATTATGGTCAAGAAAAGAGAAGTCATGGCGTCCAACCCAAAAGGAAAGCTAAATGCTAATTGGGAAGGTCCCTATGTGATACAAAGGGTCTACGAAGGTGGGGCCTATATGGTTGTCAACCATCGAGGGGAGATCCAATTCTCGCCACTCAACGGTAGGCACCTAAAGCTGTATCATGCTGCACAACCGACATTCTCCGAGTAATCGGGCCAAAAGCTACCCTATTTCTTGGGCTAGCGGCACTCCGCCCTAACCAAGCTACCTCTTCCTTGGTCTAGCGGCACTCCGCCCTAGCCGAGCTACCTTCTTCCTTGGTCTAGTGGCACTCCGCCCTAACCGAGCTACCCTTCTTTCTCGGTCTAGTGGCACTCTGCCCTAACCAAGCTACCTCTTTCTTAGTCTAGCGGCACTCCGCCCTAACTGAGCTACCCTTCTTTCTCAGTCTAGTGGCACTCCGCCCTAACCAAGCTACCTCTTCCTTGGTCTAGCGGCACTCCGCCCTAACCAGGCTACCTCTTTCTCAGTCTAGCGGCACTCCGCCCTAACCGAGCTACCCTTCTTTCTTGGTCTAGTGGCACTCCGCCCTAACCAAGCTACCTCTTCCTTGGTCTAGCGGCACTCTGCCCTAACCAAGCTACCTCTTTCTCGGTCTAGTGGCACTCAGCCCTAACCGAGCTACCCTTCTTTCTCAGTCTAGTGGCACTCCGCCCTAACCAAGCTACCTCTTTCTTGGTCTAGCGGCACTCCGCCCTAACCGAGCTACCCTTCTTTCTCGGTCTAGTGGCACTCCGCCCTAACCAAGCTACCTCTTTCTTGGTCTAGCGGCACTCCTCCCTAACCGAGCTACCCTTCTTTCTTAGTCTAGTGGCACTCCGCCCTAACCAAGCTACCTCTTTCTTGGTCTAGCGGCACTCCGCCCTAACCGAGCTACCCCATTTCCTGGTTTAGCTGCACTCCGCCCTAGCCGAGCTACCCCATTTCTTGGTTTAGCGGCACTCCGCCCTAGCCAAGCTACCCATTCCTCGGTTAGCGGCACTCCGCCCTAATCAGGCCACTTCATCTTGGTCAATGGCACTCCGCCCTGATCGAGCTACCCTCTCCTTGGTCCAGTGGCATCTCGCCCTGCCCAAGCTGCTCTCTCTCTCAGCTCGCATACCAAATAAAAGAAAAGAAGAAAAGAAAATAAAAATGGGGTTAAAAATAGTGATACCCCGCCAGTCTTGTTCAGACATTCTGAACAAGGGCAAAAATGGCCAAAACCCAGCTGTGGTGAAAACCCGAAAGGGCACTACAGGCAAAATCGGGTACCCCGCCATGTGAAAACCCGAAAGGGTGCGTGGGCAAAAGCAAGAGGGGGCTGACTCCGGTGAAAACCCGAAAGGGCACTTGGGTCAGTAATGTGGTAATCCCAAAGAAAGCCTCACCTCCCGCCATAAAACTCCTCGTCAATCGACCGACGCCTTGCCCGATCAACGATTAGACCCACCCAGTATAGGCCCTACGTCTATCCTGATAAAAGCCCTCATACCTTTTCCCAGGTTCCACCGCGATGAAAGCCACCATTGGTCGATCGGCACCTCGCCCGATCAGTAATGAAAGCTGTCCAGTTTAGACCTTACGTCTATGCCGATAAAACCCATGAAACCCTTGCATTGGTATAAACCCAATACCGATGATGAAACCTGCTGTTGATCGATTGGCACACTGCCTAATCAATGATGAAACCCCTCCAGTTTACACTTTTCGTCTATCCTGATGAAACCCATGAAACCCTTGCATTGGTATAAACCCAATACCGATGATGAAACCTGCTGTTGATCGATTGGCACACTGCCTAATCAACGATGAAACCCATCCAGTTTAGACCCTACGTCTATCCTGATGAAACTTATGACATATGTGCATTGGTATAAACCCAATACCGATGATGAAACCTGCTGCTGGTCGATCGGCACACTGCCCAATCGGCGATGAAACCTATCCAGGCCAGACCTTTCGTCTATCCTGATGAAACCTATGAAATCCTTGCATTGGTATAAACCCAATACCGATGATGAAACCTGCTGTTGATCGATTGGTACACAGCCCGATCAATGATGAAACCCACCCAGTTTAGACCTTACGTCTATCCTGATGAAACCTATGAAATGCTTGCGTCGGTATATACCCAATACCGATGATAAGAGCAGCCGCCAATAAAGCAGCACATCGTCTGACCTGTGCTGAAGTCCCAATTCAAGATATATATATATATATATATATATATATATATATATATATATATATATATATATATATATATATATATATATGTATATATAAAAATGGGGTTAAAAATAGAGATACCCCGTCAAACTTGTGCGGACATTCTGAGCGAGGGCAAAAATGGCTAAAACCCAGCTGTGGTGAAAACCCGAAAGGGCACTGCAGGCAAAATCGGGTACCCCGCCACGTGAAAACCCGAAAGGGCGCGTGGGCAAAAGCAAGAGGGGGCTGGCTCCGGTGAAAACCCGAAAGGGCACTTGGGTCAGTAATGTGGTAATTCAAAGTTCCGTGCCAACAGGCACGCTGCCCTTACTTCCCCTTCGCTGATAAAACCTTCTGTTGGTCATCTGGCTCCATGCCCCACCGACGATAAAATCTCTCCAGGAAAGACCTTACGTCCGTCCTGATGAAATCTACACACCCTCTTTCAAATGTCCCACCCGCGATAAAACCTGCTGGAATAGACCTTACGTCTATCCTGACGATTCCTACGCCTCTACCTACGTCCCACTGTTGATCGATCGGCACCTCGCCCGATCAATGATGAAACCCTGCCAGTTTAGACCTTTCGTCTATTCTGATGAAACTTATAAACCCCCTTTGCATCGATATAAACCCAATATCGATGATGAAACCCACTGTTGATCGATCGGCACCTCGCCGATCAATGATGAAACCCTGCCAGTTTAGACCTTTCGTCTATTCTGATGAAACTTATAAACCCCTTTGCATTGATATAAACCAATATCGATGATGAAACCAACTGTTGATCGATCGGCACCTCGCCCGATCAATGATGAAACCCTGCCAGTTTAGACCTTTTGTCTATTCTGATGAAACTTATAAACCCCTTTGCATCGATATAAACCCAATATCGATGATGAAACCAACTGTTGATCGATTGGCACCCTGCCCGATCAATGATAAAACCCTAGCCAGTTTAGACCTTTCGTCTATGCTGATGAAACTTATGAAACTCTTCTTTGTGTCGATATAAACCCAATATCGATGATGAAACCAGCTATTGGTCGACCGGCACCTTGCCCGATCAATGGTGAAACCCTCCCAGTTTAGACCTTTAGTCTATGCTGATGAAACTCATGAAACTCTTCTTTGCGTCGATATAAACCCAATATCGATGATGAAACCAACTGTTGATCGATTGGCACCTTGCCCGATCAATGATGAAACCCTATCCAGTTTAGACCTTATGTCTATTCTGATAAAACATATGAAATCCCCCTTGCATCGATATAAGCTCAATATCGATGATGAAGTCAACCGTTGGCTGATCGGTACATCGCCCGGCCAATGATACAATCTGTCCAGTTCGTACTTTATGTCCGTTCTGATGAAAACCCCATACCCTTTTTCAATGTCCCACCTGCTATAACCTCTACCCAGTCTAGACCTTTCGTCTATTCCGATGAAACATCTTCTTTCACATTTCTATAAATTATCTTCCTCGCAGCACATATTGCCAAGAGGGATGTTTGCTGCTACCAACAGAATCCGGTTTAAGCACCTCCCCGGATGCCGTCACGCGGTGGAGCGAGTTCCCCATCCTTTCTCTGAGGGGGTGGACGCTCTCCTGCCAAGTACGAGCCATTCGCATCAAGAATTGCTAAAACCGCTACCCCACTTCTCAAAGTGATAAAACCACATGCAGAAGAAAATGGATACGCGTGAGGCCAAAGATTTCTTTTCATTAATAAGTGAGTACATAAAGGGCCCCGAGGGGACGTTGTATCGCAAAAGAGTACAAAAGAAAAAGAAAGAGAAGATGGTTCATGGCTGCCTGAAGATATCCTCGAAAGCCAGAAGACCCACATAAGGGGCGGCTCCCAGTTCATGAAGACGAGCCTCCTCCTCCTGCAGTCGAACGGACTCGTCTTGAAAGGACGCCACCTGCCCCTCTAATAGAGCTGCTTCTTCCTCGAGCTGCAGTCAAGAAGTGGTTAGCTGCGGCAGCTCAGCTCGGAGATCGGACAGTTCAGCTTCCAGGATAGTTATCCGGTCGCGCACAAACTGCTCCCGCTCCGCCAAAGACTGCATTTGGCACTGTCGCTCCTGAAGAATAGAGTTCATCTTCGCCAGCTCGGATTTGCATTCCATTCTTTGCAACTTCAAAGCCGCCAATTTGTCAGACATGATATGTGTCAAGAAATCCCGGCGATGAACAAATTTTAACAATAAAAGAACCCGCTGGGCCCATATTTCTGTGGGACATCCCATCGCCTGCAAGCCAGCGGTGAAGCGCTCGGCTATCTCCTTCAACTGTAGATAGGTTAGTCCGGGCTGGGACTCCACTAGCTGGCGCAGCATACCCAGATGTTGCCAGACAAAACTCTCAGGTGAAGTAAAGCCAGGCAAAGGAAGAGGAGCTACTTCAAAGGTTACTTCACTATCAATGTCCGCCCATAGGGTGATATCCGGCTGCGAAGAAGAAGATGGGAGGTCTACCGAAGGTACCAACTGAGCTCTCCCTGCAACCTCTGGCGTGGCCAAGAGATCTTCCACTTCCATCTCCTCGGAAGCGGCCGTCTGAATACCCCCAGATGCAACTTCAGGCACCTCCTCCTCAGATTCTGAAAGTATGGAGATAGAGTCCGGGGCGGTTACAGGCAATACTCCCAGTTCCGCAGCAGCTACCTCTCCTTCTTCCATCTCCACTTCGGTGGCCAATTCCTTCAATATCAAGGCCGCGGAGGCCACAGTCTGAAGAGGCAAAGGTTCACCCTCCATGATTGATGTTGTGGGAATTGTTGACTCAGGAGCGATGGTCATCACTGCGGCCGGTATGAAAGTAGAACTTCTGGCTAGATCAGCTTCGGCTCTGAAATCTGAAGCCCTGATAGGAGTGCATATGTCTCCTGAGGCCCCCAGGTCCAACGATGCTAGATCTGTTGAAGACTGTATTCGCATTGGGACAGGGCGAATGACCTCAGGAGCCCCCATGCAGGATAAAGGTAGAAAAGGGACAATAGCCCAGTTTGCAGAAGAAACCTCCATAAAAGTTGCAGTTGTGTCTGAGCTGGCAGTGATAGGGCCCTGAGACCAAAGCAAAACAACCTTCAGCACTAAATGAAGATGCAGATGAAGCAGCAAGCCTGAAAGGGGACCCACCTTTGAAGCAGGGTTCGCATCCTCGAAGTGGGGCGAAAGAGGAGGAAACTCTGAAGTTGAAGTGACAAAGAGTGAAGATATGTCGATCTCGGTGTCGAGCCCGACAAACTCCTCTTGCAACTCCTCCTCGGAAGATGGCACCAGCAGCTTAGCAGGCTGAAAAGACAGAGCACCTTTTGCAAGTACAAGCGGGGCTTCTGATTCAGGAGCATCCCCCTCACTGCCGCTGAAAGCCACTTCCTCCTCATCAGAGACGATTATAGAGCTACCCGATGATATTTCTACCCTGGCTACATGCTGTGGGGACGCCTCTAAAGCATGTCGGGATGTGGACCGGGTAATTATGCGCCTGGCCGGAACAGTACCCTGCTTCGACTGAGTCTTGTGACCCTCCGGAGGTTGAATCGGCTCTTCTGTCATCCTTTCAACCTCAGTCTGCTTCTCGGCTGCCACTTCAACAAAAAAGGGACCTCTGAGGGTTATAGTGGAAAAAGCAATAGAAGTGTGAAACAGATGAGAAAGCACACTTACCCCCCGCCTCACTAGCCGGCGTGGGGGAAGGCAGCCTGGTCTCTGCTTCGGAGGGTGCCACAATTGGCTCTTGAGCTGCGCAAAAAGGGAAGGGGTCAGAGTCGAAGACTTCTTTGGAAATCTGCAAAAGATGATGAAGAATGCAAATGCAAGCTAATGATGTTACCCTGAACCGGTGTCTGAGCAGCCTCCCTTTGCAACTCAAACTCATCGAATGAGAGAATGTTGGGGAGAGGGGTCCCAGTGTCCATCGCCACCGAAGTCGACTGCTGAACATGGGCCTTTTTGGCCTTCCTAGCCTTCCCAACTGCAGCCTTGACTGCGGAAGCCTTCCTCTTCTTGCCAGGAGGCAGGGGAGTAGTGGTCGGTGTTGCAGCCGGGACTTCGAAATAAGTAGGCTTCTCGGCCTGCGCAATAATCTTTCTATAGAGCCCCTGCCGCTTTATATTAGGCCGGTCTGTTGAAAATGGCAGAAGGGTGATGGGATCAGTGGGTGCGAAATTCAGATGCTAAGCAGAAAACACTGCAATCAGAAAAGAAGAAACCTTACCTACCGGGCCGTCGTAGAATACAGAAAGTGGCCAGTACAGATAAGCTACCTCCTTGGAGCGGGAAGCAGCCTCCTTGATGAGCCAGCACACATCACCAAATATCTGGCACTTCTCTACTAAAGCTGCCAGATCATTATGGCCGTGAAAGTCAAGGCATCGAAATAAGTCAAGATGGTCCATGCCCCAACCATCGACATAATGAAATGATATAAACAGTGGCTTGTTCAATATGCCAGCTATCGGGCTTTCTGCAGATAATCCATGCAAATTCAGCAGAATGAACAGCCAGGACGTTTGCCTATAGTACGTCTGAATTCTATCTTCTCGGCGTACAAATGTCCTATATGGATGAAATTTATCAATTGGACCCTTCCAAGGAGCTGCTGTCGGGAGCGGCTCTTCAACAGGGAATGGGTACTGCTGCTCCTCCAAGCGAGCGCCTCCCACACGGCATAAATGCTTCAATGTCTTCATGAAAGTGTCTTCATTGATAGCAGCAAAGACAGGGACAAGCGGCTCGGAACTCTTTTCCTTCAATGCCCGACGTTGAGTCAGATAATTCTCCGCCTCCCTCGGGTGCTGTGAGTAAAGTTTTTTCAAGTGGGCCTCAGGAATATCAAACACGGGCCCAGGTTGCTGTTTCAAGAAGGAGCGCTCTGCCACATCCCAGAAGGCACCCCTACCGTCCCTGTAAAAACCGGTCCGGATGTTCCACCATTTGATATATTCCGATGTTACCCGGGGAACACGGTTAGAAACAGTGGGCACCCTGAAAACTACATCGTCCTGGCGATGATAGAAATCCCACCACAACCGGCCCTCGCCAACAATGACGGACCCGTGCTTGGCCCGGCTATCCAAAGGAAACTGAGCAGCTGAGGTGAGGATGTGCTGGTCGTAGCCGAAGTTCCGCCCAAATCGGAACGGATAGTATGGCTCCAAAAGAAGAAGGCCACCCTTCCTGAAAACTAAAACACTGGGCCGAATAGCCATGGCCCATCTGACTAGCTCCGGCTCCAGGATAGGCCGAGCAACTTCAGCCCCTGTGACAGGATGAGCATAAGTCTCTATCTCTTCCAGCTTGCACTCTCTCTGAGGATCAATCAAAGGAGCTGAACCTGCCGCCAAGCTCCAGAAATGAATGCTGCCGGGGGCGTCCACTGGTACCCTTATCAGTCGGCCCCTTATTTTAAACAACTGATCATAAAAGGGACCAGACTCAGCACTGGCGAATTCGACCATTCTAGGCAACACCGTATCTGCCTGCAAGGTTCTCGGAGCCAACTCAGGGAATATACTGCAAACCCAGGCGTTGAAGAAGTGAAAAGGACCCACGATCCTCAAAGAACGGGGAGTCCGATGCTTGTGCAGGTCCCCCAAAGATTTATATATCAAACACAGGGCCACTGGGCAAAGTGACAGCTTCATCCCCCATGCCATCTGACAAGCTGGATATATGGCCTCTGGCCGAATGACTGTCTCGTCCCCTTGTGGGAGAGTGAAAGTACACAACCAGAAGGTGAAATAGGCCGCACAATGTGTGATGGGATCTACTCCTGCCGGATTGGGACCACCTTTGCCCGCATGACGCAATGAGGATGGCAGCGCCGACTTATAGCGAGGGGCCCTTATCTATTTGCTGGCAACTGGACCCAGGGAAGGAAAGTCTGCATACTTCAGGGGACCGTCAAAGAAATACTGGATCCACTGCCCTATCCGGACCCTCAGTTTGCTGCCTTTCTCTCGGGGATGATAGCCTTTGGAGGACCCTCTGTTGTATGCCAGACAGATGGAGCGGTATACCTTCATCAGATACCGATATGAGAAGCCGATGGAATACTTGCCCTCGCCATCAGAGCTATCCTTCTCGGAATCTGTCAAGCAAACTTCCTCATACGGCTCGCCATCAATGGGCAGACCGGAGAGCTGTGATAAACTCCAGAGGTCCAGGGATGTCTCACCCTCCGCTGTATAAAAAGTGTTGAATAAAGGGCAGAACACTTCGAACATCCCGCAGCACAACCCTCTGGATATGGGATATCAAAATCTAGAAGCGAAAATGCTGTGATATACCCCGGCTCTGATCAGCAGAGGGGCATACTCCTTCAGAACAAACTCTGTGAACTCCACTGCCCCTACTCGGAATAAGTGCGCGTCAGTGATTTTGGTATCCCCGAACCAACCAGCGGCCAGATGGTACTTGAACTGAACGGCCGAACAATTCAGCACGAAGGGCTCTTCGCGATATCCCCACTTCAATGGTGCCAAGAACATGCCATAGCCGGGCTTCTCCCTATGAACTCGGCCGCTAGCATTATCCCACCGGGCAGGTGTGAATTCCGGGGCCCGGGCCAGCATCTTCTTCTCTGGTTCCAGCTCCGATATGCCGAGGACTGCATCCCAGTCGCGCTTTTCCCCAGGAAGATAGATGGCCTTGCTGCGATACACTGATTCCTTCAGGCTATCTCGCTCAGCAAGGATGGCAGCTTCAACTACGCGAGCTATCCGGTAGTCTCGCATGCCGCCTACTGTGAAAGTCCGGATGAACGGCATCAAATGTCGGTCCTTCGGGTGGTCTGGCCGATAGCCACCATCCCGCCTGAAGCATGTCTCAGTCGCCGTAGAGTATACCCGGGCCGTCGACACTGTGTCAGTCTCAGAGTCAGACGATTCATCGACTGAAGCAATCCTGTCGTATTCGAAATCCAGACTGTGCACGTTCATCCAGTTTACTTTGGCCCATGATATGTCGGGCTGGGCCGATGAGCTAGCACCAACAGCTCCGGAAGATGCAGCATCAGAACTGGAAGCCATTGCAGTGCCTGCAGTCGGAGAAAAAGTGTGAATTAGAAGCCAGTCTTATAAAGATTGTAACATGAGACTCTATGAAAATTTCGGCAGCATCTCCCCTTATTCGGGGTCTGCCCAAGGAGAATAGGGAGTCACCAACCAAGAGGGGGTGATCCCGAAATCAAAAGAGATTAAATCCCCGTCCTGACGGGCGAAGAAAATGAGACGACCGAGAGGAGAAGAAGCCCCCGTCGATGAAAGAAAGCAGAAGAAGGAGAAAGAAGATGAAGAAAGAGAAAAAGAGGTTGAGAATGAGAAAAAAACAAGAGTCTCAGCGCCTCAAATAGAGGCCCAAGCGAGCAGGGTCTCGGCGCGATGAATTGCGCGTCGAGAACCCCTGGGCCGAGAGCCCCCGTCACCCAAAAGGGCGCGCCGAGAACCTGGGCCGAGAGCCCCCTTCGGCCAAGGGCGCGCCGAGAGCCCCCAGGCCGAGAAGCCCTCCTTCGGCTGCGCCGAGAGGCCCCTCACGCCGAGAAGCTTCGCGCCGGAAGGTCTTGCGTGCCGAGAAGCCTTGCGCCGAGAGGGTCATGCCGAGAAGCCTATGGCCCCGTGCCGAGAAGCTCTGAAATGTTGAAAAATAAAGAAAATATGAAGATAAAAAAGATGAAAATGAAAGATCCGTGCGCAGAATATTGTTGCAACGAGATGATCAGGTCTGAGAACCGGATTGAAGACAAATTGAGGAAGATACCCTCGAATGACGAAAGACACCTGCAAGCCCCGTGCCGCTTATTTTGCGCTTACGCCGCCCGCAGGTGGGGGGCATTTGTTGACACCATGAAAATGAACAAAGGACGAAGCATGATTGAAAAGAGGGTCGGACCAATAGTGAAAGACCATTGATGAAGCTCATCAACCATTCACCCGGCTAAAGCCCTTGTCGGCCAAGCTGATGCCCGGTGCCGATGTCACTTAGACGGCAGCACTGGTAGAGCAGCAGTCACTCGACTGATGAGACCTCCTGGCACACTTTAATGAGAGCCGCACTACTGCTTCATCCAAGAATCCACGGATGATATGTCAGGGTAAGTCAGATGTCGGCTTAATCACAGATGTAATATGAGATAAAGATGAAGCCGGTACCGGAAGATGAAGATTGTAAAGGCTTTTGCAAAGTCAAAACAGAAGAGGAATCGTCTCCACAGATTATATACCCGGCTGAGCTCTTCCCAGACTAAAGCTGATGTCCGAGCTCGTCACCATTCAAGTGACGATATCGATAAGATGATACCCAGTCTTGTCACCGTTCAGATGGCAATACTGATGAAACCCCTGTCTACGGACTGATGAAAACCGTGATAATGATCTCGATACAAGCTGTGTCACCAATGGAAGACCCTTTTGGGTGATGATACCCTTGAAAGACCCAAATGGGCCTGTGTGAAGGTGGCGCCGAGAATCACTTGCCAAACCCAAAAGAGGGCGCCGAGAGGCTGAAGGTAGGCGCGCCGGGAAGCTTCAGGTGGGGCGCGCCGTGATGAAGCCTGCCGAGAAGGGGGAAATGGTTATAAAAAACCCCTCCCTTCGAACAGATAAAAAAGAGAGAACAGAGAAAAGAAAGAAAGGAGAGAACTGATCAAAAAAAAAGAGAAGAGACAGCAAGAAAGAAAGAAATCCATCCAGAAAAGAAGATAGGAAAGGAGAGAGAGAGAGCCTCCGCTGAAAAGAAAGAGAAGAAGTCTGAGAGAAGAAGAAGAAGAAAAACCCCAGGTGGGCTGCTCGGGGGAGGGAGAGGAGTCAATGCTCTACCCTCCCTCCCCCATGTTTGCTATTTTCTTGATCTGCCTCCATATGTAATAGTCCATATCTTCGTGTTTGATTATTCATACGATGTCGAGAGTTATCTTTTCGCTTCCCCCTGTTCCCCTCCTCTTCTGTTCTTTGGCTTTTGCCTTGCAGATGATGTAAACAATGCTTATGAGATGAAATGAAATGGGCAATTGAAAGCCCTTCCCTTCGTCCCTCCATGTATATATATATGCGTCTTCTATCTGAATGTCCGATGGTTCATACGCTCCCGGTTTCAGAGTCTCCCTACGAATCTGTTCTTCAGAGGAGCGTAGATAGGATCCCTATCCCTATCCAATGGGCTACTGGGTTCTGTCTTCTTCTTCCCCTCCCGTCTCGATGGCAGATTCATCGCATATGTGTGAGTTCCTCTCAAGGCCCTCAATGCCCCTTGTGCTGTTCAGAAACCAGAGACATTAATCTCTTGGTTCCTTGAACTACTGACTACACAAGGATATGTTTACTCTGCAGACGGATGCTATTCTGCGGATTCTAGCGAATGACGATCTCGATCTCTCGATCCTCCATTCTAACCCCTTGGATGACTAGGGTCTGGAGTTTCGATGCCAAAGGTTCCTCAGTCACCGGTTTTTAGATGCTATTGGGTTCGTCCAGGGGATCAGAGACAGTCATCTCTTGATCCCCAGACGGCCGGCGGCAGAAATAAATAAAGTCTTCAGAAATCCAGACGATGGTCTCGTTCCCCACTGATTCTACCCTCCAGACCCCCCTTGGCCCTTTCTCAGGGAAGCATCCATGAAATCCCCCCTCCTGAACTTCAAATTCGGCTTCAATCGCAGCCAGAAAGCTCAGGAATCCCAGAAGCAGAGCATCGTTTGAGCTCTGTAAACCCTGAAACCCTGTAGCAATTCCACCTTCTCGACGTACAAAATTCCCCACCGAGAACTACGCTGCCAAGAGGCCTCCCTCTTCAGCAAACCGACAAAAAGCCATTCAAACCCTTCATGCACACCTCCCAGCCCACAGGCTCTCGGCGCCAGGCTCCCGGTGCGGCCAGGAGCGTGCCGGGAAGCCACCCGCCGAGACCCCCCCTTTTTCTTGTTGGCTAAGAAGGCCGCACCGAGACCCTTTTTTTTTAGCCAATAGACCCATGCCGAGAAGCCCCCCCTTTTTTGGCCAACTAAAACCACGCCGAGAGCCTCTCCCTTTTGGCCAACTAAAGCCACTGCCGAGACCCTTCATCTTGGCCAAATGAAGTCCAGTCAGAGGCCCATCTCTGCACTACCGTCTATCATCCTTCTGATCTCTTCACACATGTGTCCCGGGGATGTTCAGAGACCGTCATCGATGCCTTGAGAAGACACATTACTGGGGAAGACCTCCCCTACAGTCTTCATTCTCGATCCGGATTTCACCCTCATGAACCCAAAGGGCCATGTCATTGCATGAGTTCTGAGGGGTTTCGAGGGGATATTAATCGATGGTATAAAGGCAAGCGATGTCCCGGGGCCCGGTGCCCATCCTCGTTCAGTTGTCATCCCGGCACTCCGTGGATGATGACCTATCCTCTCTTGGCATAATCCAAGTTGAGGGGACATGCTGCCGAAATTTACACATACCTTGCCAGGTAGCTGTGATGTTCTCTCTCTCAACCCCGACGGCCCACGGAGCTATGTCCCTACATGCTCTCCGATGGTCCTTCGAAGGGGGATATAGATGCGCCACCGCACCCACATGGAGCGTGTCATATCACGCCAGTACTTACTCGGATTCTGGGTCAATTATGCCCGATCTTTTACGGATCCCACCCTGCCACTGCATGGGTGGTTTCCTATTCCCCCCTTGGCATGGTCCAAAATGGTGGGAATATGCCGTCGGTTTTATCCCGGAAATAACCAACCTCCTGCTTCGTCTAATCCATTTAACGTCTTGCAAGTGAACGAATTCCGTCTCTTTTGAGCATGCGGCTTTACCGCTGTCATCCTCCTACCTTTAGCATTTAATCAAGGGTTGTCCTTCCTTGGAAGGGCGTAATTAACGTCATAGCCTTTATGGTATGACGGACTTCTGGTCCAGACACGATCACTCACAATCGACTGACCAAGTCAGATCGAGCGCACAATAAAATCGTCACTCCGGTGACTGGCACGCCAATAGATCAATAAATAATAAATCAATCAATAAAAAAATATATAGGATAATAAAAAATCCGTGTTCCCACATCTCCCAGCTTTGGCCCCAATGACTGATTTCAACGCCTTCATTTGTTCTGCTGGCCTATTCGATATTGGTTTCTCTGGGCCTTCTATGACATGGACCAATAATAGATCAGGTCTGGCTAACATTCGGGCTAGATTGGACAGAGTTCTTGTTAACAGCCATTGCCTGTCTGCTATACCCCAACTTCATGTGAAACATCTGCTAGGAGGACCATCGGACCATTCTCCGCTACTTCTGTCTGTTGAGGAAGTTTTAGCCAGCCCTGGTCGCTTTATTTTCCAGAAAATGTGGAGTACTCACCCGTCTTTTACTCAGCTGATTTCTGAGGTCTGGCATCAACCCCATTCCTCTCATCCCAATGCTCTAATTAGGCTTTGGGTTAAGCTGAAGGCTGTCAAGAAATCTCTTGGTACATGGAATAAAGAAGTATTTGGAAATATTTTTGAATGTAAAAGTCAGGCAGAAGCTGAGGTGGAACTAAAACAGTCAGTTTATGACTCTGACCCCTCTCCTCAGAATAGAGAAAGCCTTAATGCTGCTAATGCCAGTCTTCGTCAAGTTCTATTTAGAGAAGAATTATTCTGGAATCAAAAATCTCGTGTGGAATGGATTGATAATGGAGACAGGAACACTTCCTATTACCATGCTGTTGCTCAACATAACAGAAGGAGAAATTTTATTAAGAGGCTGAAAGTGAATAATGCTGAAGAGTGGTGTAAAGATCAGAATTCTCTCAAGCTTCATGCAGAATCTTATTATCAAAACCTTTTCTTCTCAAAGGAACACTATGTGGAGCCTACTATGCTGGATTGTATCCCTCAGATCATTGATGATTCTCAAAATTCTAAGTTGTGTGTTACCCCAGAAGCTCAGGAGATCCGTGATGCTATTTGGAGTCTAAAGGGCTCTAGCTCCCCTGGCCCTGATGGGTTTTCAGGTGAGTTCTATACTGCCACATGGGACATTGTTGGTTCAGATGTCATTGAAGCAGTTCAGGCCTTCTTTAAAGGGTTTCCCCTCCCCAGGGGAATTACATCCTTTTTAATAACTCTTGTCCCTAAAGTTCAAGAGCCTCGGTCCTTCAATGATTTCAGACCAATAAGTTTGTGCAATTTTTCATATAAAATTGTCTCGAAAATTCTGGCCGACAGGTTGGTTCCTTTGCTCCCCAGTTTGATCTCCATTGAACAGGGGGCTTTTGTGAAGGGTAGGTTCATCCTTGATAATGTGGCTTTAGCTCGCCAACTTATGGTGGACATTAATATGAAGGTTAGAGGGCATAATGCTATCCTCAAGATAGATATGGCCAAAGCATACGACAGGATGGAATGGGATTTTATCTTGGCAGTCCTAAGGAAATTTGGATTCAGTACCAAATTTACCTCCTACATTGGCATGCTATTATACAACTGCTGGTTTTCTGTTAATTTCAATGGTTCCATCTCTGGTTTCTTCAAATCCAGCAGGGGAATCAGGCAGGGGGATCCAATTGCCCCATATTTATTTGTCATTGCTTCGGAGGTTCTTAGTAGAGGCCTCTCTACCTTTTTCCAATCTGGGAAATTAAAAGGCTATAAAGGTCCAAGATAGTCCCTGCAGGTTTCTCATCTCCTTTATGCGGATGATACTCTGGTTTTCTTGAATGCCAGTAAGCAAAATGTAGAGCTTTTCCAAAAATTCATCAAAAGTTATGAAGCATGCTCAGGACAGAAAGTTAATACTTCTAAGAGCAGTTTTATTCTTGCTGACAAAGCTCCAATTTCCTTAAGGCAGACAATCCGAGGTATCACTGGATATAAATTTCATTCTTCTAGTATTATATATCTTGGACTTCCAGTCAAGAAGGGTAGATACCTTTGCTCGGACTTCTAATCTCTAATTGACAGAGTTCAGCAGAAATTGGAGGGCTGGAAATCAAAGCTTCTTTCTCAAGCTGGCAGAGTGGTTCTCATAAATTCAGTCTTATACAGTCTGCCAGTCTACTTGGCCTCGGTCTGCTTTATTCCAAAAAAGGTCATAAACTTTATTAATAAGCTTTGTGCCAATTGCTTTTGGAAGGGAGGAAAGGATACTAAATATAGGCATTGGATTGCCTGGTCTGTTATTCAAAAGCCCAAGCAAGAAGGAGGTCTGGGTGTTCGTGACTTACAGTGGATTCAAATAGCCATGGCTACTAAATCTTTGTGGAATATCCTCCATGGAACTTCTCTTTGGTCTTCATATGCCAGGTGCAGATTCATCAAATTACATTTTGCTGACTGTTATAAGCCATTTCCAGCAGGCATGCCTCTGGCTATTTTTAGGAAAGCTAAAGAGATTATTCTCTCCAACAGCAGATGGATAGTTGGTGATGGGACAGATGCAGATTTCCTGAGGGACAATTGGATTGGTTCTGGCCCTGCTATTAATATTCCTATTACTGGCGGTAGCAGAGGGTTTTCAGGTATTCCTTTGGCATCTGTTAGTGAAGTCTTAAGTGTAAATCAGCATGCTGCTAAGGACTTTATTAGGAATGATTTCCATATCCCAAGAATTTATCTCAGCAACAGGAAGGATAGCTGTGTGTGGACAGGTACATTAAAAGGCTCTTTCTCTGTAAAATCTATCTGCAATATTGTTCGCACTAAAGGCCTCTCCAGACCAGCATGGGCTAAGCTCTGGCACCCAGTTTTTTCACCTAGAGCCACCCTCTTCGTTTGGAAGTTAATTCACCGGGCAGTTCCTGTGGATAGTAGAGTGGTAGACTGTGGAGTTCCATTGGTGTCAAAATGCAACTGCTGCAGCTCTTGTAGTCAAGAAGACCTTAACCACCTATTCATCTCAGGTGAGTTAGCCTCAGATCTCTGGGCCTGGGTACTGCCCCTCCTTAATAAAGAGGTAGTTCTCAATGATCAAATTACAACGAGGTGCTGGAATCTCTTAAATTCTTCCAATCGTAATTCAGCTTTTAGCTTTGTTGGTACATATGCAGTAATCCTGATGTTATGGGAGATTTGGAAGCACAGGTGTGCCTCTAGGTTTGAAGGCATGACTATTAGATTAGATTCTATTAAAAGGAATACTATATCCTTAATTGCTCATTCTCTGGAGAAGTTGAGGTTTAGCATGCCTCTATCCCCTGCTCAGCGTAGCAGCTTGGCTCTGTTTCAGCTTTTTCCCCGGGTGGAATTAAAGCAGCCCATTCCAGTTTTCTGTAGACTAGCTCCTTGGAATTTCACTCTTCATGTAGATGGAGCCTCCAAGGGAAATCCAGGTCAGTGTGGTGGTGGTGGCTGTATTAGAAATCAAAATGGCAAATGGATTATAGGATTTGCTTTCCACTATGGCACTGGTTACAGTCTGCTAGCAGAAGCCCGAGCTTTACACGATGGACTCATGCTGGCTAAGCGGAATGGTCTTGGGTTGGCAGCGATTTACTCAGACTGTAGGATCCTTGTTGATGCTCTTAATCAGGGTGATTCCCCTAGTTGGATGATACTTCCATGGTGGAGGCAAATCCTTTCTCTTGTCCAAGATTATGGCTGCGGTCTATTGCACACGTTTCGTGAAGGCAATCGGGTAGCCGATTCCTTGGCTTCTTATGCATGCAACATCTCAGATAACAAAATATTTACCTCTGCAAGATATCTGCCTAGGCTGACAAAGGGCGAATTGAGGATGGATGTAGCAGGGATCCCCGGTATTAGAATCTTCTGATTTTTTTCTTCATGGACTCGGGGCTTTGGCCTTTTTCTCCCACCTGCTGTAATTCTTTTTTGGTTTCTCTTTACTTAGAGGGACTTAGGAGTCCTCTAGAATAACTGGGGTTAGCTCCTATGCTACTGTAATCCGCCTTACCATTTATAAAACAAAAAACCTCAGCTAATACCTGGAGGAATGAGTCCATTCCCCCTCTTTGAGGGTGGGGTGCATTCGACCGGTGTATTAACTGTTGGTTGGTTTCAATAAAAAAAAAGAAGCAGCTTGAAGCTGAAACAAAAGACAAGCATACCTGGCGGCCCTGTGTATCGGGGAGCAAGTGGCCAATACAATACTGGGGGCACCTTGTCTCGAGAAGCCGCCTCATGAACAAGCTAACAGACATCACCTATTTTCTCACTCTTTTCAACCAGCTTTGCCAAATCTTCATGGCCGCGAGAAGATAAGTGATAATATAGGCCCAAGTGGTCCAACCCCCAACCATCAGCATACTTAAAGGAGATTAAAAGCTGGTGGTCCAAGATGGCTTCTAATGAGCCGGTAATTGAGAGCCCTTGAGAATGAAGCAGGGCATATATCCAGGGGGTATTGGAATACAGGCCTTCCCGCCTATCCTCCCTCCTGATGAAAGTCCTATACGGATGAAGACGGTCAACCTCCGAACGCCAGCTCGCCACTACCGGAAGAGACTCCTCCGCCGGGATGGGGATCGTCTGAAGGACTATCCGCTCACTGCTAACCTGACACAACCCCCAAAGTGTCTTCACATAATCATCCTTTTGAATTTCTGGCATCTTCGGGTCAGCCTTGGATGACCGACACTTTGCAGCCTTCCTGGCTTCCAAATATGCCGTTACTTCAGTATTGGACCAGGATTTCAGCTTCGTCAAGTAAGCCGGATCAATGCCCAAGGCAGGTTCTGACTGAAAATCTATAAAACGATGCTCAACAACATGCCAGTAGTCTTTGCGGGAGGTCCGGTAAAAACCTGTACGGGCATTCCACCACTTAATAAAGTCCGGAGTTACTCTGGGTGAACGAGCAGGGGATGGCACCCTGAAGGACACATCTTCCCGGCAGTGGAAGTAATCCCACCATGTACGAGCTTCATCTGTGGTCGTCTGGCCGGCTCGATGTCTGCTCGGAAGATTAAACCATGCCGAGGAGGAGGGGATGTTCTGGTCATACCTAAAATTCCGGCCAAAGCGGAAAGGGTAGTACGGCTCCAGCCACAACAAGCCGCTCTTCCTGAACACAAGGACACTGGGGCGAATGGCCAATGCCCAATCAATCAGCTCTGACTCCAAGATTGGCCTTGTGCTCTTGGTGCCGGCGAGCGGATGAATGAACTCTTCTGTCTCGAACAAGCGGCACTGCCACATCGTGTTCACAAGGGGGCTGGAGCTAGCTGCCAAACTCCAGAAATGCAGAACTCCCGACGAATCTGTCGGGACTGTGGTCAACTTCCCCCGAATATCAAAAAGTTGATCTGCCATTGAAGATGGCTCAGCACTAGCAAACTCGATCATCCTCGGCAATGGATGATCGAACTGAAGCGACCGGGGAGCTACCTCAGGAAACAAAGTGCAGACCTAGGTGTTGAAGAAATGCATCGGACCAACTGTCTGTGAATTTCTGGGGATACGTGATTTTTACAGATCCTCCAACATCTTATAAATGAGGCATAAAGCCACTGGGCATAAGGACAGCTTCATCCCCCAGGCCATCAGAAAAGCAGGATAAATGGCCTCTGGCCTAATTACTGTCTCGTCCCCCTGAGGAAGAGCGAACGAGCAAAGCCAATATGTCAAATACGCAGCACAGTGTGTGACTGCGTCAACTCCTGTAGGGTTTGGCCCCCTTGTCGCCCTCTCCCTGAAGCGGCAGGATAGGTTGTCTGGTGACGGGCCCTCTTCTTTCGCTTCACTGCTGTCGGAGTGACTGCGGGGAAGTCTTCATATTGCTGCTCCCCACCAAAGAAATATTGAAGTCACGTGCCCATCCGCACGCGCCTTTTCTCACCAGGCTTCCGTGCTTCCCGTGACTCAAGCGTAAAATGCAACAGGGTACAGTATGCCTTCATCAAATAGCGATAGGCGAAGCCTGTGAAGTACTTGCCTTCGCCGTCCGTCTTGTCCTTCAGCCAGTATGGGAAACAAACCTCTTCATATGGCTCCTCGTCTATCGGCAAGCCGCTCAACTGGGACAGACTCCATAGATCCAGCAAAGTTTCTCCCTCTGTAGTATAGAAAGTATTATATTCCGGGCAGAAGACTTCGATCATCCCGCAGCACAGACCTCGGGAGATTGGGTACCGATACCGGGAAGCATATACGCTCTAATAAACACCGGCATGCACCAGGACTAGAGCGTACTGCCGCAGTACATAATCTGTAAATTCAACAGCTCCCGGTCTAAAGGCGTGGGCGTCGATGGCTTTAAGCTCTCCAAACCACCCCACTGAAATTTGATGCTTGAAGCGGACTGCCAAGCAGTCCAAAAGGAAAGGCTCATCTCGATACCCCCATTTCAGCGGGGCGAGGAATAAGCCATATATGGGCTTCTCTCTGTCAACGCGCCCGGCAGTCTTGTTCCATTGGGCTGGCATAAATTGCGGCGCTCTTGTTAATAGCCCGATCTCCGGAGTCAACTCCTACACACCGAGAATGGCACCCCATTTTCTGAGTTCTCCGGGAAGATATATGGGCATGCCCGAAATGACTGACTCGTTCAGACTATCTCTGTCCGCTAGTAAAGCTCCCTCAGCTCGACGGACAAGAATTATATCACGCTTCCCGTGAAGGTTGAAGCATCCGAGGAATGCCATCAAGTGCTTGTCCTTGGGGTGGTCCAGTCTGACGCCATCCCCTCGCTCATACTTAAAACGATTACCGTCGAGAATCATCAGGCGGCCAGTGTCAACGGTATCAGTCTTCTGTTGAGTTATGATTTTGATGATTGTTGGCGTTATGGTTTTAATGATAACTAAACTTAATGTGTGATTGAGTGATGATAACTAAACTTATGGTTGATTGCACATTCATGTTTAAATATGTTTGAGATTGCAAATGGCAATGGTACATGGTCTTGATTCATGCTTGATTGAATTGTTTTTACAAGAGGCAAGAGGTTTCATAACCTCTTTAATGTGAACAAGAATGGTATTAACCTTAACTATCTTGCTTGCAGGATCAAACACATGGCAGTCACCTGGTGAACTAAACTTGTGGATAAGCACCCTGCTCCTCTACAATCCAAAACAGGTGGTATATGGCATTTACTATCAAGAACCATTGGTCCACATACTCAGTACAAATCCTTAAGGTCGAAGGAGTTTGATGCCACAAACGTGAATGAGCTGCTCAAGGGTTTAAAGGGCTGAACGAGAGAAACCTGGGGCTTCCCCTGCCAGCGATCGACCGCCGGTCCAGGACCGGTCGACCGCCAGCAGTGGTCGACCACCCAGACAGGGGCGGTCAACCGTTTTTCCCAGCAGCCACACAGCTACAGGTTGGCCCCTGGTGGTCGACTACTGACCTCTGTAGGTCGACCGCCAGCCCCGAGGCCTACTTTTGTTGACTTTTGGTTCAAGTTCGAAGGGTGGTCTTTCCACCCATTTCTTTAATCCTTTTTGTTGGGTCCCGTAGTGCAGGAACACGGATCTAGAGGGGGGGTGAATAGATCCTACTACTAAAAACTATGTCCAATTAAAAACACAAACTACCACACAGCAAAATTTACAAGATTGATAGGATTGAGGAAATTAATCTAAACAAGTTTAAACTTAATTCACTCAATCTCACCGAGCTCACATGATTACATAACCAGAAAGTCAAGAACTCACAATCACACAAATCAAACTACAAGACACGAGGATTTTTAAGGTGGTTCGGGACCACGACGGGCTCCCTACGTCCACCCCTCACCAAACCGGTGAGGCTTCACTACACGCTACAAAATGTAGCAACACGGGGACGAACCCCAACCCACACACGAGGCCTTGCCTCAAACTACTGCCACAGCAGCACACACACACACACACACAACGTTGGGAAACACACCCCGAACAAGATACCTCACATGGAGACACAACTCCGTCCACACACACGTAGGGCAATGCCTACACAACCACACGGGAGTAAACTCCCAACCACACACGCGGATATACTCCGCACAAATCGACACACAAGAGACCACACACACACTCGGAGACCCCTTTCTCCGAACACCCACACGAAATATTCTGTCAAATGTATATGTAACAATCACAAATATATGCTATGACCTTCCACACAAATTCTATATATGTAAACTAGAAGAATGCATCAAGTATAAGGCTCCCCCTTCTTCATCAAAATCTGATTCTCCTTGCTCGTTGACGGATGTTCATAATCTTGACATCATCTTCTTCCTCTCCTCTAGCCGCTTCTCTTTTTCTTATTCCAATCTCCTCTCTTCACCTGAAAGAGTAGATAGACATAATGAGTTCGATCTTTAAGCTAATCTCAAACAAGAATATAGACATGAATGGTTTAGAGATTCCCCTCTTCTTCACCTATACAAAAGAATATATGAGCATTAGAGATGTTGTATCACAAAGATTATAGCTCATATATATAAGCAAGAGAGAGTGAACAAAGAACATGTAAATGATTATTACACTTCTTAGATGCCAATTCAAAACCTTGAACAATCTCAAACAAAAGATATAGAAGTGAAAGATCAAGATTACTCCCTCATGAAATGCTTCTACAGGGTGAAGAACGTTCTTGAAGCAATTGTGAAGAAATGCAACACAAACAGAGGTTGGATCTTGATTTCGGATGCCCCTTTCAGTTGTATATGATCTTGGGCCTTGATTCAGGCTTCTTCCTTTCGATTTCAGCTTCAGAGCAAGGTGGAAGAGGACTTGGAAGCTTCAACTCCGAACCTGCACACCAAAGAATAGTTTTCAGCCATCTCCTAGGGTTTTCACTCCAATAGGATGTTTTATAAGCTTAGAACGGTCAAGGGACAGCTTGGAGACCAGATCCACGAATTAGAGAGACATATAGGGCATTAGGATGTGATTGGTAGGACTTTTGGGGCAAGAAAACGGCAGTCAAACATGGTGGCTGGACATTCGAACGGAAGGGGTCGACCCCGGGGTCGACCCTCGGGCAAACAGAAGCCAACCAGAACCAATTTTGTGGTTCTGGGTTACAGGGGTCGACCCCAGGGTCGACCCTTCAATGGGTCGACCCCAGGGGTCGACCCTCGTGCTTCCAGAACCCAAACAGAACCTTATTTAAGGTTCTGGGTTACAGGGGTCGACCCACGGGTCGACCCCTTTCAGCAGGTTTCACGAAAAAGAAAAAAATAGCTCTGCGCGCTTCGGCGACAGGAATTAATTCTCCTAGCTCCAAACTCCGATCGAAGCAAGACTGGAGGCGTTGGAAAGAGGACTCCCAGAGCTACAACATATAATTTTTAAGGGGAGATCCAACGGTTGAATTGAAAATGGTGAAGACTGTAAGACAGTTTGAGTTTGAAAAATAACTAAAACCTCCATCAAACCAAAGGGAAACAATTGATCAAATATTACCATAATCCCATGAAGATCAACAATGATTTTGCATCCTGAAAAACATGATAAATCAAGAGGTTAGATCAAGATCAAAATATATGGGTCAGGCATTAACATATGAAGCTAGTTTTGAGATCGAGACCCAAAAGTCATGAAATGTGATTGCGAAATCATTAGCATGAGGCATATGAGCATTCCCATGATCGATCAACATCAAGGCATTAGAAGACTCAATTTTCCAATTCAAGATTAGAAGAGTCTCACCATGGATTCCAATATAACTTCTTACCTTGAAGCAATATTACCCTGCACTATATGGCAATGAACTCATAAGCAAGTTGATATTAAACCGAATCTCAAGATCCCAATTTCAACCCAATTCTCCTACAAGCCATTTCACCAACCATTTAAGCCATATGATCCGAAGGACAAGGAACCATCATTCAAACTCATCAAACCACATATCATTCCCTCCATTCATTTAGCATTACCAAAGTACACATTCATGATATGAGGCTCAATATGACATGATGTACATGAGGCTCAATAGGACATGATGCTCGAGTGTGCTTTTCACAAAGGCCTTTCAAATTGAAGATAGAGCAACCGCACCAAGTGTAATGGAATGTATATGTAATGTGCTAACCTTAAAGCACGTATGAACCTCAAAGAGTCACAGATGCATTCACATGATGATAAGCCTTGTAGAATTACATTTCATCTACATGATGATAAGCCTTATAGAATTACAATGCATACAATGCATCCACATGATGATATCCCAAAAGAAATAGTGTATGATCATTTCCACAACCAGTTCAAGTGAAGAGCATTCACGCACAAGGCTAAGCAACAAAGGTATTTTGTAATCATCAAAATCACATACACAACAATCTCCCCCATTTTGATGATGACAAAATATTATGCTATAATGCTCTCTCCCACTTTGACATAATCAGAAATGGGGATCATGATGGGGAATCCAGAATGGCAAGAACCTATGGACAACCGGAGTATGAAGAGAACCAATGAGCACAATATGCATGAACGAATTGCAGAACTGTGGGATACCAAATGTTGAAATGAAACTCTTATACCAATTGTCTGATACCAATTGTTGAAAGTGGAAATGTAAATGTGCACGAGTTGCAAATGCGCACGAGTTGCAGCAATTGGAATGGTGTATGGCATGAACAATGATGAGCAAGCAAACAAGCACACAAACACCAATAGAAATGTATTGATGCATGCAAGACTTGATGAGTTAAGCAGATAAAATCACATGCAAAGTGCCCCCATTGACATTGACACATTAGATGACTGTTTTTGATTTTCAAATTTTTGATTTTTAGTTTTCTTGTGAAATGCATGAAACATGATGTATGAAAATGATGAGATATGAAATGCATACAATGTAATCAAGCAGAT
This sequence comes from Amorphophallus konjac, assembly GCA_022559845.1. Taxonomy (NCBI): domain Eukaryota; kingdom Viridiplantae; phylum Streptophyta; class Magnoliopsida; order Alismatales; family Araceae; genus Amorphophallus; species Amorphophallus konjac. Next base: position 153,254,375 of record CM040128.1, read on the forward strand.
ATCTATAGATACATGCAACATAACTCCTTCACAAGAAGTGATACCAATTGATATACAGTGAGGGGATAGGTGTAGGAAAAGTGCAAGTGAGTCATTAAGTTCAGAATGCTCATGTTTACACTTAGAGGATTATGCAGATAAATAGGAGAAGACGTACAGCAGGTCATTGTAATTAATCAAATTTTCAAAATACATATCAAATCAAATTACCATGGGCAAGTGAGTAACATGAGAATGAAGTTTAGCCATATGGATAACCAGATTTTCAAGTAAACACAATAGTAAGTGTACAAACTGCATTTCAATCTATTTAACAGCGTATTGGAGGCTTCGCTCTACCTCAATCGAATATATCATCAGAAATTTTCATACTGACAATCTGAATTTTTCTAAGAAGGATCAGGTTCAACATAATTCCTTTTTACGCGAGGAGACACATGGAGCTCATGCCAGAATCTCCGGTTACTCAGAATACTGAACCTTGTCACCTCATTTGAACAGAGATACTTTAGTCAACACTTTTCAGAAATGAACCACATCACGTCTCAGGTGACATGTGCCCAGTTTACTCAGTGAGACTTAGCATTGCTCTGCCTTTCATATCAACCAATTTTTTTTGTATGTGGAGGCAGGCAGCTTTTTCCTCAACTGTCTCTTATCATCCATGCAGCAAGTTGAATTACTTTAGAGTGTTGAAATGAAATTCCTATATCCTTATGAATAACACTCAATTTCACATTAAAGTGCATGAAGTGTACAAATTTGATTCAACATGTATGGAGAAAATTTTACTCAAAACAAGATAGTGCAGCTCCCCCTATGTAAATGCAATAAGCATGAAATGCTCCCCCTAAGAGTTTGACATGTAGCACACTTGTTAAGACTCAGATGCAACATTATTTAACAATGGAGTGTTTGCTCTTAGAAGTTTCAAGGAAGGGGTTGAATAACATATAATAACATGCAAGCATACAATGGAGATATGCATATGCAATGCAAAATGAAAAGGTATGCAATCTCAATGCTTGAAATGTTGGATCCAAAGATATGATGACTAATGTTGGAAGTATGCTTTTTGGTATTTATGCAACATGAAATGTTCAAGATGATGCATTTCAAAATATGCACTATATGCATGCTAGAAATGCCAACTATGTAACAAGACACACGATGAGCTTCATCTTCCAAAAGTACTATGTGAATGATATGCAAAGAATGATATGTAAATATGCAATGTGATGCAAGATTTCAGATTTCACATGACACTCTTTATGCACCTAATGCAACTAATGCATGACACGCATTATCAATAGTTAAAATGTGACGACATAATTTTGTTCTGAAAAAGAATTCAGAAAATTCATTCAAAGCATCAAAATCATCACATGTGAACTTTTCTTGAAAACAGTTGTGTTTTTAACCAAAAAGATGAGTGGCACATTGGTTAAGACCATGAAACATTGATCAAATTCAGTCCTCAAAATGTTCAGCCATAAACACAATATCATCATGCTGAGAGAATGGAAAAATATCATTTTCAAAATTTTCAGCATGCAAAACTCCCCCATAATCAATGCATGATTTCAGAAAATTCATTTAAGTTGGATGCCATATGCATAGATGATTCATGGTACCGGGCGGAGGCATATTCTCACGCATGGTGATAGCTTTCATACAGGCTTGACCTGCCCTTCCACATGTCACCATTTTATATACCATGTAATCATTGAAATGATGATCAGAAACAAATGTATTCTCATTTGACATCGGGGGTTTAGCTAAAGGCATTCAATGGCTACACTCTCATATATGATGCTCAAATGTTTCAATACCATACAGCCAAGCATTCATTATTCACATTGTCAAGAACAACCAAGGGGTATTCATACATTCAAAATCAATGTCTGTCAAGTTATGGCATTAACATCAAGACCAAGGAGCTTCAAACAAACACTTTATTTTCTCACCTTTGTCTTGAGTTACCTTTATTAGCATTCTCAAATTCTTCACCTTATTTCACTTGTTCTCTTCTGCATCAATAAACTCATTTCTTTCTCTCCTGCAAGAAGTATATCGATATTAGCCAAAGGAGTTCCATTGAGACCCCAAATTCGCATTTCATATAGGGCAGCACATAAAGATATGACAAGATCAAGAACCCCATGCCAAAACCCTTTCAAAACTCCTCTAGGATAAGAAGAGAAACCCTGCATAAAGCATTGCACCAAAGACTGGCCAAGTCGACTTAGGCCTCAACAAATGTCGACTTGAAGCACCCATGACCTCAGATTGGCCTTAAGGCATTCCTCTATCAAAGTTCTCATATTGCAGACTTGAGTATCCAAGCTTCCTTAGATCTTTGGAGTTTAGCAGCACTTTAAGAAGTGCATTCCATGGCAATTCATTTTCTGTACTTGTGTCTTGAGCATCCATCATCTTCCAAGCCTTCCACTTGACCTCAAGATAATCCTGCAACAAAATTCTCATTTGGTTGCTTTGGGTACCCAAACCTTCCTGGGTCCCAGATGATTAGTTACACCTCTAGAGGGTGCCTTCCACAGTTTTTGGGCATGCATATCATCAAAATTCATTAAGGAGCAAACATGCATGGTTTGCCCAAACTCACCACAATAATGACAACAACCAAGAGACTTCACAGAATTCTCATAAACATGATAATCAAATTTCTGTGATTTAGCATGAATGTTATCATTATAAGTATGGAAATTTCTCTTCTTCACAACAGGATGAGCATGAAATTTCTGTGGATTTGTAGAGATGTTATCATTTTTCAAACTAAAGTAATTGTTCATCCTGTGACCGAACCTTCCACAATGAAAGCAATTCAATGGAGCAAATCTTTCAAATGGTCTTCTTGCATGAACATAAGAGTTATCAAAAGTTCTTTTTGTGTTCAAAAATTTTCTTGGCTTTTTGAAGCCATTCATTTTCTTGCATGCTTCTAGATCTTCAGATTTCATCAAAGAGCAATCATGCATCATATGACCAAGTTCACCACAATAAAAACATGAGATTTTCTTTGTGGATACATGTGTGTGTGCAACATGATTTTTCATGGCATTCATCATGACACCTACAATATTTTTAGCTTTTTGATGCAAGTTTTGTTTCTTTTTCAGACTTTCATTTGATCTCTTCATTGTTTGAGGAGCAGATTGATTTGGAGGCCCATTTGATGTGCTAGCTATATTTGAACTATGGACAAAGGATGTATAGATTTTATTTTCAAAATTCTTTTTGTTCACAGGATTATAGCCCAGCCCCTCTCTTTGGAAATTCACCTTAGTCCCTAATATCTTGTTCAGATTTTCTTCCCCATTCACAAACTTAGACAAGGATGCATTCAAGTCACCAATTTCAGATTCAAGGGATGCAATGCGCAATTCATAGTTAGCTATTTCTTGTTCAATCACATGCACCATATCAGATTCATCAACTATCACAGATTTCCATTTTTCAAGATTTTCAAGATTTTTCAATCTACTTTCAAGCAGGGAGATTTGAATTAGCATCGCACTGTTCTCCTTTTTGAGTTCTTCATTTTCATTTGCAAGTTTATCATTCATAATCAATTCATTGCAAATGTCATGATCAATAGAGTTTGACTCCATTTTATTTCTTAGATCTTTTTCAGTTTTCTCCAATTGATCAATTATGTTTTTGAGGGTAACATTTTCATTTCTCAAACATACAATGGTTTCTTTGTGACATTCAACATCATGCTCTAAAAGTTCATTGAAGTTAACAAGCTCAGAACATTTATCACAAGAACCATTTTCATGGAGCATGTTTTCAGATTTCTTTTTCAATTTTCTATTTTCTGACTTGATTTTCTTATATTGCTTTTCCAACTCATCATAAGCATTAACAAGATCATCAAGAGTAAATTCTTCAGAATCTGAATTTACCCTTTCTGCATTTTTATCACTTTGTTGATCAGCATCATCGGCCATGAGACATTTTTATCTTTCCTTTTCTTGAGCTTTGATCAACCGGTCCATAAGCTCCTTTGCCGTCCTACAAGAAGATACAAATGGATACTTGTTAGTATTTACGGAAGCTTTCAATAAACTCAAAGCAGTAACATTATCATGATGCATCATTTCATCCTATTTAGACCACTTGGTCTCATCTAGAGGTAATATGTGTGGACCATGACAAATCAATTTCCAGAGACAAGGATTAATAGAATTGATCACCACACACAGTTTACCTAGCCAAGAATTAAAATTCAAACCAGTGAAGATTGGCAAACAGTTCATTGATATATGTTCAGTAGAAAAATTCATGATTGTGGAATGCACTGGGATCACTCTGTAGATCGCAAGATCTAGGGACAACAGAGCCTCGCTCTGATACCAATTGTTGGGTCCCGTAGTGCAGGAACACGGATCTATAGGGGGGGTGAATAGATCCTACTACTAAAAACTATGTTCAATTAAAAACACAAACTACCACACAGCGAAATTTACAAGATTGATAGGATTGAGGAAATTAATCTAAACAAGTTTAAACTTAATTCACTCAATCTCACCGAGCTCACACGATTACATAACCAGAAAGTCAAGAACTCACAATCACACAAATCAAACCACAAGACACGAGGATTTTTAAGGTGGTTCGGGACCACGACGGGCTCCCTACGTCCACCCCTCACCAAACCGGTGAGGCTTCGCTACACGCTACAAAATGTAGCAACACGGGGACGAACCCCAACACACACACGCTGCTTTCGTAGCAAACCACACACGAGGCCTTGCCTCAAACTACTGCCACAGCAGCACACACACACACACACACACAACGTTGGGAAACACACCCCGAACAAGATACCTCACATGGAGACACAACTCAGTCCACACACACCCACACGGGAGTAAACTCCCAACCACACACGCGGATATACTCCGCACAAATCGACACACAAGAGACCACACACACACTCGGAGACCCCTTTCTCCGAACACCCACACGAAATATTCTGTCAAATGTATATGTAACAATCACAAATATATGCTATGACCTTCCACACAAATTCTATATATGTAAACTAGAAGAATGCATCAAGTATAAGGCTCCCCCTTCTTCATCAAAATCTGATTCTCCTTGCTCGTTGACAGATGTTCATAATCTTGACATCATCTTCTTCCTCTCCTCTAGCCGCTTCTCTTTTTCTTATTCCAATCTCCTCTCTTCACCTGAAAGAGTAGATAGACATAATGAGTTCGATCTTTAAGCTAATCTCAAACAAGAATATAGACATGAATGGTTTAGAGATTTCCCTCTTCTTCACCTATACAAAAGAATATATGAGCATTAGAGATGTTGAATCACAAAGATTATAGCTCATATATATAAGCAAGAGAGAGTGAACAAAGAACATGTAAATGATTATTACACTTCTTAGATGCCCATTCAAAACCTTGAACAATCTCAAACAAAAGATATAGAAGTGAAAGATCAAGATTACTCCCTCATGAAATGCTTCTACAGGATGAAGAACGTTCTTGAAGCAATTGTGAAGAAATGCAACACAAACAGAGGTTGGATCTTGATTTCGGATGCCCCTTTCAGTTGTATATGATCTTGGGCCTTGATTCAAGCTTCTTTCTTTCGATTTCAGCTTCAGAGCAAGGTGGAAGAGGGCTTGGAAGCTTCAACTCCGAACCTGCACACCAAAGAATAGTTTTCAGCCATCTCCCTAGGGTTTTCACTCCAATAGGATGTTTTATAAGCTTAGAACGGTCAAGGGACAGCTTGGAGACCAGATCCACGAATTAGGGAGACATATAGGGCATTAGGATGTGATTGGTAGGACTTTTGGGGCAAGAAAACGGCAGTCAAACATGGTGGCTGGACGTTCGAACGGAAGGGGTCGACCCCGGGGTCGACCCTCGGGCAAACAGAAGCCAACCAGAACCAATTTTGTGGTTCTGGGTTACAGGGGTCGACCCCAGGGTCGACCATTCAATGGGTCGACCCCAGGGGTCGACCCTCGTGCTTCCAGAACCCAAACAGAACCTTATTTAAGGTTCTAGGTTACAGGGGTCGACCCACGGGTCGACCCCTTTCAGCAGGTTTCACAAAAAAGAAAAAAAATAGCTCTGCGCGCTTCGGCGACAGGAATTAATTCTCCTAGCTCCGAACTCCGATCGAAGCAAGACTAGAGGCGTTGGAAAGAGGACTCCCAGATCTACAACATATAATTTTTGAGGGGAGATCCAACGGTTGGATTGAAAATGGTGAAGACTGTAAGACAGTTTGAGTTTGAAAAACAACTAAAACCTCCATCAAACCAAAGGGAAACAATTGATCAAATATTACCATAATCCCATGAAGATCAACAATGATTTTGCATGCTGAAAAACATGATAAACCAAGAGGTTAGATCAAGATCAAAATATATGGGTCAGGCATTAACATATGAAGCTAGTTTTGAGATCGAGACCCAAAAGTCATGAAATGTGATTGCGAAATCATTAGCATGAGGCATATGAGCATTCCCATGATCGATCAACATCAAGGCATTAGAGAACTCAATTTTCCAATTCAAGATTAGAAGAGTCTCACCATGGATTCCAATATAACTTCTTACCTTGAAGCAATATTACCCTGCACTATATGGCAATGAACTCATAAGCAAGTTGATATTAAATCGAATCTCAAGATCCCAATTTCAACCCAATTCTCCTACAAGCCATTTCACCAACCATTTAAGCCATATGATCCGAAGGACAAGGAACCATCATTCAAACTCATCAAACCACATATCATTCCCTCCATTCATTTAGCATTACCAAAGTACACATTCATGATATGAGGCTCAATATGACATGATGTACATGAGGCTCAATAGGACATGATGCTCGAGTGTGCTTTTCACAAAGGCCTTTCAAATTGAAGATAGAGCAACCGCACCAAGTGTAGATGGAATGTATATGTAATGTGCTAACCTTAAAGCACGTATGAATCTCAAAGAGTCACAGATGCATTCACATGATGATAAGTCTTGTAGAATTACAATTCATCCACATGATGATAAGCCTTATAGAATTACAATGCATCCACATGATGATATCCCAAAAGAAATAGTGTATGATCATTTCCACAACCAGTTCAAGTGAAGAGCATTCACGCACAAGGCTAAGCAACAAAGGTATTTTATAATCATCAAAATCACATACACAACACTTTTGCCCCCAATTACACCAGATTTCGTGGATCTGGTCTGGGGCTTGTCCAAAGGGCCATTCAAGAGTTATAAAACTCTCATTTGGTGCTACAAACCCTAATCAACTAAGAGGGCTTCAAGGGAGATCAAAGGAGAGGCTATCCAAGTGGAAGAAGAGGAGAAGTACTGTAGCCGTGAACAGTACTCCGTGCAGCAAGTGTTCTTCATTCATCCTCAACCTATTGAAGGTAGATTTGAAGCCAACATCCTCCAAGGAAAAGAAGCAAGGAAAGAAGCAAGGATTCAAAGGAAGATTGCTCAAGGAAGAAAGAAGAAGAAGCAAGAAAGCAAGCAAGTAAGCCATCCAAGGGGATTCAATAGGAGATCAAGAGGATGTGTTCAAGTGAAGATTAAAGATATGTTCAAGATCCGTAACATGCATTCAAGGGGAACCCAAAACAGGAGTTTTCTAAACTAAGCCTCATCATATTTATGTTTTGGGTATTGTATTTGTGTTCATCATAAACTGAAGAATCTGTGTGTGTGTGGATCGTGTTGGATCCGTGGTCGTGTGTGTGTGTTGTTTTTGATTCTTGTGTGTGTAGGTCTTCTTAGATTTACGTGTGTTGTGTGGTTTTATTCAGATCATAGTATTTGTGTGTGGAGTGCTACTTTTGTCGCAGCGTATGTTGTGATCCAGTTGTCAGATCGTGTTGGAGACATTGTCTCCGTGTGTGTGTGTATTGGGGCGCGTCCCCGTGTGTGTGTGCAGGTGTCATCCTGCGTGTGTGGTTGGAGCGTCGTCTCCGTTTGGGGATTTATCCCCGAGTGAAGCCTCACCGGGTTTGGTGAGGGGTGGACGTAGGATTGCCGTCGTGCATCCGAATCACCTTAAAAACCGCTGTGCATTGTGCTTGTATTGTGTGGTTTGCTCCATTTCCTCTATCTCCATTCTACATAAACGTTAGTTTAAATTGTTGTTCTGGATTTATCTTCGTCTATCTTGCTTAATCTATATCTTATCATATAAAGTTTATTAAATCTAATTTGTGTTCAAATAGCTTTGAATCTCCTAACTAGCTTTGTATCACATATTTTATAAAAGGCCTAAAGTTTTCTTAAAATTGGTAATCATCCAATTCACCCCCCTCTTGGGTGTCATTGATCGCGGGACTTCATCTCCGAATCCGAAGACTCAGCCACCACGGCTATCCGCCTGGACCCCCGATCAAGGGAATGGACATTCTCCCATGTCACAGCAACGTGGGATGTTGAGGAAGAAGAACCGGATGCCATGTTTTCTGCAAGATAGCATCCAGAAGAGAACAAGCAAAGTCAGAAGTCGGTCAATTGAAGCAAGAGTTCTGACAAAATTTCGGCAGAGTCTCCCCAGCCCGGGAGTTTGCCAAAAGAGAATCGGAAGCCATCCACCAAGGGAGCGGCCCCTAAAAGAAGCCATAGGCATTAAGCCCAGGCCAAATGGGACACCCGAGGGATCTAGCTCCGAGGACAAGTCCTACGAGGAGCCTCCCGGGGCCCGAAAAATGGGTTCAAAACCCAAATAGAATAACACTTCACTCACCCTCTAAACTCTAAGTCGCTCGCCGCAGTGGAGAAGGGGATGAGGAGAGAGAAAGAAAATCGCCAAATGAGCAGTGGTGAAGAAGTTTCCAAAGGGTGAAACCCTTTTATAAGGAGGCTCCACACCTGTTAAAACGGCGCGCCCAAGGGCGCGCCGTTTTAACCAATTTACGCGCCGGATAGGCCGGCGCCGTTTCAACCTCCAAAGTAAAAGGGCGGGCCGCTTCAAGCAGTGCTGTTTTAACAACGAAGGCAAGGGCGCACCATTTTAATGGCACCGTTCAAGCTTCCAACGACGCCGGATTAACGTCCAACGTCGAAATTAAGTGCCGTTTCGAGCTCCCGTCACCAAAGGAGATCAATCCAGACGAAGCTCATCTGTCGGCCCTGCTGCACTCCTGGCTCGCTTGCAACACCCACATCTGGGGGGCATTTGTTGGCACTCAAAATGTGATGAACGGCAATCGAGCCGCAAAGATGAATGATACGGCCCACTGAAGCACAAAAGCTGATGAAGATCAACTTACTAAAGACTTCTCAAGCTGCCAGAGCCCCGAGTCACCTGGAATGAACACCGGGGACTTCGCCTTAGGAAAGTCGAGACAAATCCACAACCAACCGGCAGTGCTACTAAGCCTGCCTAATGATTCGGCATCGACCTCGTCGTGCCGCTACCCCTCACCCGTCGCTCGACCAAGGATGAAGGTCTACCCAGTGGCTAGCCACCTGAACAAGGACTCCCCTAAGGAGGAAGAATGCCATCGGCCCTTCGTAGCAGGGAACCGGAGGCTCGGGCGGCAGGAGGTCCCGATCACCCGACACGGGTTTGGCTTCTCGCTATATTGGGTCCGTTAGTGGCTGAATGATCGCCAATCAAGGCGAAATTGTTCTGGATGCCATGTCATCCCATAAAGAGGCTCCAAGCAGCAGCTAGATCGAGCCGGAAGCACGAATCATAGTGCCGAAGGCCGTGTCAGCGGAAAACCCACGTGCTCAAGCCAAACACACGCGGAGTTTGAATCAGAGATATACGCCGTATGAAGAGCTTTGTCAAAGCCCCGTCAAGGTTTTTCAAGGACCGTGATGAGAGGAAGAGCCAATGGGGGCTTCTGGAACCCTCCCCGGATCCGTTGGCTAGCCCGCGTTGAGCGAACAAGCCAAATCGGCACACAAGGGGTCCCGGCGCCCCTTAATCCGGCGCCACCAGGTCCGACGCTCCAGAAGCAATAGGGGGGTATCTCCCCGGTGCCACCCAATCCGGCGCTCCCTCCGTGGCACCGGATTGGCTGGTGGCTTTATAAACAGCCCTCGTTCGAGATGAAAAAAAGAGAGGAACAAGAGGAGCACGGAGAGAGAGATCGAGCCGAAGAGCCTCCACCAATCAGAGCTTCGGAAGGGAGGGTTTCTTGAGAGAAAAGCTTCCTCCGAGGGTTCTCTTGCCGCGGTCGTCCTCCGCTTTGCACGAACCTCCCGGTGCCGGAGGAGAAGATTGTATGCTTCCTTGTTTATTTAGGTGGGTCATCGTGGTTTCTCCGTCGATCCCCCTCTGTTTGGGTTTCTTCTCCGATACAATGTAAATGAGCAAGGGGGAGGAAGGCGATGATATGAGCCTTTCTTCCTCCCCCTTCTCACCATCTTTCTCTAATCTCCCTTCCTCCCTGCAACTCCTCCCGTGGGGGTGATGTAAACGATGCCCGAGCGACAACGTCAGCATCGAATGATGTGGTTTTTTGTGAGTTCTTTGTGAATGAAAAATATATGTGCATACACGCTGATGGTGTATGATTGATGTCATCTATTCTCTGTTTCTCTTTGCGTTTTCTTTTCTTGGCCATGGAACCGGCGCCGTGCTACAGTGCCGGCGCCGGAATGAACAGCACGCCATCTTGGCTCTGTCTGTGCGATTGGCTAATTCCATGTGTGTACGTTCATCGGATTCGCTTTCTCAGCACCGCAGATGCCCTTGTAACTCATGGGCTATAGCAATCTACCCCCTCCCCAAGAGTTTCTCTGCCGCTCGAATGCTAAAGGATTTCGCCGCCAGAGGTACATGCATATGTGTGTTCCTCTAATTGGTCTTGGGCCGTCTTCTGATTATTCCCCCTGTTCTCGACCATGAACAGGAGGAGATGAGGCCATCCCCATACTCCTCGCCATCGTTTTCTAAGCATCGTCTGATGAACGCTGCATTAACCTGTTAACATTTACATGCGTATATATATATATATATATGCATACCTATAGACATTAACATCAGTCTGCTGACTGTGCAAGTCTTCCCACCGTGTCGTTTTGCCGCTTCATTAGTGAGATTCGGTGACCCGGGGAGGGGGAACATTCCCCTGATTTCTCATCCTAATTGCTCGGTCTGTAGGAGTCCATTTGCCAATAATGGATCTTCGAAGGCCAGTGAGTGCACAGAAATTGGGTTAATCCCAACACTTCAAATCCACAGCCCCTAGTGGGCCTGTGGTTTTGATGATTGGTTTTGATGTGAGTTAATCATTTGATGATTAGTTTTGTTGTGAGTTAATCACTATGAGTTATCCTGATGTGTGAGTCATCTTCATATGTTCAGTCATTCAGATGTTCAGTCTGTTTATCAAAGCATTGCATTGCTGTTTAATTAGTTTATCAGATCATAAAGCATTGCATTTGATGTTCAGTCATGTTATCTGATGCATAAAGTATTCACATGCATATACATCAGTTGTCTTATTCTGCTTATTGAATTCTGTTCAGGCTAAACATCCTTGCATCATCACAGTCAGCATAGTGTGGGTCGACCCCCTTTCTAGATGGGTCGACTCCCCAGATAAGTGTAGTCTATACACTGCATACACTTACATAAGTCTGCACATCAGCATCACGCAGCAAGTATGTACATCGCCTTCAGTAGGCATGTCAAGTCCTCACATTGCATAGCATGCATCGTTCATCACCTGAAGTCTGTACACTGGCCAAGTCCATACAGAGTCTTCAGTTGCATTTGAAGTATATACATCGCACAACTTGCATGAATTCAAAGTGTGTACATTGTCAAGTCTTCACATCAGTTTTTCAAGTGTATACATTGGCACATGCATTAATTGTTCAAGTCAATACATTGGCCTTAGCTCTCATACTCTGTACATTGGTCTTCATATTCAAAGTATGTACATTGGTCTTCACCTGAAGTCCACACATTGGTCTTCATATTCAAAGTCTGTACATCCTCCGCTAAGGCTTCAAAGTCTGTACAGCCATTCCTTGAAGATCAAGTCCATACAACGGCACTGTAGCTTGCTCAACTGAAGTCTATACATCCTTTAAGGCGCCAAGTCTGCACATCGCCTCATTTCTTCAGAGTCTATACATCCACAGTGAAACCCCAAGTCTGTACATCGCTTGCATCTTCAAAGTCCATACAGAGTCTTCTGTTGCATTTGAAGTCTATACATTCTGTGAACCTTCAAGTCTATACATCAGCCTTTGCAAATCGGTTTCCAAGTCTGTACATCGACTTCAAGCCTTCCAAGTATGTACAGCCCAAGTCTATACTTCCGATTGCCTTTGCATTGCTCAAGTCTGTACAGCGGTTGCATTCATTGGAAATCTATACATTGGCAGTACTGTGCAAGTCTATACAGTCCCAGCCTTTACCTACGTTCAGAACTTCAAGTCTATACAGTGGTAAAGTCTGCACATTGTGCTCTGAAGCTCACCAAGTCTATACATTGCTGAGCCATTCGTCAAGTCTCTACATTGGCTTCGGTTCTTCAAGTATGTACACCCTTCAAGGGCCTCCAAGTGTATACATCGTTCACAGCACACACGTTCAAGTCTGAAGTCTGTACAGCCAAGGCATGTGCTGTTGTGCCTCTTAGGCACAAGCAGGTGCTATGTTGATTTGATGATAGCAATGCTGTTTTGTTTTGATGATAGCAACACAGTGAGTGCTTTATGAGATTGTGTTTTGATGATAGCAACATAACTTGTTTTGTGGAGAATGCATGTGTATGACTGATATGCGTTGCTTTTCTGTCTGCATGTAGTTTGATGACTAGTAAGTCTATACACTGCAGGGTAAAGCATTTCAGAGTCTTTACATCGTTCATGCATGTGCACAGTTTGTGGACAAAGTCTGCACATCGCCCTAGATTGCATTAGCAAGTCCATACATCATCAAGGCTCTTCATGCATGTGTATAGTCTATACATTGTGCATCTCGTTGTCAAGTCTGCACATTCATGGAGTCTGTACAGCCATCCACTTGAAGCATTTCTCAAAGTCCATACAATGCATCTTCTTAGCATCTCATTTAGAGTCTAAGGCATTGTCTATACACTAGACTTAAAGTGTGTACAGCGTCCGTCTCTGTTAGCGTCTAAGGCTTTGAGCAAAGTCTATACAGACCCCACCGTCTCATTCAGCGTCTTAGGCTTGCCAAGTCCATACATCGGACTGTTCATGCTTTCATCGTGAAGTCTGTACATTGCATGACTTCCACCAAGTCTATACACTGGTAGGTGGCAAGTCTGTACATTGGCTTCACATTTGCTTCGAAGTCTGTACATTGAACTAATAGGTAAAGTCTGTACATCGTTGCTTGCCAAAGTCTGTACATTGGCATATGTTCCTACGTTGCAACTCCAAGTTTGCACATTGGAGTCTTTACCTACGATCAGCTTTGAAAGTCTGTACATTGGGAGCTTTACCGACGTTGCCTTGCCAAAGTCTACACACTGTGAATCTTCAAGTCTGTACAGACTTCGCCTTGTTTCAAGTCTGTACATCGTCCAGCTCTTTGGCAAAGTCTACACATCTTAAAGTCTGTACATCCGTTAGGCTTGCTCATGCATTGTTCTTCTGAAGTCTGTACAGCCATGGCTTCTGCCTCAAAGTCTGTACATTGCTTCTCCAGTCTACCTCGGCCAAGTCCATACATTGCTTGCTTAGCAGACTGTGAAGTCTATACATCGATTGTTCAGCAGCAGACTGCTCAAGTCCATACACTGGCTGCTGCACTCTCATGAAGTCTTCACCTGTGCTAGTGTAAGTCTATACAACGCCCAGTGTTATGCTTGCAAAGTATGTACAGCGGTTGCCTTCTTACATAAAGGCTATACATTTGCACTGTAGATGCACGCACTGTTCATAAGTCTAGACATTGGAAAGTCTGTACATCGTGCATCTTTAAGTTGAAGTCTGTACAGAGTCAGCGTCTCTTTGACCGTCTCTTGATGTGTCTTACAAAACATTTCATTTAGCAAGTATGTACAGTTGATCGTCTCAGGCAGTGTCTCTTTGTGCATCTCTTGCAAGTCCATATAACGCTTCAGACTAAAGCATGTACATCGGACAGTGTTTAGGCGAAGTCTATACATCCGTCCGTACAGTGTCTTGGCCACTGTCTCACGACCACCAAGTCTATACTTTGGTCAGTGGCAAGTCTACACATTGGACTCTTGATCAAGTCTGTACAGAGCTCCCGTGTTCAAGTCTGTACAGCCGTTTGCATTAGATCTCAAGCCCATGCATTGGTCTGCAACGGCTAAGTCTGTACACTGGACTCGTATTCACAACGTTCATTCAGCAAAGTTTGTGCATTGAAGTCACGCTTCACAAAGTCTGTACAGACTTTCTCATTTGCACAATGCATTTCATTCATAAAGTCTGTACACTGTCCATGTTTCATGTAGCGTCAACTCAGTGTGTCTTGTAGCGTCAACTCAGCAAGTGTGTACATTGCTTGGTTAAGTCTATACGCTGCTTCATATGCAGTGAAGTCTGCACATTGCTGAATGCTCTTCAAAGTTTGCACACTGGTAAAGTCTATACAGACTGTGTTTGCCCAAGTATGTACATCGTTCATTCATCTTGGCAAGTCTGTACATCGTGAAGTCCATACATTGTCAGTTGTCTGTCCAAGTCTTCACATTGCCTAAGTCTGTACAGCGAGTGCCTTCATATATGAAGTCTGTACATCGCACAACACTGCATATAGGAACTCTATACATTGGGCAGAGTCTATACATTACTCTTGGACCTTGGCTTGAAGTCTAGACATTGGGGCAAAGTGTATACATTGTTGTTTGCATTGTAAAGTCCATACATCGAAGTCTATACAATGGATTTGAAATAAAGTCTATACAGTGCACTTCATTTCAAAGTTTATACACAGTTCTTCACTTAAACTGATGACTTATCCGATACTCTGTCTGACAGGTGCTCTGATCGTGAAGCTTAAGGAGGGCACGTGATCCGAGGCTGAAGGACTGACAGAAAGCTGACACGTGGCCAAAAGTTCTGGGCGGGAAATGTGGAAGCCACACGCGCCCAGTGCTGCCCTCTTGCTGGATGATGTTATAAAAGGAGGTATTCGTCCACAGATGAATGTTGATCGAGTTGGCAAGAGGTGAAGTCCATACAGAGAGCCACGATCCAGACAGAGAGTAAAAGAAGAAGAGAAAGAAGAGAAAGGAAGAGATAGAGAGCTCGAGCAGAGAGTGAGAGATTAGCAGAAGAAGAAGAGAAAGAAGAGAAAGAGAGAAAGAAAGAGAGAAAGTGAGATCGAGAGAAGAAGAGTGAAGTCTGAAGATTTGTTAACTGGACCGTGGATCAAATCCAGGCCAGTCTGCTCTGTTGAGAGCTATATTGTGTTTTTCATTTGCAGCTTTCCGATTGATGTCTTGTTCTGTTTTCGTTTTCCATTTTATTCCTTCTTCAAGCTGTTAGTCAGCGGAGCAAGCTGTGAGGCTCAGCGTTTGCAGTGGAGGATTCCACTGGATGGGTTAAGCTGTAATCCCCAGCGGGTTCAAGCTGTGAGTCAGCGATGGCTAAGCGGTATTGCCCAACGGAAGTAAGTTGTGATGCTCAACGGATGGCAAGCTGTGAGGCCCAGCTGATGTATGGCAAGCTGTGATGCCCAGCTGTTCAAGCTGTGAGTCAGCAGGAAGCCACACTCGGGTTGAGTGTGGGGTGGATGTAGGTCTGTTGGACCGAACCACCTAAAAAACCCCTTGTGGAGTGGTTTGATGTTTCTATCTGTTTGCTTCCGCTAGATGATTGCATAGGGACGCTCTAAGTATTTGGTTTCTGGTTGAGCAGAAGAGTTGATTAATTTTCTTAGAGTGTTTTAATTTGTTCTGAGTGAGCGAAATCTTGTTTGAGCGAAATTCTATTTGGGTGAAGGTTTTTAAAGGGATATATTCATTCACCCCCCCTCTGAATACATAGCACCGAACCCAACACTTGGTATCAGAGCCGGTTGCTGTGCATAGGATCTAACAATCTGCAGTAGTTCTTGCTAGCTTTTGGTGCACATCAGAGTGGGCTTCTTCTGCTCGTTGATTTGTTTCACTATATTACTGCTTTACTTTGATCATCTGGTTTAGTGCATTTCTGTCTGGTGCATTTCATAGTGTGCTTTTTGTGTTCTATATTTTGGTTCTCCGACTTAGTGCCTTGCCTTGCTCATTTGGTCTAGGTGCTTCAGTTTTTCTGTGTCTTCAGATTATTTGCAATGGAACCAATCGTGCTGAAGGCTGGCTCCAGCAAAGTAAACAGATCCAGCCACAGTGGATCATTAAGCGAGAAAATCAGCCTCTCGCGGTCTGAAATTGATGGAGACCACATTGCAATGGTGATCAGTGATTTCAGGAAATTCCTGAGAAAAAGAGTAGGAAAGCATGGTGATGGCAGAAAGCAAATAAGGTATAATTCTAATCCTGCCAAGATTGTTGACACTAACGTCTGCTACAAATGCAGGAAGGCTGGCCATACGAAGGCTGACTGTCTAGAACTATCGAAACTCAAAGGGAACACCTCGGACATTGATGAAGAAGGAGAAAAGTCCATATGCATAATGGCCAACCGGGGAAGTGATGATGAGGAAACCTCATCTCAGGTAAGCTCCGGATCATAGGGAGTCTCTTTTGATGAATTGATAGTGATGTAAGAAAATCTGTTCAAAGTGTCCAAGAAATTAAAATCTGAAAATAAAAAATTGAGAAAAGACATGAATCTTGAAGTCACTCGTTTGAAGGCAGAAAATAAAAACTTGAAATCTGAAAATGAGAACCTAAAAAATAAGCACATTAGAGAAGATGATTCTTGCAATGCATGTGCTATTTTAGAAGACATGATAAATGAGTTTGATCATGATAGTAATTTGCAAAAGGAATCAATCAAATCCCTGAAAGAGGAAAACAAATTATTGTTAGAAAAGAAAACTGAAGCTGAAGAAATTGAAAGTAAAATTACTGAGATGAATGGTACTTCATCTAAGGTTGCTAAGGATAAAGGCAAAATGAAAATATCCTCTGAAGATGTAGTAAGTGATCAATGTGAGGAGATTGATAACATTTCTGAAATTAAGCAAGCTAAGAAGAACCAGCTGTATACCACTTTTATTTGTAGCTCTGGTTTAGCTAGCACTTCAGCTTCTTCTTCAAATATGCATGTTGCTAAGGAAATTCAAAAACGAAATAAAAATAAGAAAACCCCAAAAACTCAAAGGAACAATCTGCATGCTAAAAACTCATCTGATAAGTGCCATGTTTTAAATAAATCTAATGGTTCTTGTTCTTGTCATTATTGTGGTAAGCATGGACACTTTATGAGTGAGTGTTTTGTGATGAAACAAGATGACAGAAAGTATGCTAGAAAAATTCTGTCTGATCAGAAAAAGGGTAATCTGAATGTTAAAGAATTTAATGCTAGAAATCATGCTTCTAGGAGAAAGAATCTAAATTGTTTTTGTTGTGGGAAGTTTGGCCACATTGCTGCTCAATGTTGGCAGAATCCGCGAAAGAGATTCAACTCTAAACCTGTTAATTTTCATGTTAACAAAAAGATGTTTGACAGGAATAACCTTGGCTCCAAAGGTAAGCACCCAAGGTGCTTCGAATGTGGGAGGCATGGCCACAAAGTCAAAGACTGCTGGCATGCTCAGGGAAGTAGAATTAATTCTAAATCTGTAAAATTTCCTTCTCCCAATGCTGTTGATAAGAAGAAAATTGAATTCATGAAAAAGAATTGTTACTGCTTTAAATGTGGTAAGCTAGGCCACAAAGCTGCCAACTGTAGGCTGGCTGAGTATGAAAAGAAAATTTTTCATGTCAATAAAAGAAGTACTCATGCTCATACACATAATTTTCATACTCATGTGCATGCACATGGGCATCATGTTTCTGCTAACATGAAGAATAAAAACAAAAAGTCTGTGGCTTCATGTTATTATTGTGGAAATTTTGGACACTCTATGTCTGATTGTTTTCTAACGGAATTTGATGATGATGCTGCAAAAAGAATATTTAGAACACCTGTCAGGGTAAATGCAGGACCCAAGACTACTTGGGTCCCTACAGGATCAAATTGATTGACATGCTACAGGTGTGCCTTGGAAGCTGATGAATAAAGGGGTTAATGATCCAAGACACTCAACAGAAAACCCCAGGATTCTACATTTCAGGTCAGTTCTGAACTTTGCTTTAAATTCATTAACTAAAATTGTTGAACTATCTGCTTGATTTATGATGATCGCTTCATGTCTAGCTGATCAGTCTGCATTCCAGACTCAGCTATTGATTTCAATTCTGCATATCTGATGCTTTTCTCTTGCTATATGTTGAACTGAATTTGAATGCTTCTTTAGTGTATTCAGTGGATGCACTATATAGACTTTGTGTAAATGCATGTGCTTTGTGTCAGTGCAATGCATGCTTGTTGTTGAATGCATACTTGGACTGAGTGTGAATGGTTCATTTAGTGTACACAGTCAATGCATGTGTCTTATGTCTGCATACATCATTTGCATGACTGTCATTGATGCTGTTCAATGCATGTAGGACTGCTTTATGTTGCATTGTCCTTGTTAACCCTGGTATATCATATGGTAAGTTACTAAAAGGCAGGGAAATCTGTCCGGAGGTTCCTACCATGTGTGAGATGGTCTTTGAGACCAGGTTCTCCGCCTAGTACCATGGGTCCAGTCTTCATGTAGAACAGTGCATTGCATCATATTTTGAAAAATCTAAAAAAGGATAAAAATGTTCATGACTTGGATGCATAAACCTGAATTGATTGCATACTTGCCTCATGTATCCTTGGTGCATAGTCTGCATGTAGAACAGTGTGTTGCATAGCATAATCCTTGCATCATGGTGTCAGGGGGAGCTGTGAGTTTAGTTCAATTCTTGAATCCTATTTACTCCTCATTGTCCTCATTCAATTGATTCATATCTTTTGACATCAGATGCCATTGGACCATATTGCCAATTGCTATCTTTTCCCCATCATTTTCACTGAACAACAGCAATTGTTTCTGGTTTAGTATATTGAGTTGTGATTATTGCAAGTGTTCACTTATAAGAATCACTCTTACAAATTGAAAGGAATTAAAGGTTTAACCCTTATAAATTGAAGAGTTAAGTGTCTGTACTTCAGAATTTGAGATAAAAGAAAACTCTTATAGCTCTTAATCTTTGTCTCATGGCTAAAATAGAAAAAGTTTTTTTTATACCTGAATGTGTTAATCTGGAAATGTCTAGAACAGGTGAACAAGAGTGTGTACTATTTTTCAAACAATCACTCTAAAAGAAATAAGGGCAGCAGTAAATAAGATCTTCAAGTAAAGAACTGAACATTGTGACAGAGCAATGGCTGATTGCACTGAGAAACTATGAACTCCTCCAAAGAAGTAGGAGAATTCGTATGTCATGAGGTGCTTCAGAATACCTCTGTTCATAGGGTCAAATCTATAGGGAGAGTCCTCACCAAGTAACTGAGGGTACTGGCCTCTAATTAAGGTGTACCCTTAATGTCAAAAGTGAAGACTATTCCGTGTAGGTCTTGATCTGAAATAGATCTAGTAGTTTATGCCTAGTAACTGGGGGTACCTGCCTCTGATCAAGGTGTACACTTAATGTCAACAGCATAAATGCCACTGGTCTATTCACTTAGTTCAGGTTCAGAAATTGAAAAATGAAAATCAAACTGCTGTAACCCTTTGAAATCAAAAGTCAATGAGTGAAAATTATTTTTCTCAATACATATTCAAGTTGCCTTTCCTGAAATTCCATGTTTAATCACAAAATGGTATTATTTCTGACTTATCTATTAATACCATGTGCCCTAGATTCATTGCTATAAATGGAGTCTATAAATTCTTTTTCAGGGGTCAGGTGTTTTACTCTAGATTTTTCACTGTTAAACTTGAATTCTTGTCAAAACTGTACGTTGCTGATTCTTATACTTTAACTGTTGTTTATAATCAGGCTTACTTTCTGAACCAATGATTCAGCTGTTGTCAAGTGACCCTCTACCTTTGTTTATATGTTCATATTCCTTCTCAAAGGGGGAGCAATTATTTAAGGGGAGAACCAATTCAGGGGGAGTCATACATTCAGGGGGAGAATGAGGTGCTCTAAGGGTATTTGCATGCATACTGTCATGTTGCACACATGTTCATACTATTTTTCTCTTTTTGATCATGTCAAAGGGGGAGAAAATTTTGTGTGTGACTCACTATCACAGTGTGTTGCCATCATCAAAAAGGGGGAGAATGTTGTGCCTCTTAGGCACAAGCATGTGCTATGTTGATTTGATGATAGCAATGCTGTTTTGTTTTGATGATAGCAACACAGTGAGTGCTTTATGAGATTGTGTTTTGATGATAGCAACATAACTTGTTTTGTGGAGAATGCATGTGTATGACTGATATGCGTTGCTTTTCTGTCTGCATGTAGTTTGATGACTAGCAAGTCTATACACTGCAGGGTAAAGCATTTCAGAGTCTTTACATCGTTCATGCATGTGCACAGTTTGTGGACAAAGTCTGCACATCGCCCTAGATTGCATTAGCAAGTCCATACATCATCAGGGCTCTTCATGCATGTGTATAGTCTATACATTGTGCATCTCATTGTCAAGTCTGCACATTCATGGAGTCTATACAGCCATCCACTTGAAGCATTTCTCAAAGTCCATACAATGCATCTTCTTAGCATCTCATTTAGAGTCTAAGGTATTGTCTATACACTGGATTTAAAGTGTGTACAGCGTCCATCTCTGTTAGCGTCTAAGGCTTTGAGCAAAGTCTATACAGACCCCACCGTCTCATTCAGCGTCTTAGGCTTGCCAAGTCCATACATCGGACTGTTCATGCTTTCATCGTGAAGTCTGTACATTGCATGACTTCCACCAAGTCTATACATTGGTAGGTGGCAAGTCTGTACATTGGCTTCACATTTGCTTCGAAGTCTGTACATTGAACTAATAGGTAAAGTATGTACATCGTTGCATGCCAAAGTCTGTACATTGGCTTCACATTTGCTTCGAAGTCTGTACATTGAACTAATAGGTAAAGTATGTACATCGTTGCATGCCAAAGTCTGTACATTGGCATCTGTTCCTAGTTGCAACTCCAAGTCTGCACATTGGAGTCTTTACCTACGATCAGCTTTGAAAGTCTGTACATTGGGAGCTTTACCGACGTTGCCTTGCCAAAGTCTACACACTGTGAATCTTCAAGTCTGTACAGACTTCGCCTTGTTTCAAGTCTGTACATCGTCCAGCTCTTTGGCAAAGTCTACACATCTTAAAGTATGTACATCCGTTAGGCTTGCTCATGCATTGTTCTTCTGAAGTCAGTACAGCCGTGGCTTCTACCTCAAAGTCTGTACATTGCTTCTTCAGTCTGCCTCGGCCAAGTCCATACATTGCTTGCTTAGCAGACTGTGAAGTCTATACATCGATTGTTCAGCAGCAGACTGCTCAAGTCCATACACTGGCTGCTGCACTCTCATGAAGTCTTCACCTGTGCTAGTGTAAGTCTATACAACGCCCAGTGTTATGCTTGCAAAGTATGTACATCGGTTGCCTTCTTACATAAAGGCTATACATTTGCATTGTAGATGCACGCACTGTTCATAAGTCTAGACATTGGAAAGTCTGTACATCGTGCATCTTTAAGTTGAAGTCTGTACAGAGTCAGCATCTCTTTGACCATCTCTTGATGTGTCTTACGAAACATTTCATTTAGCAAGTATGTATAGTTGATCATCTCAGGCAGTGTCTCTTTGTGCGTCTCTTGCAAGTCCATACAACGCTTCAGACTAAAGCCTGTACATCGGATAGTGTTTAGGCGAAGTCTATACATCCGTTCGTACAGTGTCTTGGCCACCGTCTCATGACCACCAAGTCTATACTTTGGTCGGTGGCAAGTCTGCACATTGGACTCTTGATCAAGTCTGTACAGAGCTCCCGTGTTCAAGTCTGTACAGCCGTTTGCATTAGATCTCAAGTCCATACATTGGTCTGCAACGGCTAAGTCTGTACACTGGACTCGTATTCACAACGTTCATTCAGTAAAGTTTGTACATTGAAGTCACGCTTCACAAAGTCTGTACAGACTTTCTCATTTGCACAATGCATTTCATTCATAAAGTCTGTACACTGTCCATGTTTCATGTAGCGTCAACTCAGTGTGTCTTGTAGCGTCAACTCAGCAAGTGTGTACATTGCTTGGTTAAGTCTATACGCTGCTTCATATACAGTGAAGTCTGCACATTGATGAATTCTCTTCAAAGTCTGCACACTGGTAAAGTCTATACAGACTGTGTTTGCCCAAGTATGTACATCGTTCATTCGTCTTGGCAAGTCTGTACATCATGAAGTCCATACATTGTCAGTTGTCTGTCCAAGTCTTCACATTGCCTAAGTCTGTACAGCGAGTGCCTTCATATATGAAGTCTGTACATCGCACAACACTACATATAGAAACTCTATACATTGGGCAGAGTCTATACATTGCTCTTGGACCTTGGCTTGAAGTCTACACATTGGGGCAAAGTGTATACATTGTTGTTTGCATTGTAAAGTCCATACATCGAAGTCTATACATTGGATTTGAAATAAAGTCTATACAGTGCACTTCATTTCAAAGTTTATACAGAGTTCTTCACTTAAACTGATGACTTATCCGATACTCTATCTGACAGGTGCTCTGATCGTGAAGCTTAAGGAGGGCACGTGATCCGAGGCTGAAGAACTGACAGAACGTTGACACGTGGCCAAAAGTTCTGGGCGGGAAATGTGGAAGCCACACGCGCACAGTGCTGCCCTCCTGCTGGCTGCTATTATAAAAGGAGGTCTTCGTCCACAGATGAATGTTGATCGAGTTGGCAAGAGGTGAAGTCCATACAGAGAGCCACGATCCAGACAGAGAGTAAAAGAAGAAGAGAAAGAAGAGAAAGGAAGAGATAGAGAGCTCGAGCAGAGAGTGAGAGATTAGCAGAAGAAGAAGAGAAAGAAGAGAAAGAGAGAAAGAAAGAGAGAAAGTGAGATCGAGAGAAGAAGAGTGAAGTCTGAAGATTTGTTTACTGGACCGTGAATCAAGTCCAGGCCAGTCTACTCTGTTGAGAGCTATATTGTGTTTTTCATTTATAGCTTTCCGATTGCTGTCTTGTTCTATTTTCGTTTTCCATTTTATCCCTTCTTCAAGCTGTTAGTCAGCGGAGCAAGCTGTGAGGCTCAGCGTTTGCAGTGGAGGATTCCACTGGACGGGTTAAGCTGTAATCCCCAGCGGGTTCAAGCTGTGAGTCAGCGATGGCTAAGTGGTATTGCCCAACGGAAGTAAGTTGTGATGCTCAGCGGATGGCAAGCTGTGAGGCCCAGCTGATGTATGGCAAGCTGTGATGCCCAGCTGTTCAAGCTGTGAGTCAGCAGGAAGCCACACTCGGGTTGAGTGTGGGGTGGATGTAGGTCTGTTGGACCGAACCACCTAAAAAACTCCTTGTGCAGTGGTTTGATGTTTCTATCTATTTGCTTCTGCTAGATGATTGTATAGGGGCGCTCTAAGTATTTGGTTTCTGGTTGAGCAGAAGAGTTGATTAGTTTTCTTAGAGTGTTTTAATCTGTTCTGAGCGAGCGAAATCTTGTTTGAGCGAAATTCTATTTGGGTGAAGGTTTTTAAAGGGATATATTCATTCACCCCCCCTCTGAATACATAGCACCGAACCCAACATGTGCTTCGCAAAGTCTATACAACGCTCAAAGTCTGTACAGCATGCTTCGTCATTCAAGCTTTCAAAACTCTATACATCGCTGTTGAGCTAAAGTCTGTACAGCCGTTTCTTGTGCCAAAGTCTACACATCATGAAGTCTATACACTCAACTGCCTTGCTTTGCTTAAAGTATGTACAGCCCTTCCGTCAGCAAGTCTATACACTGGAGTCATCAGATGCAGGGATAGCATGTCTGTACATTAGGTTCTCATGCATGTTAACAGCAAGTCTATACACTACATTCATGCATTGTTCTTCACAGCAAAGTCTGTACATTGCGTTCTCTTGCACGCAATCAAAGTGTGTACAGCATATGCTCGCATTGGCAAGTCTATACATGCTTGGCTGTTCATCGTCTGCTACATGCCACTTCAAGTCTGTACATCCATTTGTGCAGTGTGCATTGATCAAGCCAAAGTCTGTACATCGATATGTCGCTTTGATGCCGTTGCATAGTCTATACATTGTTGAGCTTCACACACATATCTTCATAGTCTATACATTGCATCATTGTGCATGCATTACATTCATTGAAGTCTATACACTGCATATAGTTATGCTTCACAAGTGTACACATTGTTGTTCTTCACAGCAAGTATATACACTCTCTCACGTTGTACACACTTGCCTAATTAATGTCTCTAAGTCTATACACTCGATGGCTTCTTACATTTCACAGAAGTCCACACATTCCCCCTTGTTATGATAATGCATTCTTCAGCAAGTATATACACTGAGGTCACATGAAGACCTACAAGTCTATACACTCTTTCAGTGTACACACTTACTAATTTACTACTTCTAAAGTATATACACTCGTTGTTATAAGCCTGAACTAACTAATTCGTTTCATTTCGTTTTGTCACTGTCTGCAGATGACTCAGGTTAATGACTGGGCGCGTGAACCGAGGATGATGCTTGGCACGTGATCCCAGGTGCTCTCTGGGCGGGAACCTGAAGGACACACGCCCTAGCACCTGCTGAAGCTGATATAAATAGAAGCCTTCGTCCACTGAAGAGAGATGATGAGAATAGAAGAGGGCTGATCGAGACTGTGAGAAAAGAGGCAGAGAGCAGAAGAAGAAAGAAGAAGAGTGCGAGAGCAGCAAAAGAAAGAGAGAAAAGAAAGAGAAGCAGCAAGAAGAAGAAAGAAGAGGAAGAAAGGAAGAGAGGAGAGAGTGCTATTGAAGATCTGTTCAGTCTGTTCGTGGATCAAATCCAGAACGACTATGCTCATTGAGAGCTATATTTCTTGTGTTTCATTTCCAGCTTTTGTCGCTGTACTTTTTATGTTTTCTTATTTTTCCTTTTATTACTCTGGTTACTATTGTTCTTCCAATTCTCAGTAGTGAGGTCGGGTTCCTCCTGTGGACTCAGGAGAAGGGAGGATTGGTCCTCCGGTTCTGAGCTTGTGGGTTGCAAGTTCAGGGGTCCCTCCTGGTCTGGAGGAAGAGAGGTCTGCGACCTCTGGTT
Organism: Amorphophallus konjac; assembly: GCA_022559845.1. NCBI lineage: Eukaryota > Viridiplantae > Streptophyta > Magnoliopsida > Alismatales > Araceae > Amorphophallus > Amorphophallus konjac. The sequence goes on from CM040128.1 coordinate 153,279,668, forward strand.
TGCTGGTGACGGGGAGTCACTGGTGTGTTCCCTCCTGGTCTGGAGGAAGAGAGACTATGCGTCTCTGGTTTCCAAGTGGCTGGGAGTCACTTGGGGTGTCCCTCCGGTTGGGAGGAAGAGGGGAGATTGTTCCCCTGGTCAAGCTGTGTGGCAGCATCTCGTTCGCAGACTGAGTCTGCAGTTTTCTAGCTTGTGCTAGTGGAAGCCTCACTCCGGTTGGGAGTGAGGGGTGGACGTAGGTCTGTGGACCGAACCACCTAAAAATCTCTTGAGCAGTGGTTTGTCTGGTTGATTGCTTCCGCTAGATGATTGGATAGGCGCGCTCCATGTGTTTGTTCATAAGTTCAATTGAATTAGTTTTATTCTGGAACTGTGTTTAGCTTCTGAGTTTTAATTTGGACATTAGTTCTAGAGGGATACATTCACCCCCCTCTGTATCCGGGCCTAGCACTCTATCAATTGGTATCAGAGCGGTGTCTGCATAGAAGGTCCAGCGACCTGTAGATCCGATCCTGCAGTCTTCGGTGCTTATTTGCTTTTGGTGCATCAATATTCCTGTTGCATTATATCTGATCTGTTTCCATGGGTGAACAACCAGTTTTCAACGGTTCCAATTTTAGTGTATGGTTTGCTAGTCTGAAAAATTATGCTAAATCTGTTAATCCAGACCTGTGAAAAGTGATTTCACACGGTCCTCATGAACTACCAAAGAAAAAGTCCAAATGGACTGACATTCATAAATCAATGCATGAAGAGAATCAGATAGCTATAAATCTAATGAAGGCAGCTACTGATAGAGCTTTTCATTCATGTTTCTTAGATTGCAGCTCTACTAAAGATATTCTGGACATGCTGAAGCGAACTCAAAAGAGAAATGAGGACAGCTGCATGATGGCTGACAGAAGCAATCAAAGTGGCAGCCAAAATGAAGAAGATGATGATGATGAGGTAAATCCCTTTGAGAACTATACTTTAGATGACTGGGAAAATGCATATGCTGAATTGCTTGAATCTCATGAGCATTTAAGAAGTCAGTATAAAAAATTGAAAAAGAGTATTGGGTTAGAAAGTTCAAGTTCTTCTTGTAGAAAATATCTAGAGTTGACACAATCTCATGATGCTTGTCTGTCTGATAATCAAGAGCTCAAGAGACAAGTTGAATTGTTAAAATCTGAAAAAGAGTCTCTCAGAAAATCTATCATTGAGAGTGAAGGAAAATGTGAGAAAATTGAGCAAGAGAAGAACCTATTGTTGATATGTTATTCCTCCTCGAGTTAAATAATATTGAAGAGATAAAAAACAACAGGAGGAAAGATGAAGCTGTTGACCGTGATCGTCACCCGGTGAAAGCGCCGGGACTCGGAAGCTACGGGAGAATGCGGGTCCGTTCCTCCACTCCTCCTGGCCGGCCAGAAGGTGCGGGCCTCGTGCTTTTGGTTGCTGACCTGAAAGCAAACGGTGAAACACACAGATAAACGGAGATTAGCTAAATGATAGTGTAGTAGGTGTACTAATTGAAATAAAGCAAAGGAAGAACATGGCCCGGCGATACCTGGAGGTTTTGAAACCCCGTTTAGGGCGCCGGAAACAGTAGGAAAGATAAGAAATGCCAACGAAATGATGTATGTGATGTGTGATGCAGTGAAGAAAAGGCGTGTGTGGTGAGCAAACAGAGAAGGAAACACAAAGACACGAAGCGTGAAGTTCCCTGCACCGGGGGCCTGCGAGGGATGTAGAAGGCCCCCACTCCCTGACGAACGGGCGTATGCTGTATGAGATTTGGCGATGGAATTCGACAGCACTTCGTGATGGTCCCCCCCCTTTCTTTCTGTCAGAACCCGTGAGCTATATATAGAGCCCACGGCTTCGAGCTTAATCAGGGGTTAAGGGGAATGATGGTCGGTCAAAGGCCGGTAAATGAGAGCATCGTGTCAATATTGCCAACGACATTCTCCTCTTAATCCGCCTGGAATCACGGGGGTCTAATCTGGGTGGCCTTAAAAATGACGGTCTTACGAAGGCCGCCAAACATATATGACGGTCTTGGAGGGACCGTTCAATATACATGACGGTCCTAGAAAAACCGTTATACTTAAAGAGGAGTCAACGCCCGGACAAACAACTTTTCGTGAAGCACGTGGCTATGACCGACTGTCGGGCCTCTGAACCCTTTTCTTGTCGGCAAATAATGACGGCCCAGGGACGACCGCTATATTGACTATAACGGTTGGCATTGAGCCGCTATAAAAAGCGTATCACGAGATACAAATAACCCGGGGCAGCGGAACACAACGGCCAAGTGGGGACCGTTATATTGAGAAAAACGGTTCATAACAGACCGTTAAATCCAATGAGAGGGAGGGAGGCCTTCTTCGCTGGGAAGAGCCCAAAATACTGCCAGAGGAATAATCTTTCATGTGATTGACTGTTCGGGACATCAATAACTGAGACGCAGGAACTGATTCGATTCATCGGTAAAAAACGGGTGTCAACAGATGCCCCTCCTTAACGTCCGCCTTGCAAGGGAACGAGCGGAGGTGTAGTGGAGGCGTCATGGAACATGGAGTTGTAGCGGAGATGAAGCGGAGTGGACTGCAAAAGCGAGCGTTAAGGCAATACGACACCCGTTTCATACCAATAAGCCATAGAAATCTTCCGGCAACCTTCGAACCAATTTGCAAGGTACTGTGGGACTGAGTGTTAAACCTGAATCTGGAGGAACTAAGGTAAAAGAGCAAGGAGCGGCCTCGTCGGCGGACAAGCTGTGGTCCTAAATGAGGCGATATAGAAGCTGGCAATAGCGAAATTAAAAGGATTTTAAAACTCCAGACGAGGGAAACACTTAATTCATCAGAACCGAACAATTAGGTCTAAAGAAATACCTTCTAATTTTGGAGTGGAATTATTCCTTCGGTGGGACATGGAACACAGAAAACAGTCAATCATACGCAAGATCATTTCTCAGGCAGACCGTAGGTCGTGAATGCTCAAAAGGTGCTTGTGATGCATGCTGGGCTAAAAGAAAGAAACATGTAAAATCGAATGCAAACAAAGGATAAAAATATAAAATACTCGAGAATATTATTGCAGAACTGAATGAGTCAGGGTCAGGACACTTCTTGCAACCACAGCGTGCAAGAGAGAACCGTCGTCCCCTGACTTCTTCCAACTTAGCGGCCTTTCCGAAGATTAGACACGCATACCTAGATCATCATGTGTTTTTGTTGACGGGGAACGTCAGATCCTAGAATGCGTGAAGAATCGACTGGTTCTCGAGATAGATGTTTATTACCATATAGTAATGCAATAAGAGTTTTGAGGGATTGAGGGCCATACCTGACTTACCTGTGCAGGCGTAACGGCGGGACATTGATGTTGTTTAGCTTTAACTGCAATCAAAACTCATTGGCACATGAATTTCACAATAATGATACATTCAACAGTTAAACGGCTCATAGGGGACCGTTCTTAAGTTGGACGGCTCATGGTAAACCGCCATATGGATTATTAACGGTCATAGGAAGGCCGTTCAATGATAAGTAACCGCTTGCATAATAACGGTCTAAGGTAGCCGTTCTTATTGTATGGCGGTCTATCGCTAGACCGCCATTCTCAACGTCGGTTCAAAAATATAAACCTCTTCTCCTTCCCTCCTCCCACCGTAACGGCAGGAAGAGAGAAGAAGAAGAGGAAGGAGGAGCGACCCCCCCTTCTCCCACACTCTCATTCTCTCTCTCTTTTCTCTCGTGCTCTCCCTCTCTCACAATGGCCTCTCTCCTCTTCCTTTCCATCACCCTCTTCCTCTCTCTCTCGGGATTTCTCTCCCTCGCGATGGCGGTGGATGGCGACGGCGACGAGCGGCGGCGGTCGGAGGCGGTTGCTCCGGGGGAAGAAGCCGGGACGATGGACTTCTCGGCGGATGATCTCGCCCTCGTGCTCGTGGAGGAGAGCGAGAGTGGTTCCGACGGCGAGCGTGGAGCCGACGAGCCGGGAGGCGACGAGCCGGCGGCGGAGGCGCCGCGCCCGGCGAGAAGGCGTCGTGACTCGGAGGTAGGTCCCTTTTCATTGTATAGCACGGGGGAATGGGGGTTAAGGGATTCCACGGCGGCGGGGGATGGCGCTTCGCCATCGTTGGAGGAGATTACGCAATGACGGTCCTCAAAGGACCGCAAAATATACCCAACACGGCCCAGTAGGGGCCGTTAAACATATCTGACCTTTGGGTTCTCCTCAGAACAAAACGGCCCTCAAAGGACCGTCAAACAGAACAGCGGCGCAGGAGTGGCCGTTGACCATAACGTAGCAACCCTCGGCATTCAGAACAATGCGGTCCCCATTGGACCGTTCAAAATAGCACCGCGTCCCTTGGAGGGCCGTTGAATGATTCATCAGAACAACGGTTCATGGACAACCGTTGTGAATGGAATAGCGGCCCAGGAATGGCCGTGTTATTCAAAACATCATAAAATAGGACGGTCCATGGCGGGCCGTCATAGGCAACAAAACGGCCAGGGGAAGGCCGTTGAACAACTAAAATGAGGAACACCCCTTTCTTTTGTTATTAAGAAATATGAAACTAATGAGATGAATGAATGAATGCAGGGAAAGCGTCGGACCCGTATCTCCTGGCTGCAGGTTCGGTCAGTGTATCTTGCACTGCCGGACTTTCAGCGAGAGAGGCTTGCTGCCATGGGGTTCGCCCCATTCCTCAGTATTGAGGTGTGTCGCTTTGACACACCTCTTCTCTATGCCCTGCACGACCGCTGGGATCCGGCGAGTCGCACGTTCCTCTTCCCGTGGGGTCACATGGTCCCTACGCTAGAGGACGTGGCCAGGCTCACTGGTTTGCAGGTGCACGGTCTGCCGGTGACTGGGATCTCCTTTCCTGATTACCGCGGCATGGCCGAGAGGACGTTGGGGCTCGCGCTCCAGACGACACGTCGGCAGACCACGCTTCTTCCGCGGGCAGCTCTCCAGGACAGCCTGGGGTTGCGACGGACGGGACTTGCGGTGGGCGAGCGTCCAGAGGAGCACTTGGACCGGCTGGTGACGCGCGTGCGGCCTCGAGTAGCAGCAGGACCGGGTGCAGAGGCGGACACGGTTCTTCGGCGGTTCCTGATGTTCTTGTTCGGGCGACTCCTCTTCTCTACGCGTGCGGACGTCATCCACTGCCGACTTCTTCCGTTCCTCGAGGACCTAGAGCACGTGGGAGACTACGCGTGGGGTGCCGGTGTGCTCGCCTTCCTTTTTGAGAGCCTCAGCTCGACGTCCCGACGGACGATGTTGGGGGGCTTCTCTCCCCTTCTCCAGGTACGACTCTGACTCAGAACTCATGCAATTTCCTAGGACCTGTACTCTAGATGCTGACGACTTGTGCGTGATGCAGGCATGGGCTTACGTGCGGCTGCCTATGCTGCGCAGGGGACTAGAGATCCGCCCTGGACTCTTCCCTCTTCTACGACGGTGGGCGCCAGCTCGTGGGTCGGGGACCCTGACACGGCAGGTGCGCGACCTGCAGGATGACATTGACACGCTTCCGTACTCCTCAGTACGACTTCTAAACCTTTAGCCTTTATTTGGAAAATGCTTGTTTTATATGATGTTGATGTGATTGCTGATGTATGCAGGTGCAGTGGACTCCTTATGCACACGAGGACGTGACAGAGCAGCCGTGGGTGGTGAGAGCTCTCACCTTCTCCGGGCGTGATGTGTGGTTACACTGCATGAATGTAGTGGAGCCCCTTTACTCCCGGCTGGTGATGAGGACGACCGGCGTCTCTCAGCCCGTGGTAGACTTCCCGGCGCAGGAGAGCGCGAGGGAGAGGGTGACGCGGAGCACCCGAGGGCTGACTCAGCAGTGCGATTGGGCGGCGCGGAACGCCGAGCAGGTTGCCGACTGGCAGGCAGGTGGGCGTGTGGTGACTGCTCGTGCTGACAGTGATGCGGCGTACGTGACTGCGTACGTCAGGCATTACGGAGACCGCGTGTTCCGAGGATCACGCCGACCGGTACAATTCTAAACTCAGACTTAATCTACATGCTTTATGATTTCTATATGCTGTACTGACTTCCTTCGACATGCAGATCGACCCTGAGGGACGCTTAGCGGAGCTGCAGGGGCTCCTTCATGCCACCATCCAGGAGAGGGATGAGGCTCGCCGAGCCCTCGAGTTACTGGTATGTTCCTAAACTCTGGACCCTTACATTTCTATATGATGTTTATGCATGTGACTGTCCTGGGATATTTGGGTGCAGCGAGCTGAGGCTGCTCAGAGGCGTGGAGCGGAGGCTCCTTCTTCTTCTTCTGTTGAGACACCGGCCGACCGAGCAGCCCGGGATGCCGAGTTCCAGCGGATGGTGGAGCGGGCCGAGGCAGCGGAGAGCGAGCTTGCCGTGCGGGTACACCTCTGACGCTTTCCTTTGTTTATTTGTGCATGATATGAATGGAATGTGCTAATGCTTGATGCATGCAGGTGGACGACGTGAGGGTTGCTATGGAGGAGGCTACCCGTGCCAGAGAGGAGGTGGCCCACCTACGGGCTGAGTTGGCGCAGGTTGAGGCTCGGGCCCAGGAGGCGACTGTGAGCGCCCAGAGGTCGGTGTCTCGAGCCAGGGCGGAGTTAGCCGAGGCTCAGGAGGAGGTGAGGCGGCTCCAGTCGGTAGAGGCTGCCGAGTTCCGGGAGCGGGTGAGAGGACTTCATCCTGTGCTGACTGCCGAGCTGGAGCAGTTACAGGCAGAGCTGGAGCGAGAGCGAGCAGCGTCTCAGGAGCGAGAGGTGCTGCGGCTCGTGGCTGAGAGGGAGGCGGGCCATTTGCGTGAGCAGCTTGCGCGAGCTCAGCCGGCCGACGCTCTTGAGACAGGACTTCTCCGGGCGGAGGTGGAGCGCTACCGAGCGGAGGTGGAGCGCTATCGAGAGGAGGTGGAGCGCCACCGAGCGACGATAGCGGAGCTGGAGCCTTTCAGGACCGAGGCTCTTGTGCTGCGGGGCCAGGTTCAGGGTATGACGATGAGCCGTTCGAGGAGCCGATCGGTCGTACCGAGTGGCAGCCAGGCTACTCACACCTCGGTGAGACGTTACCTGGCGAGTTCCTCTCAGCGGGAGAGGAACGAGAGTGATGAGCGACGACGACGTCGCGATGATGCTGAGACTTCTTCGATGGCCCCGCCAGCGAAGAGACAGGAGGGAGGTGGAGACAGTGACAGGCCAGAGGGTGAGGCCTGATTTTGTACTTTTTCCTCTTTTTTTTTCCCTTTTTTTTATGAGATTTTTATGTTTTTGGGATGATGATATGTATATATGATGCACCCCCTTTTTTAGTTTTTGTATGGATGTATGAATGTATGCAAATGGATGAGTGTATGTATGAATGACAATGGGTGAGGGAGGCGATGACAGACTCGGGTGAGCTGCGTGAGAGGTAGCGAGGTATGCCGACTCAGGGTGAGCGACGCGAGCGGGGGTGAGGCACGCCGACTCAGGGAGAGTGACGCGAGCGGAGGTGAGGCACGCCGACTCAGGGCGAGTGACGCGAGCGGAGGTGAGGCACGCCGACTCGAGTTGAGCGACGCGAGCGGAGGTGAGGCACGTCGACTCGAGGTGAGGCACGCCGACTCGAGTTGAGCGACGCGAGCGGAGGTGAGGCACGCTGACTCGAGTTGAGCGACGCGAGCGGAGGTGAGGCACGCCGACTCGAGGTGAGTGACGCGAGCGGAGGTGAGGTACGCCGACTCGGGGTGAGTGACGCGAGCGGAGGTGAGGCACGCCGACTCGAGGTGAGTGACGCGAGCGGAGGTGAGGTACGCCGACTCGGGTGAGTGACGCGAGCGGAGGTGAGGCACGCCGACTCGAGGTGAGTGACGCGAGCGGAGGTGAGGCACGCCGACTCGAGGTGAGTGACGCGAGCGGAGGTGAGGCACGCCCATGAGTTTAGAGAACAACGGCCAGGAAAAAACCGTTTTGGAAAGAATGACGGCCAAGACAGGGCCGTGGGTTGCTTAAGAAAAACGGCGATGCCATAGCCGTTATGTAACATAACGGTCAAGGGAAAGCCGCTATTTGGCGCTGGCCGACTGAAGAACGACGGTCCATGGTAGACCGCGGACATGAGAATAGCGGTCTCCATTGGGCCGTGCTTAGATGAATGACGGTCTATCGTACGACCGCCAATCAGCACGATCTTAGAAGCCAAATTGAATTCCCTTAAGCCCATTCAATCCTGGTGTGCTCTCGTGCATCATGCGTTCCAGTGGAGCGAAACACGGGATGAGACCTCCTATAAGTAAGGGGTGCTCTGCCTTCAGGCTGAACCCAACCTCTTCTTCTGCTTCTTAAGTTTCTTCCCTCTAAATCACCACCAAATCATCATGAAGAGGAGTTTTGGTGAGCATTCTTTGGGTGAGGGAGACCATTCAGGCCCTAAGGCTGCGAGGAAGGAGCGAGAGGAGATTGCGCATTTGGGTTCTATTCCTCGACATCTCAGTTCAAATCCTTCTAGAGAGGTATGTTTAAATCACTTCAAACTTGGTTCATTTGATTCTGTTCGTCTAATATCTCTTTCTTTCTGCATTACTTTCCTCGTTTTCTCCTTTTTAGCTCCTTCCTGGCTCTCGCCGATACTCTTCTCTTAAGTGGGTGGCTCCCATGGTTCGTGCCTTGCCCCTAGGGGTAACCCACATCCTTAATTCTTGGCACTTACAATCCTTGCTGTTCTTAGGTCGTAACTTCCAAAAGATTTCCTTTGACTGGCACAGCATTTCAGCCCTTATAGAAATGTGGCACCCACAGACCCACACTTTTATCTTTCCATCCTTTGAGGCCACCGTCCTTTTAGAGGAAGTAGAGGCTTATCTGTCTCTCCCTAAGTCTAGGGTTGGGGAGGAGGATCTAGTGTGTCACACAGTTGCCCCTATAGATCCAGTTGCCATCTTTAGCGAATTCATAGAAGACCCGAGTGAGATCAAGACCTTTGTGGGAGCCCGTCATATTCACCTTCTTCCTCTCAGCCAGTGGGTGGTGGCACATTGTAAGAACAAATGCGGGTGGCATGAGGCTATCGCCAAGGCTGCATCCATTTGCTTGTGTGGTGCTATCCTCTTTCCGTCAGCCGACCACGTGCTAGATCTTCCCATCCTTAGCACCATCAGTGGTTTATGGAGAGGGCTTTCTATTTCCCAGGCTATCTTAGCCTATTTTTATGAAGGGCTTAGCTCTGCTGCCCTGAGTGGTCCACTGTTTGGTTCTATGATTCTCTTAGAGTGTTGGGTGGGCGTGAGACTGAAGTTTATCCCTAGGGCAAGCATAGAGACTGAGAGTAGGATCTTCGGGAGCCATCCACTTTCCTTTATCGGTGGCGGGTTTGGTTTCTCTTCGCAGGTGGAGTGCCGTACGGGGGATATGCGGACCAGAGAAGAATGGCGCAGGTACCTGAGTCGGCTACCCGTGGAGAGGTTCGTGATGCGGCCTAACTTCTTGGTGACTACGGAGGTCAGACTGCCCAGAGGACAGGGTCTGGATTTGAGGCTAGTGAGTGATACCGTACTGGCCGTGTATTATCCACACAGGTGCCATTTGCAGGTCGGTGTACCGCGGACCTTGCTTCCTCCGTTGTCGCACTTCCCTTCTCTTCAGGCTAGACAGATTGGCACTGAGCACGATGAGCAGAGTGTGAGGAGTGCACTAGCGATGTGGGGAATCAGCAAGGTGCGTGCCTTGCCAGCAGAGGTGGAAGAGGCGACCGAGACTCGCCAGGCGTATATCAGAGAACTGAGAGAGATGTGCCCCTGCGGGAATGCCCAGCGGAGGATTGAGTGATTGTACTTTCCCTTCCTTTTTATGATGCTTGATAAGTGAGAGTGCCTTGTTTGAGAGCGAGAATTGTTTGTATCAGGAATAAAAGTTGGAGTGACTGATTTTGCCCCTTGCAGTTGTTCTGTTGTTACTTCGTCTTCTTGCTCCATCGTCCTGCACACTATTAGCAATGAAACAGGTTAAATCTGTTTTAGGCTTAGCCCCTTGCCTTGTGACAAGTGCGGAGGTAACCAGTGCTTGATTTTTGGTCAAGGGGCAAGCCTTATTAAATAAGCGAAGGAAAAGAGAAATGATAACAATGCAATGCATGCATGCCATGAATGCAAGTCATGAATATTTTTGGATTTTTTTTTTTTTAATGTTTGGATTTTGAAATATCCAATGTTTTTGGGTTTTAAGTTTTTTTTTTTTTAAAAGATATTTGTTGTTTTTTTGGATTTTGAAATATTTGATTTTTTTTTGAATTTTGAAATATTTGATTTTTTTTTTTTGAAATATTTGTTGTTTTTGGATTTTGAAATATTTGATTTTTTTTTTTTGATTTTGAAATATTTGTTGTTTTTGGATTTTGAAATATTTGATTTTTTTTTTGTTTTGTTTTGTTTTGTTTTTTTTTTTTTTTGGAAAACCGATGCTTCCGTAACAAGACATGCCTCCCTCGTAACCTGAGGATTCCTCCTGAGATTGGCGTGTGATTGAAGGGACCCTCCTGGTCCGAACTTATATTTGCCTGACGGTGTTCTGCCAGGGCCACCCCCAGGGTACTCAGCTTTGTCCTGAAAAGAAAAAAAGAATACGGAGACAAGCTTACACCCGTCATGTGAGGTTTTAAGACTTGAATTCTTTCCTGGGTACCCCTCAAAGCTTCGGTCTGTTGCGCCGGGGTTTTGTGTTCGTCATCGAACCTTAAGCTACCACAGTTGTTCCAAATATTTTCATTTATTCATTTTCCTTTTTGTTCTTTTCCTCTCTTTTTTCTTTCTTTTTCTTGTGGCTTCAGGTCATAACGAACTGCCCCTATTTGAGACTTATCTCGTATTAGGGTACCCAGGTCAGGCATCGCCTCCTTATTTACTCCTCATTCTTGGGTTCAGCCGAAGCAAGAAACGTACAGGGACTACAACTTTCCTCCAGAGTGTGGCCCCGGGAAACGGTGTTTGGCGGAACTGGGGACAGGACCAAAGGGTCGTGTTTGTGTGTTCAGCTTCTCTCAGTGATTCTTATGAACAGGGGAGGCTTGCATTGCTAGGGAAGCACGTGGTTAGACTCTTTTTTAGGGATAGAAGCGTTTGAGATATAACCCGTTCCACGGATTTGCCAGTTCTTCTCCTTCTGAGTTTGTCAACCGATAGGCATTACCTGGATAGACTTCCTTGATGACGAACGGCCCTTCCCAGTTTGGCTGCAACTTAGCCCTTGGACCACCTGTTCGGATGAATTTCCTTTTCAAAACCATATTACCTATTTCAAACTTTCTTTCGATTACCTTCTTTTGAAAATGACGTGAGACCCGCTTTTGATAAACAGAAGCGTGATTGGCCGCATTTAACCTCTTCTCATCTAATAGTTCCAGCTGCGCTAGTAACGCCTCTCGACGCTCGTCGAGATTAAGTTCCTTATCTAGCTGCACTCTTAGGGAAGGGATGAGAATCTCATACGGGAGTACCGCCTCCATCCCATAGGTGAGGGCGAAGGGAGTCTGCCCTGTAGGAGTTCGGACAGAGGTGCGATAAGCCCATAGAGCGTCTATCAATTTATCAGCCCAATCAGCGTGCCGGTGGGATTCACACGTTTTCTTGATGATTTTAAGAAGGGTTTTATTGGTGGCTTCGGCTTGACCGTTGCCTTGTGGATAATATGGTGATGAATGATGCAATGCAATACCAAATTTCTTACAGAGGTCCTGGAGTTCTTGAGACACAAATTGTGGCCCATTGTCGGTGACAATGTCGCTTGGTACCCCGAACCGCGAGATGATGTTCTTTGTGATGAAGCGGCAAACTGTGGTAGCTTTGATCTCTGCATAGGCTTCAGCTTCCGCCCACTTCGTGAAATACTCTGTAGCGGTGAGGATGAAGGATTTCTGTTTTACTTGGGCGTTAGGGTCACCTAACGGACCGACAATATCAAAGGCCCACATGGAGAAAGGCCATGGGGCGGATAGTGGGCGAAGAGATGAAGCAGGGGCGTGGATTCTGTCAGCATGGAGCTGGCACTGAAGGCACCTACGGACGTAGGTAGAGCAATCTTCCTCTAGGGTTGGCCAGTAGTAGCCCTGCCTAAGGATCTTCTTAGCCAATGCCTGTCCATTCACGTGACCTCCACATTCACCGGAGTGAGCAGCTTCCACTACTTTCCAAGCTTCATCGTCATCTAAACACCGCATCAGAACTCCATTGAGAGCGCGCCTGTACAATTCTCCTGCAACGATTGTATACCTCGAGGCGACTCTTCTGATGGCTTTTCTTTGTGTCGCATTGGCTTCCTCCGGGAGAGAACCATCCCGACAATATTGCTCAATCTCATGGAACCATGGCAACTCATCTTCGTCCAAGATTTCTTCCAATTCTGCCAAGGATACTTCCTTAACCTCTTCTTTAGCCGCTTTCTCTTCCATAATCTTCCTAAGGTTAGCAAACCAAGGATCTTGCAGAGAGGGAGCGTCCATCCGTTGGACCACAATGGTCTCAGTGGAACGACTAAGGGAGAAGGATAAAGAGGAAGCGAGAGATGCTAATGAATCAGCAAGAATATTTTGAGATCGGGGAACATGAACGTAGATGAGTTTGCTAAATTGTCTAGCCAAGAGTGTGACCAAATCTTGATATGGCTTTAGTTTGGGGTCACGGGTGCGATAAGTTGAGAGAACTTGACGCAGCACCAATTGAGAATCTCCCATGATGTTGAGGTATCGTGCGCCTAAGAGATAGGCGTGCTTTAGTCCAGCTAGGAGAGCCTCATACTCGGCTATGTTGTTGGTGGCAGAGAAAGAGAGCTGGTAGGCAAAAGGGACGGTGATACCTTCGGGAGTAAGGAGGACAGCGCCGATGCCACGGCCCTGGGAATTGAGCGCACCATCGAAATGTAGAGACCAAAAGGGAGGCGGATGAGAGATAACTGCAAGGTGTTCATCAGGGAATTCGTCCTGGATTGAATCAGTGTAGGGGATAGGAGAATGAGCAAGATGCTCAGCAATAGCATACCCCTTGATGGCCTTCTGGACGACGAAGGTGATATCAAATTGAGAGAGAAAGCTCTGCCAGCGAGCTAATCGACTAGAGAGGACAGGTTTCTCGAGGAGGTAGCGGATTGGGTTCATTCTAGAGATCAACCTTACCTCATGGGCTAGGAAATAGTGTTTTAACTTCTGAACTACCCATACCAATGCTGCACTAGTCTTCTCCATGGCAGTGTACCGGGATTCGGCAGAATTGAACAATCGGGAGAGATAATATGCTGCCCTCTCTCTTCCTTCATCATCCACTTGTGCCAGGACAGCACCTAGGGAATCCTCAGCGACAGAAATGTATAGGATCAAAGGCTTTCCGGGGACAGGAGGTTGCAAGACAGGAGGGTTGGACAGATAGACCTTAAGCTCCTCATAGGCCTTCTGACATTGTTCGTTCCATTTAAACTCGGCCCCCGCCTTTAATAAGTCGTAGAATGGGCGGCATCTTTGAGAGTGTTGAGATATGAATCTTCTAACGAACTGCAAACGCCCAATCAGACCACGAAGCTCCTTAAGATTCTTAGGCGGTGGCATTTCCATTACGGCCTTTGCCTTATTAGGATCAATCTGAATCCCTCGTTTGCTAACCATGAACCCAAGTAATTTCCCGGATGCGACTCCAAAGACACATTTCTTAGGATTCATCTTCAATTGGTATTCCCTAGCCCTTTGCAACACTTTGGCTAAAATGGCGGGGTGTTCTTCTTTTGTCCTCGACTTCACCAGAATATCATCCACATAGGCCTCCATGTAGACGTGCATCATGTCGTGGAAGATGGCCACCATTGCCCGTTGATAGGTAGCACCTGCGTTCTTCAATCCAAATGGCATGACGACATAGCAGTAGGTGCCCCAAGGCGTGGTGAAGGAGGTTTTCTCTTGATCTTCTAGAGCAAGACGGATTTGGTTGTATCCTGAATACCCGTCCATGAACGAGAGAGCCTCAAACCCAGCGGTATTATCTACCAAAACATCGATGTGAGGAAGCGGGAAATCGTCTTTCGGACATGCTTTGTTTAAGTCCCTGAAATCAATACAAATTCTGACTTTGCCATCTTTTTTTATTACCGGGACTATATTGGCCACCCACTGTGGATAAAGCACAACCCTGATGAATCTGGCCTTATGTAATTTGTCCACCTCTTCTTTCATTCTCAAGGCCATATGTGGGTGGAATCTTCTGAGCTTTTGTTTAACAGGAATCGCCCCTGGCCTTAAGATTAACCTGTGTTCCACTAAAGCGGGGTCGAGACCCGGCATGTCCTCGTAGGACCAGGCAAAAGAATCGCTGTACTCTCTCAAAACCTTGATGAGCTCCTCTTCTACCTTAGGAGGGAGATCAGCTGCAATAGATATGGGCCTGGGATCCTCTTCGGTCCCTAAATTGATTTCTTTAGTGGGTTCATCCACTGCTGACGAGGGTTCGTCGAATCTTCTCAATCCTTGTGCGTATAGGTCAGCAATGTCCTCCACATCACTTTCCTCATCATCCGCTGGGTCTTTCTCGTCTACAATTTCATACACTCCTAGTCCGTCATTGCTCCACACCCGGCCTTCTGAATCCTCATCCTCTTTCAAGGAGACGGTGGTGGCTATGAATTCTGGGCATCTGAGGAGGGCCTGGCATCTCAAGGCCAGATCCTGTAGGAACCTATCGGGAATGGAACGGGAGTGACATGCCAGTGGTGGCGTTGCAGAGGTGGATGGGCTATCTAAGGGGGAACATGCTTCTACCCTGACTGACTCGACTAACCTAGGAGACCTATCTACCCTAGGAGACAGAAAATCTAGTGGAGAAGGAGCAGGGGTTTGGTGCCCCTGGGGAGTGGATGAGCAGAAGACAGCATAGTCTTCGACTGAAATGTAAGTTTGAAAGTTGACGTTTTTTTTTGGGTATCTTCTACTACCAGAAGAGAGCAAGAAGAATCAGAAGGTGGAGGCAGAGGAAGGAGTTTTTTTGTGAAGAATTGAGGAAAGAGAGAGAGGAAGGTATCGGGGGAGAACCACATCCCGCGAACTCGGGGGTTAGGAGAAGGTGGTGAAGATAGATCGAGTAGATCAATGGGCGGACAGTGCCCGCAATTGGAGGGAATGAATAGAATTTTTGACGGTCTCCCTGTGAAACACGGTTTGACCAGTATTGGAGGGGATCGAATCACAAAGTTTGGGTAAACTGTTGAGGCCAAATGAGCAGGAGGAATAAAGAAGGAAATGTCGGAGCTTCCTGCCTCTCGTATCTTCTGTGGCCTTATCAGAGCATGCCTAACCATGGGCATCTCTGTCCCCTTCATTTGAGTGGCTGGATCAGTAAACAGACTTGACATTTCAGCAAAATAATCTTCAAGATCCCCTACCAACCCCTGCAGAGGCGGCGGTGGGTCAGCAACAATATTAACAATGGGAGCATCTTTCTTTTCTTCCTTGGATTGTGGCTTATTTGCGGTGCCGGGCTGTAGTGGACCCTTTACAAAGTGTTGCCGGTAGTCCCAGGTTAGTGGCCCAGAATCTGCCTGAATGGTAGTGTTATGATAGCCTAAGCCCTGACGACCCATCTTCTTGCTTTCAGAGATGGGTTTGGTCTTTCCCTGTAACCGCGCGCCGAGACCAAGGCCTGGCTGATAGCCTAGCTTCATGATCATGTCCCAGCCTTTAGAATTTTTGGGTTTAGGCTTAGCTCCGGCATTCTTGCGTGTTGTAATGGGTTTGCCTGCCGCATAAGCCCATGGGTAATTTATGTCCATAACTGACAATACTGGCCTATTGCTCGGCCATAGAGTGGGGAGAACCTGGTCAGTGATGGCGTCCACTGCCTGGACGGTGGAAACACTCTTAACTTTGACCACTCGCCCCTGGAAGGAGAATTTCAGGCACTGATGGGCGGTGGAAGGTACCGCTTGCAGAGCATTTATCCATGGACGACCCAGAATAGCCTTGAACATCGGATCTATGTCTAGGACGTAGAATTCCACCTCTATTTGTAACGGCCCTAGCTCAGCCTGTAATGTGATGACCCCGTGACATGCCCTTCTGGAATTGTCATAGGCGGCAATGGTTGTCGGTGTCGGCTTCAGCATACTTTCAGAAATGTTGCAGGCACGCAGAGTACTTAATGGACAAACATTTATTGAAGCCCCAGTGTCCACTAGCACTGAGTCTACCACTACCTGGTTCAAGGTGATGGTGACGCATAGCGGCATTTGGCGTGCTTCAGGGGGCGCGAGTTCGGCCTCAGAGAATGTGATAGCGGGCCCTTTGGTAACAGTAGCCAACACTGACGGCAAGCTGTCTACCGCCACATCTTCGTTCACTATGACCCTTTGCAGAAACGTCCTTAATGCCTCTTGGTGTAGAGGTGAACGTCTGATCAACTCCAAGACAGAGATCTTTGCCGGCATGCGGTCAAGATGTTGCAACAGGTCGTATGTGGAACCGGGCGCGGGGTCAACTTCATTGTCTTGTGCTGCTGATGCTGAGATGGAGGGTATTTGGGGAGGTGCACTGGTAGAGGGGTAAGTCCTTTGAAATAACCGCCCGCTCCTGAGGGCAAGGTTTTGTGCTGGCATGGCTGTAGGTGGGCTCCCGCTTGACCCAGTGGGGTGAATGAGAATGGAAGGGATGGCAGTCTTGGTGATGGAGGATATGATAGGCATAGTAAGCGAAGGTTGTGGTGAAGGTAAAATGGGCGATGGGTGAGGTAAAGGGGCGGTTAGTGGACTGCAGTGATTGGTGGACAAGATAGTGGAGGGTATAGTAGGTGGGGAAGTATAATGTTGTGGGGGGATAGGCGAGAGAATATGGCTTCTCGGAGTGGTAAGTATGGTGGAAGGATGGATGACGGGGGAAGTTGTGGAAGGCATGGAAGGCCGAAGGATGGAAAAGACGGCGGGTGAGGTAGAGTGCGTAGGGATGTGGCGTAAGGTTAACAGGTGTGCGGGATCGTCAATGGTCCACCCTGCGTCAGGAGCCGGGTGGCGTAACATGTTGACTTGGGCCGGTGCCGGCGGCTGCTGTTGTTGTTGAGGAGCGGGTGCATGTACTGGCATGGGATTTTGGTGGATCCCTAAGTTTGGCTGCTGCTGCTGTTGCTGTGGCTGCTGTGGCTGGAATTGCTGAGGTTGTTGCTGAAACTGCTGTTGCTGTGGTGCTGCCTGTTGCGGCCTTGCTGGCCCTCTTCTCAGATCTTCAATCAGCTTCCTCATCTGAGCCCAATCGATCCTGTGACCTTCGTGCAGGTCGTATACCAGGTCCCTAAAATGATAACACCTCTCAATGGTGTGCCCCGGCTGCCGGTGATATACACAATATCGGGACAGATCGGCGGCCGGATTCATGTTCGGGCGCTCAGGTGGCAATTGTAAATCGCCAGTATGCATCAGCGCTGCAAAGACATTAGTGAGCGTCTCTGGGAGAGGAGGATAGTTGGCTCTTTTAGCAACCGGACGAGCAGGTGCGTAGGTAGCAGGCGGGGGAGTGTTATGGTATTGCAGTGGTTGCTGGGGCTGTTGTGGTGGTGGCGGAGATTGTTGTTGAGGGTGTTGCTGCGTGGGAAAGGAAGGGCGAGGTGATGCGGAGAAATGGGGGTTGCTTTGCTGGGGGAAGTGGGAGGTGGCAGTCTGGCTAACTACCTGCACCTGCTCGTTTGTTTGGACTCCCTCGGTAACAGGGCCCTGTGGTTTTCTGGAACTCTTGGGCTTCTGGGCTTCGAAGAGAGAATGAATGGGGGAGTCCTTAAACTGGGTCTGGATAAACCGGGCCCGACTGTACAGTTGATGCATACTGGTGATGTCATTCATCATTAGGACATTCCGGAAGAGAGGGGTTGCATTAGAAATGAGCAGTTTGATCTTTTCTTCTTCCGGAATCTGCCCGGGCACACGGGAGGCTATCTGCCTCCACCTATCAGCATAGGTAGCGAAGTCTTCATCAGTTTTCATCTTCTCGGCCACTAAGTCCGTGAATGAGTATTCGGGTCCGACCCGATCTTGGAATCTTTGCACGAATTTCTCCTTGATCGTCTTGAAGCTCCCAACCTCCTCCAATGGCAGAGCGTAAAACCATTCGAGTGCCACCCCGTCCAGGGATCGCCGGAATAGATATGCAAGGAGGTGATCGTCATGCTGGTATGGTCCCGACTCGTACAGGAATTCCTTGACGTGGATGAACGGGTTGCCGTTCCCATTGTACTTTCGGTATGTCGGGAGCTCTGACTGAGAAGGGAATCGGATGTCCCGGAAATTAGGAGTGAGAGCATCTGCGAAGGATGGTGGGCCAACCCTCTTATTGAGGAGATCGATCTGCTGTTGGAGAACTGCCAAGCGATCGTCACTTCCTTGTTGAGGTAGAGGGACTTGAGGTGGAACTGAAGGGTAGTGAGAGGCAGCTGGATGGACAGTAGAAGCCGAGGGATAATGGGAGACAGCCGGATGGATAGTGGGGGCCATGAGCCCGTAAGATGGATGTTGAGTCCAAAAAGGACCCACATCAGCGTAAGCGAGTTGAGCTATTCCGGGCTGTAGTCGAGTAGAATCCACTTGGGCCAGAGGGGCCGGTGGCGCTGATGAGACGGCCGCGTGGGCACTAGCACGAGGAGATAAGGGAATTTGACTCTTCCCTTTGTCTGCAGGAGGGTGGGCTGAGGTAGAAGCCTGGCCCGATTGATATATTGGAAACTGGAGGACCTGTGGGCGAAGAGGGGTATGGTCCACTGGGGCAACAGACGGTGCTCCGGACCTCTCAGCAGGATGGGTGGAAGAGACAGGAAGGGTTACAGCGGGCGGGACCTCTGCCCCGAGGGCTTGCTTGAATATCTGGAGTTGATCCTGGTCAAGTTGGGACATGAGTTGGAGTAGTTGGCTCGCCGACGGGGAGCCAAACTGAGGGAGCGTGGGTGGCGCAACCTCAGCGATGGAGGAAGGGGGAACAAAGACGAACCCCTCCCCATTCAGGGAGGAGGCAACCCCGGAGACGTCCTCGAGGAGCCCCTGAGGAAGAGAATCCTCGCGGGCGGGGATGGACCCGAAAGAAGACATGCTGGATGATGATGAGTTGAATAAAGGGTTGCAATAGAGGGAGAGTAGAGAATCGCCCCTAGGAGATGATCCCGAGGGAGGGGAGCAATGCTGCATGCAATGGGATGCACAGACTAGAGAGACTTAAGACCAAAGTACACAAGTAGAAGCAAAGCAACCACACAATGAAAAGTGGAGACGAGAAGGGAGTCAACCAAGTATGCACACACTTTGAATGATACCGCAAGTTTTCAGAATTCTTTTCTCTTAGGCTTAGTGTTTTGATTAAAATGTAGAGTTCGCTCGGACACTTGGGAGCCTAATAACGGTATGATGGGGGAACTGGCTGACTCTAAGGGGGATCACACTCCACGTATGCAGAACCTAGACACGGTGTGGCGATGGTACAACCGGCCCGGCGTCCGTGTGGGAATCCACGGCTCACGGGGGCTTACGGAGGTCCTCGGCAAGATTCCCTAGTCGGCTCCAAGGAATATGGAGACGAGAGGAAATCCTACTTCGGTAGGAAATGCAACTACAGTATGAAGTGAATGATCCTAGGTGCACCGGAGTGCATGCAAAGCCTAGCCTAGAAATCTAGCAATCACATATGAAATCAAATGATAGAATCATGAAGCAATCAATAATATGATAGAAAATAACAAGTGGACAGCAGGGGGACCAATGCTGGGAATAACAATCAGGGATAACAAGTGCCAGCCGTAGACTCTACACCAAAATAACGGTCTACAGGGGACCGCTGAATTGCTTATAACGGCTCTGGAAGAACCGCTAAAGTGCAGAGCTCAAAACGCGAATGGCGGCCTGATGATGACCGCCATACGAGTATGACGGCTTGATGGAAGCCGTTAAATGAGCAGAGTACAACAGTGATAATTGCGGAGAATACCAGACAACGACGGCTGACGGAGAACCATTTTACATAGAACGACGGCTGTTACAGAACCGCTGAACTTCACAGAGACAGAGATTGGTCAGCAAACCAGAAGCACGATGGGCATCAGAGGTCCCACCGTGATCGCCAAAAAAGGAGAGGTGTTGATATGTTATTCCTCCTCGAGTTAAATAATATTGAAGAGATAAAAAACAACAGGAGGAAAGATGAAGCTGTTGACCGTGATCGCCACCCGGTGAAAGCGCCGGGACTCGGAAGCTACGGGAGAATGCGGGTCCGTTCCTCCACTCCTCCTGGCCGGCCAGAAGGTGCGGGCCTCGTGCTTTTGGTTGCTGACCTGAAAGCAAACGGTGAAACACACAGATAAACGGAGATTAGCTAAATGATAGTGTAGTAGGTGTACTAATTGAAATAAAGCAAAGGAAGAACATGGCCCGGCGATACCTGGAGGTTTTGAAACCCCGTTTAGGGCGCCGGAAACAGTAGGAAAGATAAGAAATGCCAACGAAATGATGTATGTGATGTGTGATGCAGTGAAGAAAAGGCGTGTGTGGTGAGCAAACAGAGAAGGAAACACAAAGACACGAAGCGTGAAGTTCCCTGCACCGGGGGCCTGCGAGGGATGTAGAAGGCCCCCACTCCCTGACGAACGGGCGTATGCTGTATGAGATTTGGCGATGGAATTCGACAGCACTTCGTGATGGTCCCCCCCCTTTCTTTCTGTCAGAACCCGTGAGCTATATATAGAGCCCACGGCTTCGAGCTTAATCAGGGGT
Organism: Amorphophallus konjac; assembly: GCA_022559845.1. Taxonomy (NCBI): domain Eukaryota; kingdom Viridiplantae; phylum Streptophyta; class Magnoliopsida; order Alismatales; family Araceae; genus Amorphophallus; species Amorphophallus konjac. The sequence continues at coordinate 153,300,406 of CM040128.1, forward strand.
TAAGGGGAATGATGGTCGGTCAAAGGCCGGTAAATGAGAGCATCGTGTCAATATTGCCAACGACATTCTCCTCTTAATCCGCCTGGAATCACGGGGGTCTAATCTGGGTGGCCTTAAAAATGACGGTCTTACGAAGGCCGCCAAACATATATGACGGTCTTGGAGGGACCGTTCAATATACATGACGGTCCTAGAAAAACCGTTGTACTTAAAGAGGAGTCAACGCCCGGACAAACAACTTTTCGTGAAGCACGTGGCTATGACCGACTGTCGGGCCTCTGAACCCTTTTCTTGTCGGCAAATAATGACGGCCCAGGGACGACCGCTATATTTACTATAACGGTTGGCATTGAGCCGCTATAAAAAGCGTATCACGAGATACAAATAACCCGGGGCAGAACACAACGGCCAAGTGGGGACCGTTATATTGATAAAAATGGTTCATAACAGACCGTTAAATCCAATGAGAGGGAGGGAGGCCTTCTTCGCTGGGAAGAGCCCAAAATACTGCCAGAGGAATAATCTTTCATGTGATTGACTGTTCGGGACATCAATAACTGAGACGCAGGAACTGATTTGATTCATCGGTAAAAAAACGGGTGTCAACACCTATTTGCTGAAAAATCTAATGCCATAAAATCTGTAAACATAGAATTACAGAAAGATCTTGAAAAATAGCAAAAAGGTTTGAAGGAACTTGAGGCTGGAAGAAAGTATGAAGTCAATTCAGAAGATCAGCTTCTAATAAATGAATTGGTTCAAAATGATAAGCTTAAGGAAGAAAATGAGAAGTTAAAAATGATGAACTCCACTATGTCTAAGAGACTGCTAGCCTTAGAAAGAGGAAAAAGTGTTTGTGTTGAAGATCCTGAAAAACTGAGCAATCTGGAACAAGAAATTGAAAAATACAAAACAGCTAATAAAGTTTTGAATGAAGCTATGAATTGCAGTGAGCAAGAGATTGCCAGTTATGAGTTACACATTTCCTCTCAAGAAAATGAAATTCAAGATTAAAAAAACTCCTTGTCTAAATTTGTTAGTGGGCAAGATAATCTGAACAAACTGCTGGGAGTAAAAGTCAATTTTCAGAATGAGGGGTTAGGCTATAACCCTGTAAATAAAAAGAATTTTGATGATAAAATTCATACATCCTTTGTTGCTAGCTCTACTTCTCACACTTCTCAGAAGCCACCTGTTTCTCAGTCTACTGTTCAGAGAACCGAAAAACAAATTGAAAAGTCGAAAAAGGTTGATGGATACAAGCTGAAAACTGTTTTCGTTAAATCATCTGAACAGGAAAAGTCTTCTACTTCATCACCACCTCAGTACAAGGCTAAGAAAATAGAAAAATAAAATAAAAATTATAAAACATCAAAAACTCAAAGGAACAGTCTGCATGCTAAAAACTCATCTGATAAATGCCATGTTTTAAAGAAATCAAATGGCTCCTGTCATTATTGTGGTAGGCATGGACACTTTATGAGTAATTGTTTTGTGATGAAACAAGATGACAAAAAGCATGCTAGAAAATCTGTGTCTGGTCAGAAAAAGAATGTCACATGTTCTAATTGTGATAAAGTAGGACACACTACTACTCATTGCTGGTTTGCAAGTAGTAAGGAAAAATCATGTTCAAATCATACAAAATACTTTTCAAATCAGCATGTTTTTAATAAGAACAAATCTGTTTCAAAGAACCAGCTCATCATCTGCTTTAACTGCAACAGAACCGGTCACAAGGCCTCTGAATGCTGGTCAAGTTCTTATAGAAGAAATTCTCTCAATTGCTCTCACTGTGGAAAGCATGGCCACACAGTCAAGGACTGTTGGCATGCTCAAGGAAAAAATTTCATCTATGAAAGGTTTAAATTCCCTGCAAGTACAAATGCTCTCAGAAAGAACAAAGTTGTTTTTAAAAGGAAAAACTTTGAATGTTTTGATTATGGAAAACAGTTTGGTCATGTAAATAACAGAAATTTCCATGCCAATGCACATAAAATTCATATTCATAATGATGTGCATAAAAAGAACCTAAAGTCTATTTTTTCATGCTATAACTGTGGAAAGCCAGGTCACAGGGCTGCAACCTGTTGGCTGGCAGGATATCAAAACCAAACTGGTTTTGGTAAACAGAATTTTTATTCTGTTAACAAAAGATTTCATGCATATGCACATAGAATTCATGCTAACAAGAATGTGCATAAATCAGATCTGAAAACTGCTGCTTCTTGCCATCATTATGGCAAATCTAGACATTTGATGGATGGTCATCCTCTGATGAAATTTAATGATCATCAAGTTAAAAATGTGCTGAGAAAATCTGCTAGGAGTGATACTATCAATTCAGGACCCAAGACCTCTTGGGTACCTGTTTGTGCAAAATAAGCTTTGTGTTACAGGTATGCCTTGGAAGCTGAAGAATAAAGAGGGGTAACAATCCAAGACACTCAAGAAGAAAACCCCTCCTGAATCTTTCAGGTAAATTTCTTACACTTCCTGTTCTTAGTCTTATTGCATAGCACATTAGATCTGATTTTGCATTTTCATTCATCATCTGCCATTTGCATCATTTTCTGATCATACACTTGCTGAGTGTTCTGTGCAAATATCAGATTAAAAAGGGTTGTCTGCATCTGATGCATACATATGCCAATTGCAATTGTTTGATAATTGTTGTTATGCATAATCTCTGAAAACAAATTGCATTCTGAAATTTCTGAAAAATCTGAACTGCATATGAATGTGGTTTGAAATTTGTATGTTGCATAGCTCACTGAAAATCTGGATTGCTTATAGGACTGCATGTTGAATTATCATGATTGACCTCTATGGTATATAAATGGTAAGCTACCAAAAGATAGGGAAATCTGTCTGGAGGTTCTTGCTATGTGTGAGGTGGTCTTTTAGACCAAGTGCTCCGCCTGGTACCATGGGTCATCTTGCTTAATAGGGCAGTCTGATTGAGCATAAGTCACATTGTCATATGTTCAGTCTTCAGTGCAAATCATTGCATATTTTTCAGGGGGAGTTAATTGCATGTCTTTGCATAGCATCCAATGTTGAGTGTTTGCATGTCCTTGCATACATATAGTGCATCGCATTTCCTTACATTGAAAAATGCCAAAAAGAGTGACTGAATGCATATTGTCAGGGGGAGTCAATGCATTGCATGTAGGTTGTCAAATGCATACTCGTGTGAGAACTCATTGCATATCCTTTCTTATTGATTTTGTTGACAAACCTTGATCACAATTTGAAAAACACTGGGCTTCAAAATCTCCTCTATCATTTGATATCTGAATTCCATCAGTCTTTCATGAAGATTTCAATGGGGCTATCTCGATCATAAATCTGAAAACTTTTGAACTAGGAATCTTCTGTTATACGATTTTATGAATGTCTGAAATAACTCATGTGGTTTAAGTTTAATGTATTCATTGAGTTTGACTTTAAAATTTCTTTAAAAAATATCTAAAACATGTTTAATAAACTTTAACCAACTGTTTCATGATGTGTCTTGTAAAAACTTCTGAAATCTACACTATTGAATACATAGCTTTATTTGGTTAAGTACATGAAACTATTATTGATTTGAAGCAAATAAACTTTTTCTGAAATGTCTAAAGGGTAATTTCTATCAGAGCAATGACTTTGGTCACTGAGAAACACATGTCAAAGGACTGTGTCATGAGGTGCCATAGTTAACTCTGCTTAAGAATGAGTGTTAATCAGGTAGAGCAATGGCATGCACACTGAGAAATACAACTCACTCATCAAGAAATGATTTGTAGTGTGTCATGATGTGTAAATGCTACCTCTGTTTATATAAAGCATGACTGTGAGCCACACTAAGTGCTTAGGGATATTGGCCTCTGATCAAGGTATATCCTCTAGTTACAAGGTGTGCACTGAACTAGAGTGCTCGTAAAATTTGTAGCATGAAAATTGTTGAACAGATTGAAATATCTAAATATTGATGCTAAAATCAAATTGCTACAACCCTAGACAAATTCACATGACTTCATAAATGCTTGATCTCAATTCTAGTGCATGTAATTCTGATTGAAGTCAATAAATTTGATTGTGTAAGAAAAAGGGAGGTTAATCAAGATAAAAATGAGGGCTTGGTTCATTTTTATTAAACCATGGTATTAGATATCAATACATAATTTTATTGATAAACTCTGCATACATCATGTTTAAACCATGCTGATCAATAAACTTCATTCATAAGCCCTTATAATGGAAGACCTTGAAAAAAAATTATATTTTGGATTTATGAGATTGATATCTCCTTGAAAATCTTGTTAAACTTCTTGTGCTTGGAGCTTCTTTGAAGATCTGTAATTTGAAACTCTTCTGCTCACTGTCCTTGATTCATTGACCTGAACTTATCCTTGAATGCCTCTGTGGTCTCCCTCTCACCCATATCAATTGGGAGAAATGCAATAGATGCATATCAATTGGCATCTACTCAGGAGGAGCTTCCTTGTAATATTGAATCAGGTTCATCTCAATTGGTAACAATTGTGTCTTTGCATTCATATATTTAGGGGGAGGTATTGCACTTCTAGTTGCATCTGCATTTCTGCATTCATACCTCTCCATGGTTCATCTTGTTTATTGCAAGGGGGAGAAATTGACTGAATTTTTTAAACATGCTTTAACTTCTCAAACTATTTTCTTTTTGATGAAGTCAAAGGGGGAGAATAGTTTGTGTCATCAGCTTTACTCACAGTGTAGTGTTGCCATCATCAAGTGTAGTGTTGCCATCATCAAAAAGGGGGAGATTGTTGTGCCCCTGTGATTTTGATGATTGGTTTTGATGTGAGTTAATCATTTGATGATTAGTTTTGTTGTGAGTTAATCACTGTGAGTTATCCTGATGTGTGAGTCATCTTCATATGTTCAGTCATTCTGATGTTCAGTCTGTTTATCAAAGCATTACATTGCTGTTCAGTTAGTTTATCAGATCATAAAGCATTGCATTTGATGTTCAGTCATGTTATCTGCTGCATAAAGTATTCACATGCATATACATCAGTTGTCTTATTCTGCTTATTGAATTCTGTTCAGGCTAAACATCCTTGCATCATCACAGTCAGCATAGTGTGGGTCGACCCCCTTTCTAGATGGGTCGACTCCCCAGATAAGTGTAGTCTATACACTGCATACACTTACATAAGTCTGCACATCAGCATCACGCAGCAAGTATGTACATCGCCTTCAGTAGGCATGTCAAGTCCTCACATTGCATAGCATGCATCGTTCATCAACTGAAGTCTGTACACTGGCCAAGTCCATACAGAGTCTTCAGTTGCATTTGAAGTATATACATCGCACAACTTGCATGAATTCAAAGTGTGTACATTGTCAAGTCTTCACATCGGTTTTTCAAGTGTATACATTGGCACATGCATTACTTGTTCAAGTCAATACATTGGCCTTAGCTCTCATACTCTATACATTGGTCTTCATATTCAAAGTATGTACATTGGTCTTCACCTGAAGTCCACACATTGGTCTTCATATTCAAAGTCTGTACATCCTCCGCTAAGCCTTCAAAGTCTGTACAACCATTCCTTGAAGATCAAGTCCATACAACGGCACTGTAGCTTGCTCAACTGAAGTCTATACATCCTTCAAGGCACCAAGTCTGTACATCACCTCATTTCTTCAGAGTCCATACATCCACAATGGAACCCCAAGTCTATACATCGCTTGCATCTTCAAAGTCGATACAGAGTCTTTTGTTGCATTTGAAGTCTATACATTCTGTGAACCTTCAAGTCTATACATCAGCCTTTGCAAATCGGTTTCCAAGTCTGTACATCGACTTCAAGCCTTCCAAGTATGTACAGCCCAAGTCTATACATCCGATTGCTTTTGCATTGCTCAAGTCTGTACAGCGGTTGCATTCATTGGAAGTCTATACATTGGCAGCACTGTGCAAGTCTATACAGTCTCAGCCTTTACCTACGTTCAGAACTTCAAGTCTATACAGTGGTAAAGTCTGCACATTATGCTCTGAAGCTCACCAAGTCTATACATTGCTCAGCCATTCGTCAAGTCTCTACATTGGCTTCGGTTCTTCAAGTCTGTACACCCTTCAAGGGCCTCCAAGTCTATACATCGTTCACAACACACACGTTCAAGTCTGAAGTCTGTACAGCCAAGGCATGCGCTTCGCAAAGTCTATACAACGCTCAAAGTCTGTACAGCATGCTTCGTCGTTCAAGCTTTCAAAACTCTATACATCACTGTTGAGCTAAAGTCTGTACAGCCGTTTCTTGTGCCAAAGTCTACACATCATGAAGTCTATACACTCAACTGCCTTGCTTTGCTTAAAGTCTGTATAGCCCTTCCCTCAGCAAGTCTATACACTGGAGTCGTCAGCTGCAGGGACATCATGTCTGTACATTGGGTTCTCATGCATGTTAACAGCAAGTCTATACACTGCATTCATGCATTGTTCTTCACAGCAAAGTCTATACACTGCGTTCTCTTGCACGCAATCAAAGTGTGTACAGCCTATGCTCGCATTGGCAAGTCTATACATGCTTGGCTGTTCATCGTCTGCTACATGCCACTTCAAGTCTGTACATCCATTTGTACAGTGTGCTTTGATCAAGCCAAAGTCTGTACATCGATATGTTGCTTTGATGTCGTTGCATAGTCTATACATTGTTGAGCTTCACACACATATCTTCATAGTCTATACATTGCATCATTATGCATGAAAAGCATTCATTGAAGTCTATAAACTGCATACAGTTATGCTTCACAAGTCTACACATTGCTATTCTTCACAGCAAGTATATACACTCTCTCACGTTGTACACACTTGCCTAATTAATGTCTCTAAGTCTATACACTCGATGGCTTCTTACATTTCACAGAAGTCCACACATTCCCCCTTGTTATGATAATGCATTCTTCAGCAAGTATATACACTGAGGTCGCATGAAGACCTACAAGTCTATACACTCTCTCAGTGTACACACTTACTAATTTACTGCTTCTAAAGTATATACACTCGTTGTTATAAGCCTGAACTAACTAATTCGTTTCATTTCATTTTGTCTCTGTCTGCAGATGGCTCAGGTTAATGACTGGGTGCGTGAATCGAGGATGATGCCTAGCACGTGATCCGAGGTGCTCTCTGGGCGGGAACCTGAAGGACACACGCCCTAGCACCTGCTGAAGCTGATATAAATAGAAGCCTTTGTCCACTGAAGAGAGGTGATGAGAATAGAAGAGGGCTGATCGAGACTGTGAGAAAAGAGGCAGAGAGCAGAAGAAGAAAGAAGAAGAAGAAGAAAGAAGAAGAGTGCGAGAGCAGCAAAAGAAAGAGAGAAAAGAAAGAGAAGTAGAAAGAAGAAGAAAGAAGAGGAAGAAAGGAAGAGAGGAGAGAGTGCTATTGAAGTTCTGTTCAGTCTGTTCGTGGATCAAATCCAGAACGACTATGCTCATTGAGAGCTATATTTCTTGTGTTTCATTTCCATCTTTTGTCGCTGTGCTTTTTATGTTTTCTTATTTTTCCTTTTATTACTCTGGTTACTATTGTTCTTCTGATTCTCAGTAGTGAGGTCGGGTTCCTCCTGTGGACTCAGGAGAAGGGAGGATTGGTCCTCCGGTTCTGAGCTTGTGGGTTGCAAGTTCAGGGGTCCCTCCTGGTCTGGAGGAAGAGAGGTCTGCGACCTCTGGTTTGCTGGTGACGGGGAGTCACTGGTGTGTTCCCTCCTGGTCTGGAGGAAGAGAGACTGTGTGTCTCTGGTTTCCAAGTGGCTGGGAGTCACTTGGGGTGTCCCTCCGGTTGGGAGGAAGAGGGGAGATTATTCCCCTGGTCAAGCTGTGTGGCACCATCTTGTTCACAGATTGAGTCTGCAGTTTTCTAGCTTGTACTAGTGGAAGCCTCACTCCGGTTGGGAGTGAGGAGTGGACGTAAGTCTGTGGACCGAACCACCTAAAAATCTCTTGAGCAGTGGTTTGTCTGGTTGATTGCTTCCGCTAGATGATTGGATAGGCGCGCTCCTTGTGTTTGTTCATAAGTTCAATTAAATTAGTTTTATTCTGGAACTGTGTTTAGCTTCTGAGTTTTAATTTGGGCATTAGTTCTAGAGGGATACATTCACCCCCCCTATGTATCCGAGCCTAGCACTCTATCACAAATCCGTCAGGATTATCATTATTACGGGCCCAGGTGACCACGACACGTGGCTTCTTAACACCGCCAGATCTCCACCCACCCGAACCATGCTAGTCCAAAACCCTAATGGCTACTCTTCTTAGCCTACCAAGGCTCGGGAGTAGGAGGGGAACAAGTGGAGAGGGGGATTTCTGTAGCCCATCTAAGAGCGGCCGAACCAGGTCCAACAAGACCAAACGAGGCCCAGCTCATCTAAGTGGCCACCCCGCAGGGCCCACTTAGCATAAAAGCCCAATAAGATCACTCGGGATCAAGCACTTCCTCGACGGCCATTAGGCTCGGAAGGCCCGAGCGTCGGTCCGGTCGGAGGAAGACCCAAGCCCGACCTATCCCCCTCGCCAGGATAAAGGCTAGCGCCCCGCACCCACTCCGACCGAGCCTCATCTGTGCTATGCCTATCGCCCGGATAGGGTTGGCACTCTTCATGCTTGGGTCGACCGACAATTGCTTATCCATGCTGCTGTTGAGAGCCCTTTATAAGCAAGAGTTCACAAAGATAAGGGACCCACGAATCCTCAAGGCTATAAAGAGCCCACGATGAGGACGTAAAGAGCTCACGTCGAGGACGTAACCCCCGCCTGAAACTCCTCAGCTTACGAGACTCATGAGGCTAACGCACTATTTAAACCGGGGACTCCCTCCAGGGAAAGGTAAGGCCTACACAGGCCTAAAACTCCCTGAACAGGAACCACTTCACCACCTTGGTGGAGAGGGATCTCGTGCATCTCCTTTCTCCTCCTTTCATAGCTTCCACCACTGCTCTACTGACTTAGGCATCGGAGGATTTTCCCCAGGGAACCACCCTTGGACCTTCTGATCCATTTCCCTTCCTTACAGTTCACTGATCGGTGATCATCCCCCCAGCTCAGGACTAGCGCGAGATCGCCCCTCTTCACCCACTTACCCAGAAATTCACTTAGATGATTTTATGAAAATAAAGCCTTACCAATGGATGGACTGTGAACATGAATGGAATCTTTGAACCTGTTTTGTGTTGTGGATGACAAGGTACTTGATTGTTCAATCCATTTTAGTCCAGAATTATATTCACCATAACTGTCAATCCTGCAAAGCAAGTTTATCATGTATTTCATTAGATCCTTGATCATCATTCAATCTTCTATGGATATTTTGCATACCACATGCACACAAGCATGCACACAAGTTTTGTCAACATTAAAACTAAATCATCAAGCTCACCAAGGGGTCCAACAGAGAATGCCACGTCTCCGCCAATGCTCACCATTAAAAGTTCTCAAGAGTTGATGCCATTAAGGGCTAGAGCCAAGATTGTCAAGGTTATGCTACTCATTGGCTGGGATATCCTTGATGCTCTCATTACCCCTTGTTCCGTAATTGTGCAAATTCCTAATCAAGAGAAGGGGTCCTCCTTAAATATTTTAGTGACACATTCTTTTGCCGAGGAGGTGATTAAGTCCATGCTCAAAGGCCGGGCAGGGCATCCCTTGTGGGAAACCTTCAACACCATGTTTGCTCCTTCTACACTTCCATACAAGGGGCGAGTGCCCATGTTGCTAAGCGCTTTTCATGAAAATGTTCCATGGACCTTGGGCATTATAAAGCTTCCCATGCCTAAGTTCCGACTCCCTCATTTTGATATGTCTCGCTCTTCACAGGAGTTGTTATTCAAGAAGTCATTAGCGGAACTCCTTCAATCTCCATTCACTTTGAATTGTGCAATTATTGACACTTCATCAAACTAGAGCCTATGGGTCTTGATTTCACTAGATGAGCCATTTGGCTGGGCACATCATCTACCATGGAGGGGTGGGCACTCTTATGTTGCGGGGCCGTCCCTCGATCCATTCATACCTTATTCCATTCCATCTATGCTTTTATTCATCATTGATTTCTCTTTATGGACCACTCCTTGGGTGAGAAGAAGGATCTCATCCTCTCATTCCATGCATTCTTCACATTTTTTGCATCTCTTGCAATCTACGCCCTCCCCGCATCTCATGCACATGCATTTTCATATTCATTCACTTTTCTCTCCCGTGTCTCTTGACCCTTATCTTCCCCGATTTTCAGAACATTCGGATCCTCCACATTCTATTCCTTTCGAATCACCTTTTTCTCCGGAACCTCCGGATCTCCCCCATCCTCCTTCTTATCATTCACCTTTATCTCCGGGACCTCTGGATTCCCAACCTCTTCTCCCAGGGCATCGGCCCCTTCTCACGTTATTTCCCCAGAACCTCCGGATTCTTTTCATTCCCCTATCCTTTCTGGGCATCGCGCCCTTTCCTATTCTCTCCTCCCGAAATTGCCAGATTTTCCTTTTCTCTCAGGGCATCACGTCCCTTCTCACTCTATTCCTCCGGAGCCTCCGGACCTCCTTCCCTTCTTCCGATTCATCCTTCTACTCTTCCAAGACATAGCGTCCTTTGTGCTTTTCCTCCTTTTGAATTATCTCTTTCCATACCTCTTTCCATACCTCTTCCCTTGCCACTTTCTCCCTCCGGAACCTCCGGACTATTCCACCCATGATTCTCCTCCTTTACCTCCGGACCCTCCAGATCCTCCTCTCTCAATCTACCAATTTCTTCTCATAATTCCTCTCGATCCCAGGTCCGACCTGACTTCTTCCACGTCAACTGTTTTGGGCATCTGCCCGTTCTCTCATTGCTTTCAAGGCTTCAGTCCTCACTCCACCTCTTGATTTTTCCTTTCCTTCTGTAGACCTTCCATGTGATCAAGGCTTCTATGCCTTAGTGAGGGAGTTCTAGCCCTCACCTCTTTTCCTTTTCTCCTTATTCATCTGTGTCTAGTCTAGACACCACTCCCTCTTGTTAAGCCACTTCAAATCTTTACCTCCCTATCTTTTATTTTCCAAATAAGGAGAACAAATCTCAAGATCGCCTTCGGTAGCTGCTTCTACAAGATTGCAAGGTAACATATATGTGTAAGTTTGCATTCTCTTTACTTCATTCATCTTTACACACGGTTTTCAAAAAGAAGTGCTTCTTAACTTGATTAAGAGTGATAGTTTAGGCCTTTATCCTAGGTATTTATTTAATTCAATGTTAAAAGAGTCTTTAGGCTTGCTTCTGCAACACTTTTTGTTATGAGAACCCCGCGCCGGGAGTTCGGCATTCCCTCCCCGCTTGTTAAGAGCAACCCTTAGTTGGGCACCGCACACACTTCACGACGTCCAGACTCAGCCGTCTTCTTTGGTAAACACGGTTGCTACTTGGGCCATGCTCGAGGGCACGAGGTCTTTTTCTCTTCTCTATTCGGCCGAAATATGAGGGCAGAGATGGTCTGGGCGAAATCACCAACCTAAGCACACCCCGACAAGAGGAAGTCTCAAATAGGGGCAGTCTATTAAGACCTTATTCTTCGTTCCAATGCTTAATTTCAATAACTCTCAAGTCCAAAGGTCAAGAAAAAAATGATGATCAGAAAAAAAAAAGAAACGAAAAGAACAATCAAGAGATAAAAAATTTTGGCATGGCAAGAGGGCAGTATAGTTCCCTGCGGGACGTCCGGTTGTATGCGTGCCTAAAAGTGAGAATTTAAGGTTCGATGATATGACAAAAAGTCCCAGCGCAACAAATCGAATCTCTACGGGTTGTGCCATAGAAAGAAGTTAAACCCGATGACTTCTTAACTCATATCAGGCTTATCCCCGATTGTTCTTCTCTTCTCCCTCTAAGACCGAGTGTTTCTCAGGTATGGCCTTAGTAGGGGCACCATTAACCAAGGGCAGCCGACTATAGGGCGCCACCTCCTATGCACGCCCTGCTTTGGGTAATGCTTAGCAAGAGGGGAAGGAACAAGAACCCCTAGCCAGTGGTTTAAAATTACCCTTTGATGCTGTAATTAGCAATGTCTAAATAAAAATCCAAAAAGTTAGATATTTTAAAATCTAAAAAAATCAAATATTCTCAAGATAAAAAAAAATTGAATATTTTCCAACAAAAATCTAAAAAAGTTGAATATTTTAAAATTTCAAACAAAAATTCAAATATCTTCCAAAAATCAAAAAAAATTTCCCAACCAAAACCCATAAAAATTGCATATTTCAAAATCTTAAAAAATGCATTGTATTTTTCAGATGGTGCTTTTACATGGACACTTTTTTTGCAAGGACCAAGAACACGGGATGAGTCCTCTCCTCATACTCACATTAATCTTTCGATTCTTCCCCTTGTTCTTGATCAATGTCATTCACTACCAATCTCTCTAATTATTCTTGCCGCTCTGGGCATCACCCCTTCAAGCTTGATCATTCAATTCCGAATCTTAACCAATGGCCAAGTTGCCATCGTCATGGTTTACACAACAAACATTGATGCTTTCAAAAACTATGCTCGCCATGATGTTTTAAATGTTATGTTATTCAATGCTATGCTTCACATGATTAATGCTTGATGCTTTCACGCTATAACTATCCATGCTACCTATGCTATTCCTACTGTGATTGTTCATGCTATGCCCTCAACACAGTTGATTGGATGTCTTAATCCATGCATTCATGCTTTGATGCGATGCTTTGATGTTATAATTGCTATGCTTAAATTGCTTACTCATTGCTATATTCATTGCTTGTTTCAATATCTTGGCTAACAAGTGTTTGAGCGCAGGAAGAAGCTTTTTGGTCCCACCGTTCGAGCATCATCCAGGTCCCACGCTGTCTGCACCTCATTGCTCGGATCCCAATATACCCATTGCCTTCACCATCTTTCCTTGTATGCATTTTTACTATATGTTATTACGTTATTAGATTATATCAAGGACCTTGTGGCTTTGATAGATCTAGAATTTGAGTTCCCCTTCATCAAAAATAATGATAATTTTCGAGGAATCTTAGTCGCACGGATAGGTCGTTAAGCCGTCCAAGACCGGGGATGATGGTTCCCTTTTGCGAGTTGGTGCGCGGATAAACGGACTTCGACTTAGTACCAACTCACGAAAGTGGTATCTTGACTCAGTCTCGGTAGCTTAACAATATTATCCTAGATTATTTTATTTTCCCTTTAAACCCAACATGCATTCATGTAGGACTTTGAATTAACTTTAGGAAAATCATTCTAATAAGACGTTTTGAGAGTCAATTAATCATCAATTCTCAAGATACGAGATATTCCATGTCGAATTGAGTCCTCAGTTCGCCTTGTTGCCATTTTGGGTTGTTGCCTTGAAAACTCCTTTGTTTGGATTTCTATTCTCTTATTCAATTCCTTCCATTTGATCCACCTTGGCTGCAGTACATCCACAGTGGCTGGTAACTGCTCTCCAATGATGAAACCTATAGGTTTGTGACTTGGGATACTTCCACCGCACTGAAATTTGATCACCTTCTTTTATCTCCTTCGTGTCAACGTGCACACTCCTTCCTCATCCAAACAATTGATGCTTTCATTGAACCTTCTCAAGATTGCTACATTTTGATCTTTGGAATTAATTCTTATCAAGTGGTGTTGATCGCGTGTCTCATCACACTTTGGCATCTAATTTTCAGTTCGCTCCACTTCATTCCACTCCATTATATTTCATTCCTTTCCATTCCATTCCGTGTCACTCCCTTGCAAAGTAGACGCCAAGGCAGGGTAACTGTAGACACGTCAAAATTGACATCATTTTGAGCACACCTCTTATCGCATTATGATGCCCCAATTTGACCCTCAAATCGACTTATTTGAGTGATTTTTCCTTATTTTCTTGATCATCAGCTTTCCTTAGCTTTCTCCTATCTTTCTCTATTTTTCTTGAATTTTTCTAGGTTTTTCTCTAATTTTCCCGGGCTGTTCAGAATTCGCAGACGCCAATTACTTTCTAAAAGAATTAACGCATGTTCAAATTGATGCCAATTCTTTTGAGTCGACGCACCATACGGAAGGAGTCGACCTTTCGCAATTCACGTCCACCATGGTGGACGCGTATTCATTTCCCACCATTTTTGGCCTTATTTATTTCATGAATTAACATCTATTTGGAAAGTCGCCCATTCTTGAACGCATCTGGGATGGTAGACACGTATTCCTTTATTCCTTTTAATTATTGAATTAACGCCTTTTCGAGTTTGTGCCACCTTCGTATTCTTGAAGAATTAATGCTTCTCCACGAAGTCACCAATTCTTGAATTGGCGTCAATCTCCTTGACGTTAATTCCCTTTGCTTTTTCTGTCTTTTTAAATAATTACCAAAATTCATAAAATTCTAAATTCACGTCTGGCCTTCTGGACACGATTTCCTTTTCTGATTTTTGGTAATATTCAACTTTCCAAAATAATCAAGAAATGGCGTCTCCTTCCCCTAACGTTACTTTGAAGATGCGTCCAGAACCCCAGATGCGTATTTCCTTGCCTATTATTGATAATTTAAATCCTACCAAAATTCGTAAAATTCCTAATTCGCATCAGCCATGGTGGACGTGAATTTCCTTTTAATTTTGGTAATTTCTGATATTTCTAAAAATGGCTCAGAATTGGTGCCCCTTTGAGCTGACGCTATTTTAATTGGAGACCATTGGGTCAAACGCCAATTCCTGTAGAATTCTGATTCCGGCAGAACCTTCTTCCTTCCTCATTTTGAGCTCTTTTCCACTTGGGAAAGGGTCCCTATGACTTTCTAAGGTTGGGAGGATATGGCCAATGAATATCTCTCTCTAAATCCTAATAAAACTGGTTTTCCTATTTTCTATGGAATTAAGCTCTGAATTTCTACTCTATAAATAGGACCCCCCTCTCCCATATTGTTAAGGCTGCAACAATTGACAAGGGGGAGATGCTGCTAGATTGGAGGCTCAAGGAGAGGACTCCCATGAACCTCAAGGCTACATTCTCTTGGAGATCCTTCATCCTTTGAAGCCCCTTTTGGAAAAACAATCAATAAGCTTTCCCTTACTCCTTATCTTCTTTATTTCAATTTAGCATTGCATGCATCATATTCCCTCCTCTCTTATTCTTATTGTCATCTCAATATTGAGATCATCCCAAATTGTGCAACACTTGCACCCTTCTCTTCATTCATCATTATTCTCTTACCCTGATGCATAGGGGTTTTAAAGCCAACACCAACAAGGTGTGTTCATGACCTTGATTCCATGTTTATCTTGTGTTAAGGATTTGATGCTACACACTTGTTTCTAACCAATATCTTTTCTTTGTTGGTTGTTGTTTGTATTTTTCAAGGGTAATCATCTCAAGGAAAAACTCCCTTCATCGGTCGGCCGATTGGAAGAGAAGGTGAACCTCACATCTCCCCGCTTTAAAAAGGTATTCTTCACGATCCCTTCTTATTCTTTATTGTTAAATTCCTTTGAGGCCCACGGTCTCTGGCGATCACGATTCTCTTTAGCATCCGTGCATGCTCCTTTTCCTCCTCTTTACCTATTCTTATCCTTATTGTTTTTAATTTTTTATATCTTTGTGGATTTTTCAATATATCTACAGTGTGAAGGGAATATAAATGACGTCCCGGTATGTCAGGTTTGGACCTCGGGAACCACCCCAATATGGCCATGACCTGACATTGTCTCAAGCCTATATCCCACTAAATCTGACTCGTTTCCACTGGGATCTAATCCCACTCTCTTACCAAATATCAAACTTGCCATGCACTCGGCAGACATTTGCACGGGTTTTAGCCCCCTCTTTGTCATGCATTCAATTCGGACTTCTGTCAGGACATGAAGAGGTCAATGAGCGACCAACATGATTTGAATGTTTACACCCCAATGCGGGACATTTTAACGTAGTTCCTGATTTTTATTATCTCATTTCATTAATGTTAATTTTAGGCCGTAGGGCCCCTTTTCCTGGTGATAAATTAAGGGTTTTCTCCCCTTTGGGGAGATATAATTAACATCGTGGCCTTTACAACACGACGGATTTTAGTCCCGACACGACACTCACTATCGTCTGACTGGTCAGACTGCGCGCACTAGCGGCTCTAGACCACCTCAGTTTTTTCCCAAATAAACTGTCACTTTGTGACTGGAACGTCCACGCACTAAATAAATGAAATAAATAAACAAATAAATAGACCAGAATTTTAAAAGTGCTTCCATAGAGCCCTGTGAGTTATTCTAGAGGACAACCCTTCGACAGTCAAGTTAGGCGATTGATGGGGCGATGGCGAGCGTTCGGGAGAGGAGAAAGTGGGGGAGACCAGAGTGAGGGAGAGAGAGAGAGCTTGAGGGGTTTAGGTCACGTCCGCCTCTGACTGTCAGGCCAACGTCCTATTTATATCGTCACTGTGGGGTTGACCTTTGCCTTCACTAGGTTGCCATGATCGAAGGAGACATGAGCGGCCCTGCCTGCATGCCTGACGAGGCAGAGAAGGGTGGACGCTAACTCATAGTTTCTTCATCGGGGGAGGTAGCTCGGCCATTAATGCGGAAGGGCTCGTCGGAGGCATGGGGCTGACTTGTCAAGGGGAGCAGCATGGGCAGCGTCCTCCCATTCCCTTTTTCACCGGATTGGAGCGCCTCTCGCCATTAATGCGACGAGGTCCACTGGAGGCGTGAGTCATCACTGCTGGTGGGAAGCACGCAGTACAGCCTCTAGACTTTGGCCTACATCATGGCAGGTCACATGCAGGCTGGAGTTGTTGGGCGTGCACTCGGAGTGCTGGGCTTCCGAGGTTTGCCGCCCAGGCGGTCCTTAATGGGCTGACGGACTTTATCATCCTCACTAGCCCCCCACTCTCGAGCAGCGAGGGTGCTCGATGCTCTGTGCTCAGGAGGAATCAGGTTGGTCCTTCGCCAGCGTGGGGAGCCTCTGAGTGGTGCTCGACCCCCCTACACCATGCGCCTAGGGGCTAGGGTGTAGGGTCTTAAATGTGCCTAACCATCCTTTTTCGTCGAGTCGTCGGGGTGGTTTTTGAGCGTGTGGGAGTGACGTCACTATCATGATGGCGATGTTTAATCAGCCTTGGAGATATGGGATCGAACGGCAAGGGGATGCTGCCCTACCTAGGCCAATGGTGATTATCAGCCTCCCTGCTGGTGTCGCAATTTGAGCAATTGATGCCGGGTGTCTCCTTGATAGCCGGTGTGGGAGGCATTTTATCATCTTCCCTAGTGTCAACTCTCACTGCTTTCTTATTCCTTCTTGCTTCTGGTGAGGCTTCTTCCTCACTTCTCTCATACATGGCCCCTCGTAGGAGGTTGATTCTAGCCGAGGAGTCCGAGCTTTCCACTAGCAGCCTGAAGGCTAACGTTGGTGGTGCCCTGAGCACCTCTAAGGCTCCTTCTTGTTCACCGATCACTCACATCTCCTACCAAGTCATTGTAGGTCTTAGAGAGGTGTTCCAGGTCCCCCCAGAGTATGATATCCTCTTCCCCGCCACTAAAGAGCGGCTGGGAGTCCGCCTTCCAGGGGAAATCTCCATTCCGGTTGAGTCTTGCAAGCTAGCTTCCATCTACCTATCCTTGGTCTCTTTGACCATATTCTTCGTTTCCATGGAGTGGAGCCCGGGTAGTTGACCCCCAACTCCTGGAGAATCATGTGTGCCTTTGTATACCGATGTAACCAGATAGGCGCCCGTCCGACCACCGAGCTCTTCCGCAACCTCTTCCGCCTCCAGTGCTGTCCTAGCTCCTATGACTTAGAGTTCTACTTCAGGGCCTGAGCTGAGATGCAGTTCCTCACTTTCTCCTCGGCCGTGTTGAATGTGAAGCACTAGCACGACTGCTTTGTCATTCTGACGAAGGTCGGGGGTAGGCTGGGGGTTGTTGCATTCTATGTTTTATTGATGTCAAACCAATATGAGTTATTCTGTCAATTTCAACCATAAAGAAAAAGTTGAGTATCTTATATTGTGATTGAATAAAATTGCACATGATTACATTGAACAGTTTAAACTGATTTACATATTGTTTAAATGGAAGGATGTCAAGTGTTTCTCATGAAATTTATTGGACAAAATGATGTTACTGAGGACTGCCTTGAAGCAACTGTGATTTTAGAATGGAGTATGAAGGACACTGCCTCGATGCAGCAAGCATCCGCCTCGACGCAGTACTGTCAAGAGATAGCGGGCGAAGCACATAAGGTCGATGCAGTCAGCCACTACATCGATGCGGCACGATCAAGAGCCAGCTTGCGCAGAGTGACAAGTCGGAGCAGTTAGCCACTACATCGACGCACTCCAGAGTGATGCATCGAGGTACTAAGCAAGATGCCTCGATGCAGAATGAAGCCAGCCAAGAAAATGCCAGCGCCTTTAAAGGATACAAGGTTGATGCATCGAGGCACCAAGTGAGATGCATCGATGCAATACTAAATCAGCGAAGGGAAATGCATGTTGCAGCAACCTATCAGGACCAAGGAAGCTAATGTCTTAAAAGCTACCTCGACCTGGAAGGCTGATGACTCGAGAAAATGACACTCCTTCCAAGGCACGTGATCACTTATTCAGTCCCGAACATTCAAGTTTTAGTTCCACCTAATTCTGGACCAATCTCATCGAGAGATTCCTTTTGGCGCGAAAAGAGATGTCCACGTGGCAGAAGACTAGAGAGCTCAATGATTGGGGAATATTCTATTTACATGTGGATTAAACTGATTCGTTGTCTTCATCTCCTGTACGATACTCTGCTCTATAAATTGAGGGCACCCTCGATCGAAAGTGTGCTGCTGAGACTGCTGAAAGCTGCTAGAGCTTCTATTGTGTGAAGATCCCATCTAAAAAGAGAGCAGCGCCAAAAAAAGAGAGAGAGTGAAAAGCTCAGTCCGAAGGAAGAGAGTGAGGAGAGGATATAATAGAGTAGCCAGCCGCTGAGTTCTTCAAAGCACTTCTATGAAGCTACATTCAGTTTTTATTTCAGTTCCGTTTTTTTTTTTTTGTTCTTGGTTCTATTTCCAGTTTGATTCTTCGACCAGTTCCCTCCGAGTGTTTTGGAGGAAGGGAGACTTTGTCTCTGCTTGCGAGCGATTGGGGGTCACTTATGGATTCCCTCTGAGATTCGGAGGAAGGGAGGTTTAACCTCCGATCCTAGCTCTGTGGACACAGGGTTAGGAGGGTTCGATTCTGTGGGTTACAGAATCAAGGAAGAGGGATTTGTCTCTCTCTGGTTTCAAGCTGTGAGGCAGCACCCTATTGTAGACTGAGTCTGCTTATCGTTATTGCATAGTGCAAGGAATCCTCGCTCAGGGTGAGCGAGGGGTGGACGTAGATTGAAGTTGGCAATCGAACCACCTAAAAATATTTGTGCCATTCTTGTGGTTTATCTTGTTGAATTGCCTCTTGATTATAATCTCTCTGCAGCCAAACTGTATATCAAAAGACTCGGCTAGAAGGGTAGGTTAGGCCTACTTAGACCGCTGCTTTCTTGCGTGAGGAGACCTTCATGTCCAACCTCCGCCTCTTACTTCTTTGGCTGCATGATGAAATTACTTTGGTCTCTAGATCTAACTGCGTAAAGAGTGCTTGCTATTCACTCTTTGATTGTCTGCCCTTCACCTGTTCAATCGATTATCTGCGTTTAGTTCTTGAGTTGTGCTTGCTCATTTCACTCGTTAAAATTGTTTTGGTTGTGTGTGCCGCTGTGTTTTGCCACTGCTCGGAAGTCTGATTGAGAATTTTTTAATCCCCTGTTTGCAGTAGGTGATCTATTCAATCCCCCCCCCTTTCTAGATCACCTTCTTCTTTTCTATCAATTGGTATCAGAGCAGGTTTCCCAACATGTGGTCCAATGACCAGGGAAGACCTAGATCTAGCACCCCTCGTAGCTTCATCGCTAAGGGACATTCTATTAATCATCCACCACTCTTTGATGGTACTAACTATCTCTGTTGGAAAAATTGGATGGAGGTGTTTGTAAGGGCTCAAAGCCATGAACTGTGGAGGGTCATCACCACCGAACCATTCGAGCTTCCTGAAGATGAAGGTACTTGGTCTAGGGAGCAGATCCGTGTATCAACTATAAATTGGATGGTAATGAGCATCATGCAGTGCGCTGTACATCCCGAGGAGTATTCCAGAATTTCTGCATGCAAAACAGCCAAGAAAATGTGGGATGAACTTCAGTTGATCTATGAGGGAACATCACAGGTATGAGCCACCAAGGTAAATATGTTGACCTATGATTATGAATTATTTAGAATGAAGCCCGATGAGACCATATCAGAAATGTATGCTAGGCTCTCACAAGTCACCAACAGTCTGAAAGCTCTGGGTAAATCCATCCAGGAAAGTGAATTGGTTAGGAAACTACTAAGGTCCCTAACCCCGGTGTGGCATACAAAAGCCACTGTCTTAGAAGAGTCTAAGGACCTATCCACTATGACTGTCACAGAGCTGATAGGATCCATGATGGCTTACGAGATCAACCTTAAGAGGAATACAGAAGATAACAAGAAAGGAAAAACCATAGCTCTTAAGGTATCCAGAAGCAGTGGTGAGAGCAATGAGGAATATGAGAATCTCTCAGGTCTCGATGATGAACAGCAGGCTATGCTAACCCAGCAATTCCAGAAATTTCTGAGGACCAAAGGTAAGAGCTTCGGAAAGAAGAAGACCGCAACAGGATGGTAAGAACTCCAATTTTAAATTTGACAAGAATAGAGGTTCTGACAAGTTTACATGTTTTCACTGTAAAAAACCAAGACACATGAAAAGTGAATGCCCGGATCTCAAGAAGAGGAACCCAAAAGTGCAGAAAAAGAGGCCTCAAGCTATGGTCTGCACATGGAGTGACGAGGAAGAGGATATTGAAGAGGATTCTTCAGAAGAGGAGGAGCAAGGACTGTGTCTCATAGCCTACACAGATAATGAGGTAAGCATTCCTTTCGAAAAATACACAATAGATGATTGGGAAGATGCTTATGCTGACTTGTTAGAAAAGCTTAACTGTCAAACCAAAGACTATAAAATGCTGAAAAGAAAACTGAGCAATGTTGTTGAGGAACAAACAAATATGAAAAAGGAAAAGGATGATCTAAAGAAACAACTTGAAGAATTAGGCTCACTGAGAATTGAAAATAAAAATCTCCAAGTTGAAAATGAAGAAGCTAATAAGAATCTGGATGAGTTTAAGGTGAAATTTTAGAAGATCCAGAAAGAAAATGTACTTGTTTCTAAAAAATATGAATCTTTAAAAATTGCTAACATTGAGATTCAGAAACATAGTGAGAAGCTTCAAAAAGATATTGAAGATAAACAAAACATCTTGGAAAAATTTGTGGAAGGAAAAGGAAATTTGGACACCTTGTTGGGTGTGAAAGTAAATTTTAACAGAGAAGGTTTGGGCTTTGATCCATCTAATAAGAGACCCTTTGAATTCAAGATTACCACATTCTGTCAAGAAAAGGGTAAAGAAAAGCTACACACCCCATCCAGCTCAACTAGCGATAACAATGCCCAACCAACCATGAAAACCAATCACATTAAATTCAAAAGTCAAGGTAAAACTATCTACAAGCCCGCACTGCATCAGAGCAGCCAGACTACTGCTTCGAGGCATGCAGATATCAACAGAGCAAATCTTGGATTTCAAAATGGGATGCGTCGAGGCAACAACTCTTATGCATCGACGCATTGGACTCAGAACAGATGGCCCAACCAAACAAAAACAAGGATCAATACACACCATATTGGGCTCATTTCAATTCTTCTCATATTCATTTCAATAAACAAATCTTTAGGAATCAGAAAAGGTCTAGGAGGTATCCACGGAACAATTACCAAAATGATTGGAATAGAACATTCAACAATATGAAGCAAACAAAACATTTTTCAATGCCTATTGCCTCTAAATTTGTTCATGCTGAAAATAAAAATTTTGTTCACAAAAAGGGTACCAGTCAGATCTGGATCCTAAGATTTTGTTGGAAGGATTGAGTGACATGTTTGGACCCAACTTCTCTGGGGTCCCAAGGTATTCTACTTGATTTGATTTCAGGTGAGCCTAGTAGCCGAGCACAACAGGTGGTACATAGACAGCGGCTGCTCCAGGCACATGACAGGTGATCGGACCAAATTTAGTGATTTGGAAATGAAGGTAGGAGGTCTGGTCAAATTTGGAGGGAAGAATAGAGGTAAGATCATTGGTGCAGGTACAATTGGTAAGTTTCCCTCAAACACCATTGAAAGAGTTTTGCTTGTAGAAGGTTTTCAACATAATTTACTTAGCATCAGTCAGTTATGTGACAAGGGTCACAGAGTGGTTTTTGACAATAATGCATGCAAAATCTTTGAAATAAATTCTGACAAGGTTAAATTTGTAGGACATAGAGTCAATAATGTCTACATTGTAGACTTAAATGAAAATTCAGAATCAAATCTTTGTTTGTCTACTGATTTGGATAACAATGCATTTAATTGGCATAGACGATTAGGCCATGCAAACTATACTACACTGAATAAGTTAGTCAAACATGACTTAGTTAGAGGCATGCCTAAGATCAAGTTTAATTCAATCTCCAAAATTTTTGATGCTTGTGCTCTGTGTAAACAAACCCGGAAGTCTTTCAACCTCAGATCTGAGCCATTGTCCTCCAGGCCAATGGAGTTTTTGCATATGGATCTATTCGGTCCAACCAGAACTCAGAATCTGAACGGTAAAAGGTTTGGGTTTGTGATTGTAGATGACCATACTAGGTTTTCTTGGATATTTTTCTTAGCAAATAAAAATGATGCATTTCAGAAGTTTAAACAGTTTTTCAATAAAATCAAACAAGAAAGAAATCACAGAATTTACACCATCCAATCTGACCATAGATGAGAGTTTGAGAACTCCATGTTTTCTGAATTTTGTGACAATGAAGGATTAACTCACATATTCTCTTCTCCCGGGACTCTAGAGCAGAATGGCATAGTGGAAAGAAGAAACGAGACCATTGTTGAAATGGCTAGAACCATGCTCGTGGAGAGTCAGCTACCTAGAAGGTTTTGGGCAGAAGCGGCCAATACTGCATGCTATACTATCAACAGGGCCATGGTAAGACCCATCCATAAGAAAATCCCCTATGAGCTCATGAAAGGTAATAAGCCAAATGTGGCTTACTTTAGGATTTTCGGTTCTAAATGTTTCATTCACAACAACAATAAAAAGGACCTTGATAAATTTGAAGCAAAGAGTAGCCCAGGAATTTTTCTAGGATACTCTAAAACATCCAGGGTATATAGGGTTTTCAATATCTCAGATCAAACTGTAGAAGAATCTCCTCATGTTATATTGATGAAACAAACAATGTTATTAACATGGATGATGATGACAGGAACTCAAAGCATGATGGAGAGTTTTTGGAGGACAAGCTGAATGAAGAAACTCAGTCACTTGCAACAACAAACGTTCCAAACTGGGTTGAGCCAGCCGAAACAGGTGAGTCCTCAATAAATGTCAAATTTTTGAAAGATCACCCTGCACATAATATCATAGGAAACTTAATTGATCCTCCTAGAACAAGGTCTTTTCTTAGAAATGTAAATAATCAAGACCTAGTTGCATTAGTGTCACAAATTGAACCCAAGACAGTGGAAGAGGCCTTAAAAGATGAATCATGGGTAAATGCAATGAATGAGGAACTAGGTCAATTTAAAAGAAATAATGTCTCGGAACTAGTTCTGAGACCTGAAAATACAAATGTCATAGGAACTGAATGGGTTTTCAGAAATAAAATGAATGAAGATGGAATAATTTCAAGGAATAAAGCTAGATTAGTAGCCAAGGGTTACTGTTAGGAGTTTGGGGTTGATTCCGATGAATCATATGCACCTGTTGCTAGGATGGAAGCAATAAGAATCTTACTGCCTTTTGCATGTTCTAAAAACATAAAACTTCATCAAATGGACGTTAAAAGTGCATTCCTAAATAGTTTCATTAAAGAAGAAGTTTTTGTAGAACAACCCGCTAGATTTCAATTGTCTTCACACCCTAACAAAGTTTTCAGGTTAAACAAAGCCATGTACGGTCTGAAACAGGCTCCTAGGGCCTGGTATGATAGGCTGACAGAATTTCTAATCAGCAAGGGCTACAACAGAGGTAAGGTGGATCAAACTTTGTTTACTAAAATTTTGAATAAGGACCTCATCATAGTTAAGGTATATGTAGATGACATAGTCTTTGGCTCAACATGCACTGAACTATGCAATGAGTTTGCTCAGTTGATGTCTAATGAGTTTGAAATGAGCTTGGTTGGTTAATTGAAATACTTTCTTGGTTTGCAGGTTCAGCAATTGGAGGATGGGTGTTTTATAAGCTAGACCAAGTACACTCTGGAAATTCTCAAGAGGTTAGGGATGGACAACTTGAAGCACATCTCAACTCCAATGGGTACCAATGCTTCATTAGATGCGGATGAATAAGGTAAAGAAGTTAATGCAAAGTTGTATCGAGGTATGATCGGATCCCTGCTATACTTAACTGCCTCGAGACCTGATATACAGTTCAGTGTAGGCATGTGTGCTAGATATCAATCTAGGCCTACTCAACTGCATCTTGCAGCTGTGGAAAGGATCTTTAGACATATTTCTGCCATACACAACTTAGGATTATGGTTCCCTGCATCACACACTTTAGATCTAAAATCTTACACTGATGCAGATTATGTTGGGTTCAAATTAGATAGGAAGAGCACTAGTGGACACTGTCAATTCTTTTGTGGGTGTTTAGTTTCTTGGGGTTCTAAGAAATAGCATTATGTGGCCCTCTCCACTGTAGAGGCTGAGTATGTAGCCGCAGGGAGCTGTGGAACACAAATCATCTGGATAAAACATCAGCTCCAGGACTACCAGATACACATGGGCTGCACACCCATTTATTGTGATAACACAAGTGCTATAAATCTTTCTAAAAATCATGTCCTGCACTCACACACCAAGCACATAGAAATCAGACATCATTTCATCAGAGATGAGATTTCAAAAGGCACTTTTGAATTGATTCACATAGGCACTGAACATTAGATAGCTGATATCTTCACTAAGCCACTAGACAATGAGAAATTCTCTACCTTGAGAAGAGAACTGGGCATTTTCAGATCCCCTTGAACTCCTCTCTCTGATCTACTCACTGCCGCGAGGCATTGATGTTCATGCCTTGACCAGTTGATTCAATTTTTTTGATGCATCTGTAGTCCTCTGACCTGCATTTATGAAACTTGTTTGTGTTCTGACTCATTGATGGGGACATGAAACCAAGGCCACTAACACTTTATTTACATTTTTAACCTTGGGTCAATTGTATGGCAATTATAAGAAAATGTGTTAGTCCTTAGGACTTAGTGTGTTTCCTTGTAAAAGGCCATGTAGGTCCGACGGGACCCCCACCTTCTTTCCCATTGGGCCACCTAGGTTATAAGGCCCACATGGGCTGGTCTTTGGTCCATGGGAGACTATGGATCAAGGTAGAAAAGTCCATTTTCCTCTCTGACCATGAAGGGGGCGCCCCTCTCCTTTAGTGTTTTTTTATTGTAGTTTTAATTTGACCACATGGGAAAATAATCTCCTATCCCCTAATTTCCCCTCCCTAACCCTAGATCTAAGGTTAGTTAGATCTTTTAGTTAGAGTTATATAACATTTGTATTTCAGAATTATTCAAGAATTAATGAAGAAAAAAAGTAGTTGTTCCAAGAGCCTTTTGGGCACCCCTCTCTTCCCCCCTTCTTGCAGCTGTGAGAGTTGTAGCAATTTCAGGGTGTGACTCCCTCCTCCTTGGTGGATTCCAAGGATTATCACCTCCGCTGGATGCGACTTCCAGCCACCGCCGCCTCCGCCTCCGTTCGTGCCGCCATCGTGCCGCCACGGGCCAATCTTAGGCATGTTGTCCAAACCTACAACCTACAGAACAGAAGCTCAAAGATTAGGTTGGTTCTCCCAATCTAGCCATCTGATCGACCTCAAATTTTGAGGGTTGGTCCCCCCCCGTCGTCCCCTTATTCCAGTTTAATTTTCACTTTGATCACATCACGTTTGCCCCTCCTCCCAGTCATTTATTTCCACCCCTAATAGTCTGTCAATCAGCAGATCTGCGGGATAGTACCCTGTTATTTTATTTTTCTCACCCCCCAAACCACGTCAGAAAAATACAAAAATATTTTTTTATCATCCTCACATCCCCCCCTCTCACCCATAAAATTCCCAAAGTCCAGATCCACCGTTTCCACTTCTGTCAAAACCTCATTTTCAGGCAAATCTCATTCTGTCCTATTTGATCTGGATTCTGAGCTAGAAAAGTTTAAGGAGCACAGAGTTTTTCATTTCGATCCAGACCGTTGGATGGATCTGAAATTCATGTATGTTGTAGATCTTTGTGTCTACTTTCCATAGGCATCGATCTCGTCCCGATCCGACATCAGATCTGGGTGCGGTGGTCATTTTCATGGAGGCGCGCAAATCTATTCCGTGAACAGGCCAGCAGAGGCAGCCATCGGTTAATTCTTCCAGAAATACGCCGGCTATGATTCGACCGCCACCGATTTCAGTCATCGAAGAGGAGCCTTCCACCAACGTCCCAACCAGCTGCCTCGACCAGAAGTCGATCGGAAGACGTCGTCCCACCTACCGAACTCGCTTACTGCCTAGTGAGTTTGAATAGTGCCGAGTCGGACTAGCAGCCCGCCTCCACCCCGAAAGCCCTTCCGGCTTGCTACCCGTCAACCCGAGATTGGTACTCCTGGGTCCCACGTGTAGCCCTTTACCTCCCTGCGTGGAGTGGGCAGTGAAATTCATTTCTATAAATTATTGATAATTCTACTGTACCGGGAGTACGAGTCTTGGCCGGGATCATCTTCCCCACGCCCGGAGCGTGGAGGTACATTCTCGCTCCTCCCTTTTCTCGCATTTGCTCATTTTGTATTTATTTTTATGCCCCTGCTTGAGTGATAGGATAATCTAGCTCGTTATATTATTTCAATCATCGCTGCGAGAGAGTGAGTGTGACCCGTCCCGTGACTCGACCTGAGCACGAGAGTGAGTTTGACCACCCTTGACTCATTGCCGATTTCTCAACCGTGCACATCCGCACGCTTCCCTCGCTAGGGACGAGTCACGAGCTAGGGTCCCCGGTTCGCATCCGAATTGGTCTCGAGTCGCATACTGTCCCGCATCAAATTGGTATCAGAGCTAAGTTGAGTCTAGGGTAGTCTATCACAGCATGGTTGAGTCTAGGGCAATCATCATAGCACGGTATAAGTCTTGAAAAGTCTTGTCCTAGGTGTGCATGTAATTCTGATACCCAGTATATCAAAAGGTGTTTCCTGGAACGATAGGTTGCGCCTATTGGGAAGGTAGCACACTTGCGTGAGTTTGATCTTCGGATCATACCTTCGCCACGTACTGGTTATTGGTTAGGTATCGGTTGTCTCATTCAACTTGCATTTAGCTCCATCACATGCTCGTCCTATAGTTCGCCATCTCCCATGGATCCCCAGTCGCCTAGGCCATATGAATGGTGGCGTAGCACCCAAGGATGGGGAATCCAACCCCTCCACATCCGTAGGCCCGAAGCCGTGAACTTTTATGGCTCCAAAGTCTCGAGCGACTACCTAAAGTGGGAAGCCGCTATGGATAAATACTTTGAGTGTTACACTATGTCCGATGCCA
The DNA here is from genome assembly GCA_022559845.1 of Amorphophallus konjac. NCBI lineage: Eukaryota > Viridiplantae > Streptophyta > Magnoliopsida > Alismatales > Araceae > Amorphophallus > Amorphophallus konjac. Next base: position 153,328,134 of record CM040128.1, read on the forward strand.
TGCAAGTCATTTTTTCCAAAAAATGGCTTTTTCACGAAGCCGCCGAAAAATGGAGAAGCATTGAATGCTTGAGGGAGATTAGGAGGTAATGGCCCATCGAGTCATGGTGCCAAATGAAGGACGAGCTTAGAAAGATCTACCTACCCCGCCCAGTCGCCTCCAACCAGCCCCACCCAGTCACCTCTCACCAGTAAGGCCACAGTCGGAGGCCAAGGGTCCCACACGTCAATGAGCCTAGACCCAAGACTAGGCCGAAAGACGATGAGCGAGTCCACCACGATGCCCCTACTCCAACCTGCACCTTTGTCGAACTCTTGAAAATGTTTTTGGACCGGTTTGATAGGATGGATAGGACGTGTGCTCATATTGACATACTCTTACCCGAGCCTAAGGAGGTCGTAGCCGGTAGTCTTAACCCGACGCCATCTACGGAGTCCCCAGGTACTCTCCCCATCATGGAGGACGTCCTCTCCCCATCTCAGGGAGATGTTTCACCACAGCCTTCACTCTTTGATCTTTATTCGGAGCCACCTCAACCAGAGCCACCCGTACTTCTAACGGGGAAGCTAATCATTGATGAGCCACTACTTAGCTGGCTTAAGAAAGGCTTGGTCTCTAAAGCACCTTGCTACCCATCCATAGATCCCGCACTGTAAATAGTGCCCGTCAACTCATTCCACACAACTTTCTGATCTTGTCACCATGTTGATAGATTGGAAGACCTTATTAAGGGATTAGACTGGCAGTTAAAGTTGACGCACATGTTAGCCCTGGGCTTCAACCAACCAAAAGGTCGTGGCTTCACGCATCCCACATTGGGATCAGTTACCTCCGTGTGCACCGTGGGTCATGTCACCACGGAGGTTCTTTTATTCCTCCCCATGCCGGCCGAGCCTAACTCCATTCCACTTATCCCGAGGGAGGAACCATATTTTCTACATATGACCACCGTCCCACCTACCACAATGAATGAAGGTGATCATTTACACCTTCAAGAATTTCAAAAATGGGACCGTGTCATGAGGGAACCCATCTCAAGGGGTCACACATTCTTTGATCCCTTTGACCCCTTCCCTAGTGAACATCTTGACCCACCTCATCAACTCCACTTCTTCAAAGAAGTACACTATCACACCTCTACCCCACAGGCCAGTCGTCCTACATGTCGCAAGGAGCACGTTCATTGGGGTAATGAAAGAGGTGAATTCAGCTCTCCTGGCCCACCCAAACCACCCAAACCTTCCAAACCTCCCAAATACAAAAGGCCATCAGAGCATGAATGGTGCATAGTGGGATGTCTAGGATTTCATGATTCCACCAATATTAGGTTGCGTCGTGTGTATGCAAGACACACATATGGGTGTCCTGGACCACCATTACATAAGTATGGGTCTGCATGGCATTAGGTTTGTTTAGGGTCTTGTGTGAGTCTGTGTTTTTCTTTATTTCGTAATAGTCTGTTTGCAGTCTGCATACGTCGAGTCGAGTCGGTCTAATGCAAGCTTGCAGTGTCAGTCCCTTTCGAGTGTGAGGCAAGTCGGATCTCATCCGTACGTTGTGCATTGCCCGAGGAATATGGGATCAGCTCCACGTTTCAATGTCTCGGATCTGGTCACCTACATGGACCCAGCGGTGATTCCCAGTGAGTCTTCGAGCCATCTCCTCCCCATTGAGAGTGACCCCACCCCGGAGTGTCCACCACTAGCCTCATTTCCACAGCAGCGTGAGCATATAGAACATATACGAGATGAGTAGGTGCCGATTACTAAGAGTGGAGCGTACCCGCGCTACTTGGTACAGTGGAGAGTACGACCCACATTCGACGACACGGGAACCACCCGGGCCGATACTTGTGCAGCCGCACCCCTTACTCGACGGGGTCGAGTTCTTCCCACCCGGGGAGAATTGATGGGGACATGAAAGTAAGGCCACTAACACTTTATTTGCATTTTTATCCTTGGGTCAATTGTATGGCAATTATAAGCCAATGTGTTAGTTCTTAGGACTTAGTGGATTTCTTTGCAAAAGACCATGTAGGCTCGGCGGGACCCCCACCTTCTTTCCCAATGGGCCACCTAGGTTCTAGGGCCCACATGGGCTGGTCTTTGGTCCATGGGAGAATATGGACCAAGGTAGAAAAGTCCATTTTCCCCTCTTGACCATGAAGGGGGCGCCCCCCTCCTTAGTGTTTTTTTATTGTAGTTTTAATTTGACCACATGGGAGAATAATCTCCTATCCCCTAATTGCCCCTCCCTAACCCTAGATCTAAGGTTAGTTAGGTCTTTTAGTTAGAGTTATATAACCCTCGTATTTCAGAATTATTCAAGAATTAATGAGAAGAAAAAAAGCAGTTGCTCCAAGAGCCTTGGGCGCCCCTCTCTTCCCCCCTTATTGCAGCTGTGAGAGTTGCAGCAATTTCAGGGTGTGACTCCCTTTTCCTTGGTGGATTCCAAGGATTATCACCTCCGCTGGATGCGACTTCCAGCCGCCGCCACCGCCGCCGCCTCCGTTCGTGCCGCCATCTAGCCACCACGGGCCAATCTTCGGCCTGCTATCCAAACCTGTGACTTGCAGAACAGAAGCTCAAAGATTAGGTTGGTTCTCCGAATCCAGCCGTCTGATCGACCTCAAATGTTTAGGGTTGGTTTCCCACGTCGTCCCCTTCTTTCAGTTTAATTTTCACTTCGATCAGAGCTCGTTTGCCCCTCCTCCCAGTCATTTATTTCCACCCCTAACAGTCTGCCAATCAGAAGATCTGTGGGATAGTACCCTATTATTTTATTTTTCCAACCCCCTAAACCACGTCAGAAAAATACAAAAATATTTGTTTATCATCCTCACATCCCCCCTCTCACCCATAAAATTCCCAAAGTCCAGATCCACCATTTCCATTTCCGTCAAACCTCATTTTCAGGCAGATCTCATTCTGTCCTGTTTGATCTGGATTCCGAGCCAAAAAAGTTTAAGGAGCAGAGTTTTTCATTTCGATCCAGACCGTTGGATGGATCTGAAATTCATGTATGTTGTAGATCTTTGAGTCTACTTTCCAGAGGCGCCAATCTCGTCCCGATTCGACACCGTATCTGGGCATGGTGGTCATTTTCTTGGAGGTGCACAAATCTGTTCTGTGAATAGGCCAGCAGAGGCAGCCACCAGTTAATTGTTCCAGAAATACGCCGGCGCGTGATTCGACCGCCGCCGATTTCAATCATCGAAGATGAGCCTTCCACCGATGTCCCAGCCAGCTGCCTCGACCAGAAGTCAATCGGAAGCCGCCGTCCCACCTGCCAAACTCGCTTGCTACCCAGTGCATTTGAATAGTGCCGAGTCGGACCAGCAGCCCGCATCCGCCCCGAAAGCCCTTCTGGCTTGCTGCCCGTCAACCCGACATCGGTACTCCCGGGTCCCACATGTAGCCCTTTACCTCCTTGCGTGGAGTGGGCAATGAAATTCATTTCTGTAAAGTATTGATAATTCTACTATACTAGAGTACGAGTCTTGACCGATATCATCTTCCCCACGTCCGGAGCGTGGAGGTACGTTCTCGCTCGTCCCTTTTCTCGCACTTGCTCATTTCATATTTGTTTTTATGTCGCTGCTTGAGTGATAGGATAATCTAGCTCGTTATATTATTTCAATCACAGCTGCGAGAGAGTGAGTGTGACCCGTCCCGTGACTCGACCTGAGCACGAGAGTGAGTTTAACCACCCTTGACTCATTGCCGGTTTCTCAACCGCGCACATCTGCACACTTCCCTCGCTAGGGACGAGTCGCGAGCTAGTGTCCCAGGTTTGCATCCAAATTGGTCTCGAGTCGCATACCGTCCCGCATCACTCATGCTGTCATGGGGAGGTTAGTGGTCAGTCTAATTGTCAGGGGGAGCTTGTCTGATCTGTTTAATCTATTTTTTTTTTGTGAATGTCTTTCTGACTGAGGGGGAGCTACTTAGGTTGGTCAATTTGTGTTATGTGAGGACAGATTCAGAAGGGGGTGAGAGATCATGTTGCTGCAAAAATGCTCTTTATGAGATTCTTTTAGAGTCCATTCACAAGTCATAGAAATTCATAACTTTCTTAAACCCTTAAGTCTGATCAACTAAAATCAAGTCAAGAAGTTTCTACCTCATAATCATGTAAAAGGCAAACTGAAAAGGTCTGAAGAATATCTTTCTACATTTCTCATGAGCATGAAACAAAGTTAAACTGTTATGTCTTGAAATCATCTAAAAGCTTGAAGGTTGAACTCATAAAAGCAAATTCTCTGGAAATAAGTTCATGAAGTATTGTCTTCAAACACTTCACATTGAAATAGAGAATAAAAACTAAAGTCAGAGCAATGATTTTGGTTATCGAGAAACCTGTTGATCTTCATCATGAAATGGGAATAGCTATGTCATGAAGTACCAGATTAACTTTGTTTAAAAATTTCAATGAAAAATAGCAACTCATGGCAGAGCAATGGCTTGGAGTGTTGAGTAACTGGGTCACTTCACCTAAGACGTGTTGTGCCTCACATAAAAAGACACCTCTTTTGCTATCTCTGTTCTCATTAAAGAGTAGCAATATGGTTTTCACATTGAGTAACTGGGGATTCTTGCATCTAACCAATGTGTCTCCTCACGTAAAAAGTGTTGATTTAACCAAAATTGCTCATTCAAAAGCAAGATGTTAAGAAAAGAAAAATTATGTTGAACTCAAATGCTTCTGATGTGAAACGAAATCGGGAGGGGGTGGCCTTCTTCTACCTTCTGCCCATAGTCGCGCTATAGGCTCATGGCGCCTTCATGGAGAACGCGCTAGGATGATATAGCGCGTTCTCAGGCAGCAGCAGAACGATGAACTTCGACTTTGGGGCGCCCGTGGATGACTTCGGGGGAGTGAAGCACATGGAGAGGGCACATAGAAGGGCGGGCATGACACGGGGGGGAATATTAAACAACACATGAGGGCCCTAAACAGAGATTAAACTAACCTAATACTAACTAGGATAACTTGGTGAGGTGGATGTGGGGGTGGGCGATGAGGGAAAAAGATGGCGTGGTGGGGCATGCTAGGACCATGTAGGGTTTTGGCTGGGGCCTCACACCCGATCCCATCGCAGGACCGGTACAACCAAGCTCCGTCTTGACCATAGCAGCATCATTGGTGGTGGTGGAGGGTGGCGATCGTCGGTGGAGGAAGAACGGAGCCCCGAATGGGGCCTCACACCCGACCTCGTGTCAAGGCCGATGCACCCGGATCTTCGAACGTCCTCCGTGAAGGGGAAAAGGGGAGGATTAGAAGAAGAACGTGGGCATCGCACCCGAAGAGGGGAGGAGGGAGGGGATTCCAAAGATTGGGGGGGGGGAATATAGCCATGCTATACTCAACTCTTCAAACACTCATTTTTTCTCAATTCATTTCATTACTTAATCAAACGAGATGGGGGTACATATATAGGGGGAAGGGGAAGCCTAAACGACACTAGAACATCAATTACAACAGTGGGAATCAGCGAACATTGAAGTCATTGGGAGTCCCAAGTGCTGGGTAGTTGGGGCGTCTGCAGTCAACTTTCTGCCTGAGATCGCGCTAGGGAAACCTAGCGCCTTCTTCAGGTCGCGCTACCCAAAGATAGCGCGTTAATCTTCAGCCCAGCAGCTTCATCGATCGGCTTTGGCCTGACAGCTCGCTTGATTTCCATCAAACCCCTCCACTTTGGAAGGTTCGTCCTCGAACCTAGAAGCTCAAGATCCCAGTCTGTGAGAACAGGCTGGTTCCCTAAGCTCTGATACCATTTGATGTGAAACGAAATCGGGAGGGGGTGGCCTTCTTCTACCTTCTGCCCGTAGTCGCGCTATAGGCTCATGGCGCCTTCATGAAGAACGCGCTAGGATGATATAGCGCGTTCTCAGGCAGCAGCAGAACGATGAACTTCGACTTTGGGGCGCCCGTGGATGACTTCAGGGGAGTGAAGCACATGGAGAGGGCACATAGAAGGGCGGGCATGACACGGGGGGAATATTAAACAAACACATGAGGGCCCTAAACAGAGATTAAACTAACCTAATACTAACTAGGATAACTTGGTGAGGTGGATGTGGGGGTGGGCGATGAGGGAAAAAGATGGCGTGGTGGGGCGTGCTAGGACCATGTAGGGTTTTGGCTGGGGCCTCACACCCGATCCCATCGCAGGACCGATGCAACCAAGCTCCGTCTTGACCATAGCAGCATCATTGGCGGTGGTGGAGGGTGGCGATCGTCGGTGGAGGAAGAACGGAGCCCCGTATGGGGCCTCACACCCGATCTCGTCTCAAGGACAATGCACCCGGATCTTCGAACGTCCTCCGTGAAGGGGAAAAGGGGAGGATTAGAAGAAGAACGTGGGCATCGCACCCGAAGAGGGGAGGAGGGAGGGGATTCCAAAGATTGGGGGGGGGGAATATATCCATGCTATACTCAACTCTTCAAACACTCATTTTTTCTCAATTCATTTCATTACTTAATCAAACGAGATGGGGGTACATATATAGGGGGAAGGGGAAGCCTAAACGACACTAGAACATCAATTACAACAGTGGGAATCAGCGAACATTGAAGTCATTGGGAGTCCCAAGTGCTGGGTAGTTGGGGCGTCTGCAGTCGACTTTCTGCCTGAGATCGCGCTAGGGAAACCTAGCGCCTTCTTCAGGTCGCGCTACCCAAAGATAGCGCGTTAATCTTCAGCCCAGCAGCTTCATCGATCGGCTTTGGCATGGCAGCTCGCTTGATTTCCATCAAACCCCTCCACTTTGGAAGGTTCGTCCTCGAACCTAGAAGCTCAAGATCCCAGTCTGTGAGAACAGGCTGGTTCCCTAAGCTCTGATACCATTTGATGTGAAACGAAATCGGGAGGGGGTGGCCTTCTTCTACCTTCTGCCCGTAGTCGCGCTATAGGCTCATGGCGCCTTCATGAAGAACGCGCTAGGATGATATAGCGCGTTCTCAGGCAGCAGCAGAACGATGAACTTCGACTTTGGGGCGCCCGTGGATGACTTCGGGGGAGTGAAGCACATGGAGAGGGCACATAGAAGGGTGGGCATGACACGGGGGGAATATTAAACAACACATGAGGGCCCTAAACAGAGATTAAACTAACCTAATACTAACTAGGATAACTTGGTGAGGTGGATGTGGGGGTGGGCGATGAGGGAAAAAGATGGCGTGGTGGGGCGTGCTAGGACCATGTAGGGTTTTGGCTGGGGCCTCACACCCGATCCCATCACAGGACCGGTGCAACCAAGCTCCGTCTTGACCATAGCAGCATCATTGGCGGTGGTGTAGGGTGGCGATCGTCGGTGGAGGAAGAACGGAGCCCCGAATGGGGCCTCACACCCGACCTCGTGTCAAGGCCGATGCACCCGGATCTTCGAACGTCCTCCGTGAAGGGGAAAAGGGGAGGATTAGAAGAAGAACGTGGGCATCGCACCCGAAGAGGGGAGGAGGGAGGGGATTCCAAAGATTGGGGGGGGGGAATATAGCCATGCTATACTCAACTCTTCAAACACTCATTTTTTCTCAATTCATTTCATTACTTAATCAAACGAGATGGGGGTACATATATAGGGGGAAGGGGAAGCCTAAACGACACTAGAACATCAATTACAATAGTGGGAATCAGCGAACATTGAAGTCATTGGGAGTCCCAAGTGCTGGGTAGTTGAGGCGTCTGCAGTCGACTTTCTGCCTGAGATCGCGCTAGGGAAACCTAGCGCCTTCTTCAGGTCGCGCTACCCAAAGATAGCGTGTTAATCTTCAGCCCAGCAGCTTCATCGATCGGCTTTGGCCTGGCAGCTCGCTTGATTTCCATCAGCTTCTGATATAAAATGTTGGTTGTTTGTCCTCAATACTGCGAGAACAATTTTTTTTCAGAGAAGACATCCCTACAAGTTTGATCAGTACAGCCTCTAGACAGAATTTTCTTGACATAAATCTTTTTAAGCTTTGATCTCCCTCATTACTTATGTACGGCGATAATCTTCACTCTGAATCATTGTCTCTCTTGATTATCAGATTTGAAACCTCTAAGCTCACTTTAGTTCACTTACTTAATCTTTTAAGAGATGCATATGAGATATTTTGGATTTATGAAATCTACTGTATTTGCTCTCTCCCATTTAGCAGTGCTCCTTCTCTCCTCATTCCTTTTGATGATGTCAAAGGGGGAGAGAAATGTCGGAGTTACTGTCAGATAAAAAGTAGAAAGGGGGAGAGATGGTGTGGGAGTGGTATAATTTTTTGGTTTGAGTCATTGCTATTTTTTTTGAAAATCCTGCTTCTCTGCCAAAGTCTGAGATTTGCGTTATTTGTATGCATAAGGGGGCATTTCGTTATTTGCTCAATAACTTGCTTATGATTGAACTATTTTTTATTTTGCCTACTTATCATTCTTTTTTTATTCCCTCATTTTGATTGCTCAAATTTTTACTCAAGGAAAGAGAAACTTCTCTCTTAATAAAACTTTCTCAATAACTCATATGGTTGCCATCATCAAAAAGGGGGAGTGTGTTGCATTCTGTGTTTTATTGATGTCAAACCAATATTGTTGATGTTTCTTTCCTCCTTCTCTCTCTTGTGTGAGATGTGTGAGTGTGAATGTGAATATGAATGTGAATGTGAATATGTGAGCAAGTGGTGCACTAACTCAAGCAATCAACACAAGATCAAAGCATAGGGCATGTCATCTCAAATAGTGCAAGGAATGTAAAGGGAGAAATAAAAAACACATGTCGTGGGCGTGGAGCAAGGAGATGAAATAAAATACACGCCGGGGTGTGGAGCAACTAAAGTAAAGGAAGACAAGCAAGATGATGAACAATGCCCAAAGTAAAGAATGATGTGATCGCCACCAAAGTAAATAAAATAGTAAAACTGTAATAAATACCTTGGAAAGAGCCGAGTGAGACCACCCGCCACGGGAGAGAAAAAACCCAGGTGCAGTAGAAGCAAACGGTCTAGCAGACAACCGCCAGAAGACAGCAAACGGTCCTACGATAGACCGCCAGATATATGCAAACGGTCTGATGAGTGTCCGCTAGAGCACCTAGAACAGTGAAGTGAAACTTGGATCTCCACCCCTCCTAGCCGGCCAGAAGAGTTGGGCCTCGTGCAATGAGTCATGTAAACCTGCAAGAGAATATGGACAAAGAAAAATGACCCAATAAGCCCTTGGGACTAATGTAGTATCTATAATGCAACTAAGCTAAAGTGCATAAAAGGAAGGGTGAATACCTGGGAGTTGGTGGTTTTTTAACCCCTATGGGGCGTGGAAAAGATAGGAGGATGTTTAAAAATGTAGTGTGAGTGTAGAGAACATGGAGAAAGAAGTGGAAATATGCTATGAAGATGCAAGAGGGAAAGACCAAAACTAAAGAAAAAGACTCAAAACTAAACTAAAGGAACTTGATACTCCCTGGACCAGAAGCTTTATAGACGTATAAATAGCTTCTCCCTGGTTAGGACTCGCTCTAGAATGCAGCAGCACTTCGTGGCAAGCTCCAAAAATCTCCTCCTCAAGCCATGAAGTCAAGGGTCCTATTTATAGGCCCTCAAACCCAAGGTTCGAGTTGGAGGGATAATGACTCGAAAATAGGCCTGAACCTAGATAAACTTTAAAGATAATACTCCCAAGAGTCCATAGAAACAAACAGAAGGTTCTGAGAGCCTCTATCTAGAGAGAAATCAAGGAATCATGGACTCTAGTTCGTCCACGGTGAAGCAGAGGAAGAATAGCGGAGCAGGACTCTCTATCTGCACTAGCGGTCTTGCAATAGACCACAAGGGACAGGAGACGGTCAAGTGATAGACCGCTAGGCTCAGTCGTTTACAAGAAGATAAGATCAAAGAGACCCAACAGGACTCTCTGCCTCCTAGCGGTCCACCAAAAGACCGCCAACGCTCACTTAACGGTCCTACGATAGACCGCCAGGCTAGTGGACGTGGCAAAAGAGATAAAGACCGATAAATCTTCAAAATAATCCACAACTAAATCCTCATCAGTCCTTATCAAGGCCCAATAAGCTGAAAATCATGAGAAATTAATGGAGCTAGGCCCAACCAAGGAGAATGACCCATAAAATAAGCCCAGTAAATGACCAAAAATGGCCCAATAAGCGGTGAATAACCCGGGACATCATAAATAGATAAGGAGATGACCCAACTCATTGGTCATAAAATGGGTGTCAACATATGCCCCTCCTTAACGTCCTCTTTGCAGGGGAACGAGCGGTGGTGTAGCGAAAGTGAAATGGAACATAGAGATGAAGCGGAACTAAAGCGGAGTGGACTGAAAAGCGGGCGTTAAAACAAACCGACACCCATCCTCAACCAACGAGTGATAGGAATCTTATGGAAAATTTTGAACTAATCACAAGGAACGGCAAAACCGAATGACGCAAGCCTGGAGGAACTAACAACTAAAGGAACTAAAGTCACGACCAACCTCCTCACTGGAACGCACATATGATAGGCGATCAGAACGAACGAAAAAGAGAAGCAAAGAGACGAGTAACTAAACTCCAGACAGGAATCTCCAGATAACCAGACCGAGCAAATAGACGAAGAAGACCTTCTAACTCAAAATGGAATGATTCTCCTTACTCAAAGACCATGGATACATAGTTATCCACCATTTACTGAGACACCTTAGACAGATTAGGGCTCATGAATGCTCAAAGATGTTGTTGGTTTTAAATTGGTTCCTTTCAAAGTGTGTGGATGTGATGATGAACAAGTTGATAAAATAATGTGAAATGATGAACAAATGTAACATCAACTCAAGTAATCAACATGAACTGTAAAGCACATGGGCATGTCATCTTCATTAGAAATAAGCAAAAGAAAAGAAAAACACACGCCGGGGCGTGGAGCAAAAGAATAAACTAAACACACACCGTAGGTGTGGAGCAACTATATTAAAGCCAAGAAAGAGATATGAGGAAGATAAAGAAGACTACTGCCCAAACTAGAAGAATGTGATCGCCACCAAGGTAATTAAAATAGCAAAGCTAAGGTAAATACCTTGGAAAGAGGAGGATGAAACACCCGCACACGGGAGATGAAAACCAGAAATCCGTGCCTTCAGACAGTAGAATATTAGGCCACGAGCGAACAGAAACAGCCTTACGATAAGCCGCCAGAACCTCGTAAACGGTCCAATGTAGAGCCGCCAGAGCACACAGAACAGCAACTTGGGACTTGAATCTCCACTTCTCCTAGCCGGCCAGAAGAGATGGGCCTCGTGCTAGGAACCCTGTGAACCTGCAAAAAAGTGTAGAAGCACAGAAAAATAACCCAGATTAGCCCTATGACAAGTGTAGCAACTATAATGCAAATAAACTAAAGTGCATGCAAAAGGAAGGGAGAATACCTGGGGTGGTTGTTTTTTAACCCCTGTGGGGCGTGAAAAAGATGGGAGGATGTTTAAAAATGATTGAGATGCAAAGAACGTAGAAGAAGAAGAGGGGAGATGCTTGTGAATGCTATGAAGAGGGGGGAGGAACTAAAGAAGAAAATAACACTATTAAACCGTTGGAACTTAATACTCCCTGGACTTGAAGGCTAATGGACGTAGACAGCACTTCTCCTTGATGGGTACTCACTCCAGAACGTGGCAACACCTCGACGTAATCTCCAGAATTCTCCTCTTCAACCCATGAACTCAAGGGTTCTATTTATAGGCCCTCAAACTTTTTGGTCGAGTTGGAGAGATTCCAGCTAAAAAGTAGAGCAGAGCTTAGCAAAATCTTGAAGATAATACTCCCAAGAGTCCATAGAAACAAACAGAAGCTTCTAAGGATCTCTATCGAGAGAGAAATCATCAAATCAAAACTCTAATTTGGCCACAGCGTAGCAGAGAAAAACAGTTCTAGCAGGACTCTCGGTCTGCACAAACGGTCTTACGATAAATCGCCACTTGAAACAAACGGCCAAAGGATAGACTACCACCATCAAATGTTCACCAAAGGATAAGACCAATGGACGAAAAGCTCGTGAACAGGGCTCTGTAGCTGGAAAATAGTCTAAGGTAAAACCGCCACAATGACTCTAACTGTCTTACGATAAACCGCCAGAGCTTAACGGATCAGAAAGGATAAGACTGAAAGAAGGACGTTGCCCTGGACTCTGGTGTCAGCAAACGGCCTCAGAATAGACTGTCACACGTCATCAAACGGCCATTCGATAGACCGCCAGAGACAGTGGCATGGCAGAATAAATGAAAGGCCTACTAAGCTTCAACCCACGAATAAATAAATAAGGAGCGAGACCCAATCAAGGAGAATGACCCACGAAATAAGTCCCAAAACTGACCAAGAATGGCCCAATAAACGGTGTATAACTCGGAGCATCATAAAGATAGATAAGGAGATGACCCAACTCATTGGTCATAAAATGGGTGTCAATAGATGCCCCTCCTTAACGTCCTCTTTGCAGGGGAGTGAGCGGAGCTGAAGCGAAAGCGACATTGAACATGGAGGTGAAGCGGAAATAAAGCGGAGTGGACTGAAAAGCGGGCATTAAGGTAAACCAACACCCGTCCTCAACCAATAAGTGATAGGAATCTTCTGGAAAACTTCGAACCAATCACAAGGAGCGGTAAAACCGAATGACGCATGTCTGGAGGAGCTAACAACTAAAGGAAAGGAAAACACGACCAACCTCCTCACTGGAACACACAGCTGATAGGCAGTCGGAGCAAGCAGAAAAGTAAAGAGACGAGTAACTAAACTCCAGAAAGGAATCCTCAGCTACCCAAACCGAGCAAACAGACCGAAGGAAACCTTCCAACTCAGAGTGGAATGACTCTCCTTACTCAAGACCATGGACACAGTTATCCACCATTACTGAGACATTCAGACAGATGAAGGCACATGAATGCTCAAAGATGCGCATGATGCATGCTGGGCTAAAATAAAGAAATCATCAAAACGAATACAAACAAAGTATAAAAATATCCAGATACTCGAGAATAGTATTGCTAGACCGGATAAATCAAGGTCAAGATACTATCTGCAACCACGGCGTGCAAGATAGAACCATCGTCCCCCAACTCTTCCAACCTAACGGCCTATCCAACGATTAAACATGTGCACCTCGATCATCATCGATTTTGTTAGAGGGGAACATCAGATCCCAGAACACATGAATGACCAGCCGGTTCTCGAGATAATATATCATAAATACCATATAGTAATGCATTAAGGGACTAGGGATCGAGATACTTACCTGACTTACCTACCTGGTAAGATGTGGCGAAGAAGTGCGATGGCATTCATGATTTTACAATAAGACATGAACCATTTAAAATAACCAATCATCAAACAAATATTCTATATCAAACCTATAATGTGAAACTGTGACCAAACGGTCTAGGCCAGGACCGCTACGGGAATCTGATGGTCTAGTGATAGACCGCTAGAGCAAGGGCGGTTCACATTCTCCAATGCAGATGACTCATATGAAAAATGATCTAAGATAAGATCGCTAAAGGGTGTCTAACGGTCTAACGATAGACCGCTAAGCTCTGAGCGAATTCAAAACAGAACGCACGTTCGCTCCACGGCATTCTATGCTCATTTCACTCAAATCAAACAAACGCCACTCTCACTCCGGTGACCCACCGGCGACCACCACGGCTCCCACACCCGGCCATTGCGATGGTGAAGAAGAGGGCAGTGAAGCACCTTCAACGGCGGATATAGGCAGAGTATGACGATAAGTACCGTGCTTATGTGAAAGAATTGTGCAAGATTCGGCCTTGCGCAGATAAAAGAATGAATGTAATTTGAGCTTTCTTCTTGATGTACTCGGAATGATCAATAAAATAATGTTCAATGAACTTGATTGAATGGAATAAGAGATTTGTGTTGAGAAATGTGCAATGGATTGCTTGATTGATCTTGAATAGATGGACAAATCAGTTTAGAATAGGGTTCTCTATCTGACAAACGGTCTATTATAGGGCCGCTAACGGTCTTACGATAGACCGCTAGAGACAGCGCTCAGGAAAACTGAGAGTTTTCAACTCTCGGGAGAGGAAAGCGGTTTAATTATGGGCCCCCATAGAGGCTTGACGGTTTAAATTAAGACCGCGATGGGGAAATTTACTAAGAGTTGATTTTTCTAGCTTTCGGGGAAGGAAAATGGTCTCATTTTGAACTGCTAGAGATGGTTAGCGGTCTAATTATAGACTGCGAGGGGACCAGAAATAGAAGATTTGTGAGCTTTTTGAATCTTGGGCGCTTGAACCTGCATCTGCACACACTTAGATAAAAAAACAAGTTAGATCTGTTCTTAGACTCAACCCCTTGCCTGAAGTAAGTTAGAAAATGACTAGTTCTTGATATTTGGTCAAGGGGTGGAGCCTTATTAAATAGGTGAAAATGTAATGAAGAAAATGCGATGCATGCAATGCAAGATGATGGTATTTTTGGAATTTTTTTTTGAATATTTGATTTTTGTGAGGTTTTTAAAATATCTGATTTTTATGGATTTTGAAATATATGATTTTTTTGGATTTTGAAATATATGATTTTTTAGATTTTGAAATATATGATTTTTTTAGATTTTAAAATATATGATTTTTTTAGATTTTGAAATATATGATTTTTTTAGATTTTGAAAGCCAATTTCGTCCCGGCAACAAGGGCCCTACCTGTCCTACTAGGGATCTTCTAAGGTCGACGTGCTTTCGAGGTGACAATCCATGGCCAGGGTCAATCTATATGACGGTGCTTCTACCGAGGCCATACCCAGGGTACTGTCTAGTCCTAAAAAGTGGAATAGAAATAAGGGGGATAAGCTTAGGCTAGGGATAGAGGTTTCCAGGGTTTGAGTCCTTCTCATAATGACCCGTTCAGAGATTCGATCCGTTGAGCCGGGGCTTTGTGTCCGTCATCGAACCCTTATCCACCCTAGGCACGCGTACGATCGAGCTCATAACATCCCGCGGGGAAACTGTACTGCCACTCTTGCCATGCCTAGTTTTATATTTTTACGGAGCTTTGGTTTTTGAACTTCGAGCTTTTGAGATGAACTTTTAATTTTGCTTTGGCTTGCTCCCTTTGTTTTTTTTTCTTGTGGAATCAGGTCATAACAGACTGCCCCTATTTGAGACCTCCTCTCATCAAGGTGTTTAGATTAGTCATCGCCCCCTTATATACCTCTTGCCCCTAGATTTAGCCTAGGAGAGAAACGGACAGGGACTTTGACTTCTCCCCGGCATGGCCAAAGAGAAACGGTGTTTACATAACTGGGGAACCCGACCAGGGACGTCGTGAAGTGTGTGATTTGCCAAACTCGGGATCCTCCTTCGTGATCGAGGAAAAGGGACAGTTTGCTAAGGGGCTTTCATTAGCCTGACTCTAAGGAAAGAAATACTTAAGATACAACCCATTCCAGGCGTGAGACAGCTCTTCACCTTCTGCGTTGACTAAGCGATAAGCGTTCCCTGGATAAGCCTCCCTAACGATAAACGGACCTTCTGAGTTAGGTTGCAATTTAGACCTGGGACCTTCGGACCTAATGAATTTACGTTTCAAAACTATATCACCTACTTGGAATTTACGCTCGATTACCTTCTTTTGAAAATAACGTGAAACTCTCTTTTGATAAACGGACACGTGATCGGTCGCATTCATCCTCTTCTCATCTAAGAGTTCCAACTGGACGAGCAACGCCTCTCGACGTTCATCGAGATTAAGTTCCTTATCGAGCTACACCCTTAGGGAAGGGACTAAAATCTCATATGGGAGCACCGCCTCCATCCCGTAGGTGAGAACATAATGAGTTTGCCCTATAGAAGTACGGACAGAGGTGCGATAAGCCCATAGAGCTTCCACCAATCGTTCAGGCTAATCAGAAAATTTGTGAGATTCGCATGTTTTCTTTATAATTTTAAGAAGGGTTTTATTAGTGGCCTCGGTTTGACCATTGCCTTGAGGATAATATGGTGATGAATGATGCAACTCAATATTGAACTTCTTACAAAAGTCCTGGAGCTCTTGAGAGATGAACAGGGGTCTATTGTCAGTGACGATGCTGCTTGGCACTCCAAACCGTGAGATGATATTCTTCATGATGAAGTGGCACACCGTGGTTGCTTTGATTTCCGTGTACATCTCCACTTCGGCCCATTTAGTGAAGTACTCAGTGGCGGTAAGAATGAAGGATTTTTGCTCTGAGAGTTGGGATCACCGAGCGGGCCAACAATGTCGAAAGCCCACATAGAGAATGGCCAAGGAGCAGAAAGAGGATGAAGAGATGAAGCTGAAGCATGGATTTTATCAGCGTGGAGTTGGCATTTAAGACACCTCCGGACATAGAGGGAGCAATCTTCCTCTAGAGTGGGCCAATAGTAACCCTGCCTAAGGATCTTCTTCGCTAGTGCTTGGCCATTAACATGACCTCCACACTCACTAGAATGGGCTGCTTCAACCACCTTCCAAGCTTCATCATCATCTAGGCATCTCATGAGTATTCCATTAAGAGAGCGCATGTACAATTCTCCAGTAATGATGGTGTACTTCGAGGTGGCTCTTCTATTAGCCTTTCGTTGCTCAGCGTTTGCCCCTTCAGGGAATGATCCATCTTTGTAGTACAACTCAATCTCATGATACCATGGCAATTCTTCTTCCTCCAAGATCTCCTCTAATTCGGTTAAAGACACTTCCTTCAAATCTTCCTTCTCAGCCCTAGCTTCTACAATCTTCCTGAGGTTGTGATACCAAAGATCCTGAAGAGAGGGTGCATCCAATCTCTAAACGACGATAGTCTCAGTGCTCCGACTGAGAGGGAAAGATAGGGAGGATGCAAGTGATGCTAGTGCATCGGTGAGAATGTTCTGAGATCGGGGAGTGTAGATGTAGATCAACTTGCGGAATTGCCTAGCCAAGAGGGTGACCTAATCTTGATACGACTTGAGCTTCGGGTCACGGGTGTGGTAAGTGGACAGAACTTGCCACAGGACAAGCTGAGAGTCTCCTATGATGTTTAAATAGAGCGCGCCTAGAAGGTAGGCATGCTTCAATCCGACTAGGAGAGCCTCATACTCAGCAATGTTGTTGGTAGCAGGAAAATGGAGCTGATAAGCAAAGGGAATAGTAACTCCTTCTGGAGTAAGAAGAATAGTGCCTATCCCTCGGCCTTGAGAGTTGAGTGCACCATCAAAGTGCAGAGACCAAAAGGGATGATGAGTAAGAACAAAGAGATGCTCATCAGGGAAATCATCCTGAATAGAGTCCGTGCAGGGAATAGGAAGATGAGCGAGATGCTCAGTGATGGCATATCCTTTGATTACCTTCTGAACGATGAATGTGATATCAAACTGAGAGAGGAAGCTCTGCCAGCGAGCTAACCTGCTAGAAAGGACATGCTTTTCTAGGAGATAACGAATTGGGTCTATTCTAGAGATCAACCTAACTGGGTGGGCTATAAAGTAGTGTTTTAGCTTCTGAGCTACCCAAACTAAGGCGGCACAAGTCTTCTCCATGGTAGTGTACTTGGCCTCCACGGGGTTAAATAACCTGGAGAGGTAATAAGCTGCCCGCTTTTTGCCTTCGTCATCTACTTGTGCTAAGACCGCCCTTAGGGAGTCCTCGATGACAGAAATGTATAGGATTAGGGGTTTCCCAGGGACAGGAGGCTGCAAAACCGGGGGATTGGTCAAATATTCCTTTAAGTCCTCATAGGTCTTTTGACAATCTTGATTCCATTCAAATTTGACCCCCGCCTTTAGCAATTCATAAAACGGGCAGCACCTCTGAGAATGTTGGGATATGAATCTTCTAATGAATTGTAATCTACCAATCAATCCTCGGAGTTCCGTGATATTCTTAGGCAGAGGCATCTCCATGACGGCCTTTGCTTTATTAGGTTCGATCTGAATCTCCCGTTTGCTGACTATGAAGCCTAACGACTTCCCTGAAGAGACTCCGAAAACACATTTCTTTGGATTCATTTTTAACTGGTACTCCCTAGCTCTCTGGAGCACCTTAGCCAGAATAGCAGGGTGTTCTTTTTTAGTCCTCAACTTCACCAAAATATCATCCGCGTAGGCTTCCATGTAAACATACATCATGTCGTGGAATATAGCCATCATCACCCTTTGATAGGTGGCACCCTCGTTATTCAAACCGAACGGCATAACCACATAGCAATACGTACCACAGGGTGTGGTGAAGGAGGTTTTCTCTTGATCTTCGGGAGCGAGACGAATCTGGTTATATCCTGAATAACCATCCATGAACGATAATGCTTCGTACCTGGCAGTGTTGTCCACCAATACGTCTATGTGAGGCAGCGGGAAATCATCTTTGGGACATGCTTTGTTAAGATCCAATACGCACCTTTCCATCATTCTTGATAATAGGGACTATATTCGCCACCCATTGAGGATATAAGATAACTCTGATAAACTTGGCTTTGTACAATTTATCGATCTCTTCCTTAATCCTCAAGGCCATGTGGGGTGAAATCTTCTTGACCTTTGTTTCACGGGTGTTGCCCCTAGTTTAAGCACGAGTCGATGTTCCACTAAAGAGGGGTCAAGACCCGACATGTCCTCGTAAGACCAGGTGAAAGAATCGTTATACTCCCTTAGAATCTTGATTTGATCTTCTTCTACCTCTGGGGGGAGATTAACGGCAATGATAATGGGCCTGGGTTCTTCTTCGGTTCCCAGATTTATTTCCTTCGTAGGTTCATCCACCGCCGACGATGGCTCATCGAATCTCTTTAATCCTTGCGCATACAGATCGGCGGTGTCATCTACATTGCTGTCCTCATCATCGACCGTGTCTTTTTCATCCATGATTTCATAAACACCTAGTCCGTCGTCGCTCCACACCCCTTCTTGCTCCTCATCTTCTTCTATCACAATCGCTGTAGCGATAAATTGCGGGCATTTCAAAAGAGTATGACATCGCTGAGCTAGATCCTGCAAGAACCTATCAGGAACGGATTTAGAATGACGCGCAAGCGGGCGCGGCTCAAGTGAGGAAGGGTTGGACGACCTAGAACAAGACCCTACTTCTCTAGACCTAACAGACTCGACGGACCCTACGTCTAACCTAGGAGAAAGGAAATCTAATGGGAAGGAGGCAGCAGGGACCTCATGCCCCTGGGAGGAAGATGGAGAAAAGATAGCATAATCTTCCTATAGTGCCCCAGAATTTATATATATAATTTTTGAATTTTAAAATAATTTTTTGGAAATTATAAAGGCTTAAATAAATTAATGAAGGGGTTATTTGATTAATAAGTCATTACAATTAGGCTAATTAGTTAACCTATCCTATCTAATTATTATCCAAAAGGTTTATGCACTAAGCCCATCAAGTTTGGCCCATATTCTAGAAGGGTAATTAGCTTATTCACGTATTTTAAGGATAAATACTATTTATATAAGATAATTATGTGATAAACGAATAAAAGAGTTTTATTAAATTGAAACTCTATACACGTTGAATGTAACGGTCTATCGGGCGACTGCCACAGCCCTATAACGCACCAGGCTGGATGCGTTACACTCTGTTAGTTCCGTGAAAGGAAGAACGAGCAAAAAGATTAGAACTTTGGGATCTTATCTATAAGAGATCGACTTAGAAAAGCTTATAACATTACTAAGGACTCTTAGGGATTGGGTTCTGGCAAATTAAGGACTCTAGAATCGATCTAATCTTTAAAACCCTATAAATAGGATGTAGTTCTGAACTAAGCGACCCTTACTTTGAGCGACCCTTACTTTTGGCTCGTGAAGAATCAAGGTAAGGAGTCATAATTTCGGGTAAGTTCCTTACGACCTTTTGTTTATAATCCATTAGACTAATAGCTCTCCAAATTTCGTACTAGGAGATCAAGCAACCAAGGAGATAGAAGCTTCCAAAGTTGCTGATTCAACCTTAGCAACCTAAGAATCTGAACGCAAGTCCCCTGAAATTAGGACGTCTAAACGAGGTAATTAGAGTTCAATCCTTTAGAACTTTTTGTTCCCAATAGTTTCATCTTCTTACCCTCAAAATTTTACATCCTTAGGTCAAGAGGCTGAGGAAATAGAGCAGATTGAAGTTGCTGATTTATCACAAGAAGTACAAGGGACTAAGGGTAGCACCTAGCATCAAATTTGAAGTTTAAATGTTTTAGAAGAGGTAGGCTATCTCATGATTGGCAAAAATAACTTGTTAGAAATAAAAGCCCTCTAGTTGTGCTTGATTTCATGCATTATAGACTAAGAATTTCATGATCTAATAGTTCTATGCATTCATGCATCTCTTAGCCCTAAATGAAATTAAAAGATATTATCATGTCTATTCACTAAACCCATGCATATAGTTGGCCTATACTTCGTTATCATGACTAGGATAGTGGTAGTATTTTGATTTCCAGGCATGTTATGTTTTCATAAACCTTTACTTAGTTTACTGCCAGCAGATTCTCTGACGCACCAACGTAAGACCGTCACATGAATGTAACGGCCTTACGATAGACCGTCACACCCTGTTGTGCTTTTATTGTTCTATTGTCTCTGACGCACCCTAGCAGGAGCGTTACACCACTGTAACGGCCCCTCGATAAATCGTCACAAGCACTGTAACGCGCCTATCCTAGACCGTCAGACCCCTGTGTTCTGCCAGTCCAAGGTAGAATAATAACCAGTTAAGTTTACTTATAAATAAGCTTAGATAGCTAAGATGGACATGTTATCATGACTTCAAGTTTAGTTACTGATTCATGATCAAATTGCATGATTAATGTGTCTTAGGTTATTTTAAGTTATGTTAATTTCAGGTGCCAAAATTCTATAGTTTTGTATTTAAATCATGATTCTCCAAATGTTGTATTGACGGAGTTTTCTCATAGTTTCACATCGTTACGCATTCTCTTTATCAATAGAGTCATTTCTTTAAGTATATGGCGCATATTCCGGTATGTTGTCCATTAGTTCACTTTGCACTATAGGAACATTATTCTTGGACATGAGGACCTCTCTATTGGATATTCCTTCCAATGGACTAGGAAATCTTGTTTCAAGGCCTCCGTAATTCTCTGCGAGCCTGGGATTCCCACTAGGACACCGAGTTAGTTGTACCATTAAAGCCCATTGATTAGATTACACTATCGATATTTTTGGTTATCAGTAATGTAACGGCTCTATGTTGGACCGTCAGGCACAAGTAACGGCCCAATATACGACCGTCACATTCAACTGAGTCCAATTTCTTGGTTCTGGATTCAGACTAATGTAACGGCCCAATACTGGAGCGTCACATCATGTAACGGCCCAGTACACGACCGTCACACTGCTTGAGTATTTTTAACCCAAGGTGGACCAAGGGTTGATATTCCAAGGTTTTTAGATGGACTATTAATGATCTAGAACTTATCATATTGATCAAGAAACCTAAAATAATGAATGAAAAATAAAGAATGTACTGTTATGCTGCCGATTTATTTCCATAAGCATAACATTGCTTAAGTCATTCTTGATTTCTCATGATTCTTATTAAATCATTCATTCATTGAATTATTGTTATCATGAGCTTATTGAACTTATTACATTCTTGGCCATATTTTATTGTTACATGCGTGGAAAAAGCTTGATTTATACTTGAAGATGCGATTGAGCACTGATTGTGTTCAAGGGCTCTATGCTAGTCCCCTCGGCTGATTGTCGGAAACATACTATTATAAACCATGGGATATGATGCTACTGGCGTTGCATTGCACTGGGAGTACTTTCTCTATAAATAAGTGAAAATCCACAATACAGCATGACATGACTTTCTTGCTTGATATTCCACAGAAATTCACGAAGTACTTGCTCATCAGCAAAAGATACTAGAGTGATAATTATGTGGCTTGCTAGTACATTCTCGATACATTCTTGTTCATGAAAGGCCAATATCATGTCCTTGTTACATTCTTGCTAGTTCGTACTTGCTCTCATTCTAACTTACTTGATCGTCTTGTTACTTTGGTTTAATCGCGTGATTAATCGCATTCGCATGATTCTTACCTTATTCTTTAGAGCTAAATTGTTAATTAATTTAATAGTGCCTTCATGTTGATGCGAAGATACCTACTGGGTAAGTGTGCTCATTACCTATTTCCAAACTTTTCAGGAGATGGAAGTGATTCGAATTCGGATTCGGGTTATACAAGTAGCGGGCTCGAGAGCGAATGAAAGTATTGTCAAGATGAGAGTGAAGACTTAGGAAGTCTAAATTGTTTAGATTGAGTCTATGTAATTTTCCTATTTCTTGAGTCTAGTACATAATGGAAATTGAATTAGTGGTTGTACTTGAGTTAGTAATGAAATAAAGTTGAAGTTTGAATATATATATATATATTGTGCAATTACATTTGTGTGTGTGATTGTATTGCACTCTGGTCGTTCTTGCTTGCAAAAGGCTTACCATGTCGGCTGTCCGTGCTCCCCGAGTTAGTCTTCCGCTGTAATAAAGGCTCAGGGCGTGACACTTCCACTGAAATCTCCGTTTCAAATTTGACGTTTTTTTTGGAGAGAGTCAGTGGAGATCATGTAGCAAGAGGGAGAGGATGGTGGAGGAGGAGGAAGTTGACAGGGGAAGAGAGACGGGAAAAGAACATCAAAGAACAGATCAAATGAGGAGAACCACATATTGGAGAGATCGGATGAGGAGGACCATATGGTGGAGAAATCAGTGGGTGGGCATTGCCCACATGCACATGGTACAAATAATACCTCCAATGGCATTTCTGTGAGAAATGGATTGACCATGATAGGAGGTGGACGGGGTATAGATTCCAGCCGTTGGAAGAGAGACGCAAGACGGGAGGGAGACCAAGTAAAGACGATGGGTGAGCTCGCCCTCTCCCGTGGACGGTAAGCTGGCTTCTACGGCTGATAACATACAAGCCGTACCTTCTGACTTTCCTGGCAACTTTCATCTTCATAAAATAGCCTTTCAAATGCTTGGCTACAATCATTCATATCATCAACTAGCCCCTTAGGCAGCAATGGCGGGCTGTCGACTATGTGGACTTTATCTTCCTATTTGGGCTGATCTGGAGATGCTTTCAATGTGCCCGGCTGAAGGGGGCCTTTGACAAAATGCTGGCGGTAGTTCCATGTTAAGGGCCCAGAATCGCCCAGAATTAGAAGGGAGACTCTCGATAGCCGAGGCCCCTCCTATTCATTTTCCTTCCTTTAGGGACCGGCTTGGTCCGCCCTTGTAGTTGTGCGCCGAGGCCTCTCCCCGGCTGATAGCCCAATTTTAATATAATGTCTCAGCCCTTGGAAGCTCGAATCTGGGGCTTCACTTTAATGTTTATTGATGTAGAGACGGGCTTGCGTGGTGCATAAGCCCATGGGAAGTTCAAATCTAGCACCGAAATAACGGGCCAACTACTGGGCCACAAAGTTGGCAGCACTTTCTCCGAGATAGTCTTGATTGACTGAACGGTGGACAAACTTTTCACCTTAACCACCCTCCATTGAAAAGGGAATTTGAGGCATTGATGGGCGGTGGATGGTACGGTGCTGAGATTATCTATCCACGGACGACCCAAAATGGCCATGAACATAGGGTCGATGTCCATTACATAAAATTCTATGGGCATGGTAAGAGGCCCAAGCTCAGCTTGAATGGTGACAACCCCATGACATGCTCTTCTTGAATTGTCATATGCTACTATGGTGGTCGGGGTCGGCCGTAATAGTTCTTCTGATAAATTGCAGGCGCGGAGAGTGTTGAGCGGGCAAACATTAATAGATGCCCTTATATCAATTAAAGCTGCATAAATGCTCACTTTGTTTAAGATTATCGAAATACATAGTGGCATTTGCCGAGCTTCTGAAGGTGCTAGCTCGATCTCGGAGAACGTAATTGCTGGCCCTTTCGAGATAGCTGCCAAGGCCGTCGGTAGACTATCAACTACCACATCTTCGCTAACCATCACCTTCTGAATAAAATTTCGTAAAGCATCTTGGTGAATTATAGACCTTTTTATCAACTCTAATACTGATATTTTGGCGGGCACCCTGTCTAAGTGATGCAATAGATCATATTGGGTACCCGGTAGTGGCTCAGCCTCTTCCTGATCAGCAGCCGGTTGTGAAGACTGAGTATTGGGTGCAGGTGCACCAGTGGCAGTGTAATTCCTGTGAAACAAACACCCGCTCCGCAGGGTAAGGTTTTGTGCCTGCACGGGATCGACTGACGGTTTGATGGGCCCGATGGGGTGGATGAGTGGTGTGGAAGAGGGTGTGGTGGAGATGATGGGAGTAGCAGGGATGATGGTGGAGGTAATGGGTTGCGGGGGAAGGATGATAGGCGGAGGGTTAGGTACGGGTACGGTGATGATGGGTGCGGGTACTGATGGAGGTGTAAAGGTAAGTGGAGGCGTGGAGAGTGGTGTAGGCGGGGGCATAGTGAGCGAGGGGTTGGGCGGAGGCGTAGTGATGATGGTGGGGGTGACGAGCAATGGACGAGGTGGAAACGTGAGTGGGGGTGCTAGTAGTGGAGTGGAGGTAAGTGGAGTAATGGTGGTAGTTGGTGGAAGGATGAATGTTCTGGCGAGCGGAGGAAGGGTTTGATGGTTGGGCGTAAGGATGGTGGGAGTAGAAGATGAAGTTGAGTGGCGGTAGTTATGGTGGAGGGCCATTATTTGCTGAATAGAACTGTCATCATCATATGACCACCCGACATCAGGAGCCGGGGGTTGAACTAAATTAACCTGAGCCGGTGCCGGCGGCTAAGGTTGCGGAGCGGGAGGATGATTTGGCATGGGGTTTTGATGGATTCCCAAGTCTTGGACCGGCTGTGGTTGCTGTTGCGGTTGCTGCTGCGACGGCGGTGCTTGTTGTTGCTGCACTTGCTGCCTCGGCGCTTGCCTTCTTTTTTCTTTAATCTCAATGATGGCCTTGTGCATATCGGCCCAATCTATACGCTGCCCTTCATGCAGGTCGTATACCAAATCTCTGAACTGAAAATAACTCTCAATAGTATGGCCAGGCAGCCTGTGGAACATGCAATTCTTTGTCTAATCAACGGTTGGGTTCTAATTAGGCTGTTCCGGACGAAGTTGAATGGCATTAATGGACATGAGAGCCAAGAAAATATCCGTGAGGGACTTCGGACCCGGGTGCTTATTGTTGTTGGTGTAGCCGTTTGGTAGAGAGACATTATGGTATTACGGAGGTTGTGGAGGTTGTTGTGGAGCGGGGAACGTGTTTTATGGAGCGGCGAAGGTAGGGTGAGGGTTTTGTGGAGCGGAGAAAGCGGGTTGGGTGTTTTGTGGAGTGGAAAATTGGGAATTACAGGGGTTTTGTGGGAAGCGGAATGGCGCGGATTGGAAGGGGAATGGAATGGCTTGCACCTGCTCATTTATTTGGACCCCCTCAGTGACAGGCCCCTGAGGCTTTTTGTGATATTTGGGCTTCTGGGCTTCAAAGAGTGAGTGGATTGGGGAGTCCTTGAACTGAGTTTGAATAAAGTGTGCCCGGCTATACAGCTGGTGCATATTGGCTATATCATTCATGGCAAGAATATTTCGGAATGTAGGAGTAGCATTTGAAATTATCATCTTGACATTCTCTTCCTCCGGAATGTGGCCTAGCACTCGGGCGGCCATCTGCCTCCACCTGTCGGCATAGGTAGCAAATTCTTCATCTAGCTTCATTTTCTCGACCACCAAATCTGTAAAAGAATATTCTGGGCCGACCCGATCTTGGAATCTCTGAATAAACTTATCTTTCACTACCTTGAAACTCTCGGTATCTTCCAACGGCAGGGAGTAGAGCCATTCTAAAGCAACCCCATCCAACGAGCGGCGGAACAAATATGCCATAAGGTGATCATCGTATTGAAATTGAGCCGACTCGTACAAAAAGTCCCTCACATGGATGAAGGGATTGCTGTTCCTATCATATTTACGGTAAGTGGGAAGCTCAGATTGTGGTGGGAACCGGATGTTCTGGAAACTAGGAACTGGAATATCTGCTAGCGATTGTGGGCCAACCCACTTCTGAAGGAAGTCAAGTTGTTGTTGTATGGAGGCCCATTTATTAAGTAGTTCCTGCTTCCTGGACGAAGCAGAGGTAGTGAAAGGAGTAGACTCAAGATGGGGAGCTGAAGGGTAGACAGATGAAAGGGGAGGCCCATAAGAGGGATATTGGGCCGAAGAATGACCCATATTGGCATGGACTTGGGCCACCCCTTGCTGGGGGCACATGAAATCGGATGGGCCGACAAGCACTTGTGGCGCCGATGGAATGGACCCATAAGAATCCGCCTGGATAAGAGAAGGGAGGATGGTCTTCCATTTGTCAAAAGCTTGCTGGGCCGAACCAGAGGACTGGCCCATTTCTGACTAGAGAATCGAATGGTCCTTGGCTGGATCGGAGTAAGATCAATTGGAACGGGATGAACAGCGGGCCCATCAACTCTTGGTTGAGCAATGGAGGCATTGGACAGACCTTGTATAATCGTGGGAGATGGGGCATTGGACCCCTGCAAGGCCTGATAGATAGCCTGAAGTTGGGTCGGATCCAACTGGGCCATCATTTGAAGGACGTGATTGGCGGAATTGGGAGTAGAGAGGGAGGGCTGTGCGCCCTCCATGGGGATGGAGGACGGAGGAGGGACGGACCCCTCTCCGGACTGGAAAGAGACGACCCGAGACAGGTCTCCTAGAAGGCCCTGGGGGAGAGACTCCTCCTGGGAACGAGGAAGATCGAAAGAGGACATGTTTGACTCGAATAAAGGATTGAAGTAGAAGGTAGAAAAGGAATTGCTCCTAGGTGATATTTCTAGATATCGGAAGCAACTCCACATGCAACAGAAGACCTTGACAAAATGCAAACAACACAAACAAGCACACAATGAGAGACTAAAACAAAGACTCCAAACTTTATAAAAAATAAAGAAAGGGATGAGAGGCACTCAAAATCAACCAAGTTATAATGATGCACCAATTTTTATTGTTTCCTCCTTTAGAACCTTAATGATTTGAATTTAGATATTCTCTCCAACAAGGTTCCTAATAGGAAGGGTGTTTGGGACTTGGTTAACTCTAAGTGTAAACTTTCCCTCACTTATGATACCTAGACACGGTGTGGTAAAGGTACAGCTGGCCCGGTGTCCGTGTGGGAATCCATGACTCGCGGGGACTTATGGAGGTCCCGGATGTGATCACCTAGTCGGCCCCAAGGAATATGGAGACGAGAGGTTCACACACCAAGGTAAGAAAATGCAACTAAAGTATGAATATGAATGATCCTATGTGCACCGGAGTGCATGCAAATTCTAGCCTAAAAACTAACAACCAAACATGCAAACAATGATGTATGTATATACCACAAAATATGCCACAACAGAGGAGGAGATCAGATAGCACCAAGGAGCAAAAAACACAACAAAAATTATAGAAATAATAACAACCTTGGGATGCGTACCTATAACTGAAGAAACGGTCTAAGCTGAGACTGCCAGAGAGATAAGACGGCCTATTTCTAGGTCACTTTTAAGCCAGAAACGGCCGAACAGTAGACCGCCAAGGTGACCAGAGAGCAGAAAATAGCAGGAAATTAAACGAAAAATGCGAGGGAAACACAAGGGCAACTGGGTTAAATCAACAGCAGCAGGTCAAACAGAAGCTCAACACGATTGGAACTAGATGTCCCACCGTGATCGCCAAAAAATGGGTTGTTGGTTTTAAATTGGTTCCTTTCAAAGTGTGTGGATGTGATGATGAACAAGTTGATAAAATAATGTGAAATGATGAACAAATGTAACATCAACTCAAGCAATCAACATGAAGTGTAAAGCACATGGGCACGTCATCTTCATTAGAAATAAGCAAAAGAAAAGAAAAACACACGCCGGGGCATGGAGCAAAGGAATAAACTAAACACACATCGTAGGTGTGGAGCAACTATATTAAAGCCAAGAAAGAGATATGAGGAAGATAAAGAAGACTACTGCCCAAACTAGAAGAATGTGATCGCAACCAAGGTAATTAAAATAGTAAAGCTAAGGTAAATACCTTGGAAAGAGGAGGATGAAACACCGGCCCACGAGAGATGAAAACCAGAAATCTGTGCCTTCAGACGGTCGAAGATTAGGCCACGAGCGAATAGAAACGGCCTTACGATAAGCCGCCAGAACTTCACAAACGGTCCAATATAGTGCCGCCAGAGCACACAGAACAGCAACTTGGGACTTGAATCTCCACTTCTCCTGGCCGGCCAGAAGAGATGGGCCTCATGCTAGGAACCCTGTGAAATTGAAAAAAAGTGTAGAAGCACAAAAAAATAACCCAGATTAGCCCTATGACAAGTGTAGCAACTATAATGCAAATAAACTAAAGTGCATGCAAAAGGAAGGGAGAATATGTGGGGTGGTGGTTTTTTAATCCCTGTGGGGCGTGGAAAAGATGGGAGAATGTTTAACAATGATTGAGATGCAAAGAACGTAGAAGAAGAAGAGGGGAGATGCTTGTGAATGCTATGAAGAGGGGGAAGGAACTAAAGAAGAAAACAACACTATTAAACCCTTGGAACTTAATACTCCCTAGACTTGAAGGCTAATGGACGTAGACAGCACTTCTCCTTGATGGGTACTCGCTCCAGAACGCGGCAACACCTCGACGTAATCTCCATAATTCTCCTCTTCAACCCGTGAACTCAAGGGTTCTATTTATAGGCCCTTAAACTTTTTGGTCGAGTTGGAGAGATTCCAGCTAAAAAATAGGGTAGAGCTTAGCAAACTCTTGAAGATAATATTCCCAAGAGTCCATAGAAATAAACAGAAGCTTCTAAGGATCTCTATCGAGAGAGAAATCATCAAATCAAAACTCTAATTCCGCCACGGCGTAGCAGAGAAAAACAGTTCTAGCAGGACTCTTGGTCTGTACAAACGGTCTTACGATAAACCGCCACTTGGAACAAACGGTCAAAGGATAGACCGCCACCATCAAATGTTCACCAAAGGATAAGATCAACGGGTGAAAAGCTCGTGAATAGGACTCTGGAGCTGGAAAACGGTCTAAGGTAAAACCGCCACAATGACTCTAACGGTCTTACGATAAACCGCCAGAGCTCAACGGATAAGAAAGGGTAAGACTGAAAGAAGGACGTTGGCTCTAGACTCTGGCGTCAGCAAACGGCCTTAGAATAGACCGTCACACGTCATCAAACGGCCAGTCGATAGACCGCCAGAGACAGTGGCGTGGCAGAATAAATGAAAGGCCTACTAAGTTTCAACCCACGAAAAAATAAATAAGGCGAGACCCAATCAAGGAGAATGACCCATGAAATAAGCCCCAAACTGACCAAGAATGGCCCAATAAACGGCGTATAACTCGGAGCATCATAAAGATAGATAAGGAGATGACCCAACTCATTAGTCATAAAACGGGTGTCAACATATGCGAATGATGCATGCTGGGATAAAATAAAGAAATCATCAAAACAAATACAAAGAAAGATAAAAATAGGAGGATACTCGAGAATAGTATTACTAGACCGGAGAAATCAGGGTCAGGACACTATCTGCAACCACAGCGTGCAAGATAGAACCATTGTCCCCCAACTCTTCCACCCTAACGGCCTATCCAACGATTAATCATGTGCACATAGATCATCATTGTTTTTGTTAGAGGGGAACATCAGATCCCAGAACACATGAATGACCAGCCGGTTCTCGAGATAATATATCATAGATACCATATAGTAATGCATTAAGGAATTAAGGGTGGAGATACTTACCTGACTTACCTGCCCAGCGAGAAGACACTGGCGTGATATGATGACTATGGCGTTCAAGCTTAAGAAAAGAGGGGTTAGCCACATCATAGAATAAGCATGAAGTACTAATGAGATATGAACCATTCCAAAATAACATCAAGAATCAAGAAATTATTCCCTTTCACACCAAACGGTCTAGACTAGGACCGCTAAAGGACCCCTGACAGTCTAATGATAGACTGCTAGAGAAGGGCGGTTCACATTCTTTGAGGGCAGAATTCAGATAGAAAACGGCCTAGATGAAGACTGCCAGAAAAGACATAACGGTCTGGCGATAGACCGCTAATCTCTGCATGATTTCAAAAACCGAACGGGAGTTTCACTCACCCCACACGCCCCATTCTGTTCCAATCAAACCAACCCACTCCTCCGGCCACTCCGGCGATCATCCCACCGGCGACCACCGTGCATTTCATACCCCCATCCCCACCATGGTGAAGAAAAGGGCCGTGAAGCGCCTCCAACGATGGATAGAAGCGGAGGAAGTGCCGCCCATGGCTGCGACAGACTCACCGGCAGAGGAAGAAAGGCTGGCGACCCAACCGGAGGAGGGAGAGGTTCCCACAGTAGAAGAGGGTCCTGAAGAGGCTCCCGAGGGAGAAGAGAACGACCCTACGGTGGAGGAGGCTCCGACGGCGACGGCCGGCGACCATTGGAGGTAGGCCGTGGACCCTAAAAAAACATTTTTAATTTGTTTTAAGCCATGCATGTATGTGAATGGAGAGGGGAATGGGTCTGGGGACCCATTAGAACAATTTGTAGGCCTTTTGGGCCATTTTTAAAGCCTGGGGAAACGAGGCAAACACTGCACGTTCTCTGGATGTCTAGCGGTCCTTCCAGTGACCGCTAGGGGATCAGACGGTCCAAGACAAGACCGCTAAGGGAAAAAGAAACGGTCTAAATGCGACCGCTAGAGAATCAAGGTGATTTTTATGATTTTGATTAAAATGCAATGCAATGCAAAGAATGATGAGTTACATGCTAGACTGATTTTAATTGAATGCATGCAGGGGAAGAGGCGGACCCGTATTTCATGGCTACAGGTCCGGGCGGTGTACCAGGCACTATCGGACTACCAGAGAAAGAGATTAGTAGTGATGGGGTTTGGTGAAATTCTGAGCATAGAAGTCATGAGGATTGACACTGCTTTGCTGTACACGCTGCATGAGAGATGGGACCCGATCAGCAGGGCATTCTTATTCCCATGGGGTCACATGATCCCGACGTTGGAGGACGTCGCGGGGATCACAGGATTAAGAGTACACGGGGGCCCAGTGACAAGATGGACATATGCAGACTACCAGGAGCTAGCACAGGAGCTGCTAGGGCTAGAACTGATGAGACCGGGGCACCATTCCTCGATGCTGGCCAGAGCGACTCTCCAGGAGAGCTTAGGGCTGAGAGGAGCAGCGATAGCTGCTGGTGAGTTTCCCGAGGAGCACTTGGGGAGACTGATAGATTGGGCACGGGAGAGAGTGTCGGCGGGACCGGGACCAGAGGGAGACATCACCCCGCGCCGCTTCCTGATGCTGATGTTCGGGAAGCTTCTCTTTACGACGCGGGCTAACGGAGTGAGCTGCCGGCTCCTCCCACTGTTGAGAGACTTGGACGGGGTTGGAGGATACGCCTGGGGAGCCGCAACACTAGCTTTCCGTTTCGACTCGCTCAGCACGACCGACCGGCAGATAATGCCGGGCGGCTTCTCGCCATTCCTTCAGGTAACAATTCTTGACTTTAAATGCTTATGCTTATGATTATTACATGCTTGTTATTGCTATATGCTGACATATGACAAATGCAGGTATGGAGCTATCTATACCTCCCTGGCATCGGGCGAGGGAAGGAGGTACAGTCTGATCGGATCCCCATCAGGAGGCGATGGTCGACGATTCGGGACATGGGATCGATCCGGCGTCTAGTACGGGCGATCCAAGATGATTTGGACACATTTCCATATGCATCAGTAAGCTTCTAAACTTAAACTCTTTAAATGCACTTAAATGCTTCTAAATGCTTTCTAAATGCTTTCTAAATGCTAACACGTGACTTGATGGCCTTTCAGGTGCGCTGGACACCCTATCGTGACGAGGGTCACGAGGGGCAGCCCTGGGTGGAGGTATCCCAGGCGTACGCCAGACGAGAGATCTGGCTCCATTGCTTGAACATCATCGAGCCGCTCCATCATCGACAGATTATGAGGACTAGAGGAGTACATCAGCCGGAGGTGGAGTTCCCAACGCGAGACGACATGCGCATCGATCGATCCTCAAAGGGACTCAGCAGCGACATCGACTGGATCACCCGGGCGGTCGACCAGGTTCACGATTGGACACGCCGAGGTCGAGTGGTGAAGGCCCGAGCTGACAGCGATGAGGCTTATTTGAGAGCCTATGCTCGGAGGTATGGAGACCAGGTCTTCCGCGGCATCCGACGACCGGTACGAATTTCTAAACTCATGCTCTTCTAATTGATTATTCCTATATGCACTGACACCATGACTTCCTACATGCAGCTAGACCCCCAGGGACGCATAGCAGAGCTCCAGGGCCTCCTTCACTCCACTATACAGCATAGGGATGAGCTTCAGCACGCGCTGGACCTTCTGGTGAGTTTCACTGAACCTTAAACTTGATTCGTACTTATTGTAGATATATTTTCTCCCTCTCGTACGTTCCTTCCCAAGTGTCTTCCCGATGTCTATTCTACCATATCCGACATGAGAAACATATGAATACAGAAGGAAAAGGGGAAGTATAACAAACCGTGATCGCCACCAAAGCGCCGGACGTGATGAACACGCCGTGCCTTGGAAAGAGGGAGAGACACTCGCTTAGCTGCAGCGCTGGGAAGATGAGCGGTCCAGGTAGAACCGCCTATAGGTTGCACGGTCTTACGATAGACCGCCTAAGGGCGCTACAGGAGGTGCGGGATGAAGGACTCCTGGTTGTTGAACAGTTATACCATGACCACAGGAAGACGATGGATGGTCCAATCGGCACGGCACGTCCTCTCGAACAGACCGTAGAGCACCGCGCAAGACCTCCGAGCCAGAAGTCGCAAAGGGGTCCAACCTCCACCCTCTCCAGTCGGCCAGAGGGGATGGGCCTCGTGCTAGGGATTGCTGACCTACAAAAATAACGTGAAGACACAAACAAACAACCTAGATTAGAACTGAATGGTGTAGTAAATGTCAAAATAATGAGGAATGAACATGACTAAGTGGAAAGGGGGATACCTATGGGATTTTAAACCCCTAGGGTGTCAAAAAATGTGGGTGGATGTGTGCATGGTAATGAGGATGAAGAAAAACGTGGGGAGAGAATGA
Organism: Amorphophallus konjac; assembly: GCA_022559845.1. NCBI lineage: Eukaryota > Viridiplantae > Streptophyta > Magnoliopsida > Alismatales > Araceae > Amorphophallus > Amorphophallus konjac. Next base: position 153,361,262 of record CM040128.1, read on the forward strand.
TAGGAATAGTGCATGCAATGACAAAGAAGACAAAACCAATCAAACATAAAGACTCAAAACTTGACTACTCCTTGAACCGGAGGCTTATATGGACGTAGAAAGCCTCCCTCTTTGGTGCTAGGTTGCTCAAGAATGCGACAGGGCTTCGCCGTTGACCAAAATCTCCCCCTTTTCCAACCCGGTCTTTAGGGTCTATTTATAGAGCACCTAAAGTCCTAGCTCGAAATTAGGGTTTCCAGTGGATATTAATCCGAGATATCAAAAGATAAAGTGAAGATAATATCCTCATCTTTCATTAGGATCAAATCTCATCCGATTTGGTTGAGAATCCACGGAGAAAACCAAGGACAAAGTTGAGGGTTTAACCACGGATAAAAGGGATAAAAATCGGTTGAGATTCAACAATCGACGGGATGAACGGTCTTACGATAGACCGCTCAACTGGATGGGCGGCCACCTACTGGCCGTCCAACCCTGTCGGTGGAAATTCAAAATAAATCATCAATAATCTAAATTATCCGTTGAACTGACTGAAACCTTCACCATTGGACTCTCAGAAATGAACGGCTCATATTCGACCGTTCAAAGGTAGAGCGGCCAAAGACTAACCGTTCTAGCCTTGTCGGTGGAAAATCAAAAATAGCTAAGGTAATTATATAATTATCTGAGAAAATCATTCAGCGCAGGACTCTGAGATATGAGCGGTCACAACCCGTCCGTCCATCAAGTTGAACGGCTAGGAGAGGCCCGAGTAAGTGCTTGTCGGTGGAAATTCAGAAATTTAACCAAATTACTCCAAAATATATGGATGGCCCACGATCAACCGCACATGGATTGAGCGGTCATGTATGAACCGTACATTCACTTGGGCATTGAAACTCACGGAAAAGCCCAATCAACCGAAACCAAGGCCCGTTAAGCCCTGAATCAACTTGGACCTGACCAAGGAGGGAGGCTACCCATAAAACTGGCCCAAAGCACGCCTGAAAATAGCCCCAACGAGTGATGGATAACTCGAGGCATCAACAAATAGGAGTACAAGGAACGACTCGATTTATCGGTAAAAAATGGGTGTCAACAGATGCCCCTCCTTAACGTCCTCTTGGCAGGGGAGCGAGCGGAGGTGAAGCGGAAGTGACATGGAACATGGAGATGAAGCGGAAATGCAGTGGAGTGGACCAGAAAAGCGGGCGTTAAGGTAAAACGACACCTGTTTTTACCAACAAGCGATAAGAATCTTCCGGAAAACTCCGAACCAAACGCAAGGAATGATAAAACCAAAAGCGACACCAGTCTGGAGGAACTAAACTAAAATGAAATAAATCGACAAGACCAACCTCATGGGGGACACAATCCCGCGGTCCAATGAGGAGGCCAAAAGCAGGCAGCAAAAGTAAAGGAAACAGGCTAAAGCTCCAGACGGGGACCTCTCAATCAACTAAACCAAGCGAATCGACCAAAGAGAATTTTCCAACTCGGAGTGGAATTAATTTCTCTTACTCAAAACACTGAACGCACAGCTAACCATCACTGATGGGACATTCTTCAAGCAAACCATGGGTCATGAAAGTTCAAAAGATGCGTATGATGCATGCTGGGCTAAAATAAAAGAAATCATTAAAACGAATGTAAAGAAAGATTAAAATATAAAATACTCGAGAATAATATTACTAAGCTGGGAAAATCATAGTCAAGACACTATCCGCAACCATAGCGTGCAGGATAGAACCATCCTCCCCGGGACATCCCAACCTAACGGCCTATCCGAAGATTAAACACGTGAACCTAGATCATCATCATTTTTGTTGAAGGGGAACATCAGATCCTGGAACACGTAGATAACCAACTGGTTCTCGAGATAATATATTATAATACCATATAATAATGCAATAGGGGTGATAAGGATAGAAGGCCATACATGGCTTACCTATGCAGGTGAAACGGCACTTTTTAGATTTTCTTTTCTGATTTTTATGGATTTTTCATGAATAAGACAAATAGGATAGACATAGCAGAGATAACACAATGATTAACTGAACGACAAACAACATGACATAACATGATGAATAGAAAAATAACACAACAAGACGAACAAGCACATAGGCAACGGCATAAACAGACAGTACGTATGCAAGAACACGGTGTGACAAGACAACAATCAGGGACAACACATGGTTGAGATAAGAACATGACAGATCGCATGGTTGGGACAACACATGGAACATGGAAAGACGACCTTCGACATGTGCAAGACAACTAACAACATGTGGTGAGGAACAAAACAACACGTGTGGGACGACACGGTGGGACATGGACATGAACAAAGGACATGGCGGGATAAAAGAGACATAAACAAAACACGTTTTTCAATCAAAACTCGAGATCAGAATGAAGCAGAACCACCTGGTTCATAATCGTGAGGCAAAGCCCTCTCATAAAGATATGATCATTGCAGACAAAAGCTGAGAAAGATATAAGCTTCAGAACAGACCGAGAGATATGATTGAAGAAGGAAAGAACAGATCAAAGATGTGGACAGGAGACAGATAGAATAAAATATGGAGTAAGGAAAGCTTGAGTACCTATAATCTGCATACTTAGCAAACATATTACGTATCTGTTCTCAAAATACAATGTAAAAGATAAATATTTTTAGATTTTTCAAATTTCTTGATTTTTCAGATTTTTAAAAATGATTGAAATTTTGGACAATATTTCATTTTTTGGACAATATTTCATTTTTTTTATTTTTTTTGACAATATCTCATTTTTTGGATTTTTGACAATATCTCATTTTTTTGAAATTTTGACAATATCTCATTTTTTGGATTTTTGAAATAGCAATCTGCAACACCCAAAGATAGGCTCGAACTACTGGCCAGGGATCGCCGTCCCTCCCTTCTCATTAAAGACTTCCCTTGAGCATGACGTGCATGTGAGGGTGGCTTACCACAATCAACAGCTTCTGAAGAACGATGCCGCTACTAAGGCCATACCCGGGATACAACCCAGCCTAAGAGGGAGGAGCAGAAGAAGAAAAATTGGAGACAAGCTTTGTGCAGGATGGGAGATATCAAGGTTCAAATCCCTTCTAGGGCACTACCCCTCAAAGAGTAGGTCTGTTGCGCCGGGACTTTGTGTCTTTGATTTTTAGACCCATATTTATCAGGCAAGCATGCGACCGAGCTCATGACGTCCCGCGGGGAACTGTACTGCCACTCTTGCCATGCCTTTGATTCATAATTTTGCATTGAATCATTTTCTCATTCATAGCCTTTACTGACTAGATTTAGCGTGAAAGCTCATTTTTGAGGGTCAAGACTGCCCCTATTTGAGACCTCTCCCGTATTAGGGAGTGCCTAGGTTAGTCATCTCATCCATCAATCTCTTGCCCCTGCACTTGGCCGAGCAGAGAAGGGAAAAAGACCTTTGTGCATACCCAAAGTATGGCCAAAGCAGCAACGGTGTTGCTCAAAGGAATCGGCTATGGCTTGTCGTGTAGTGTGTGAAAAACCCATACTCATAGGTCACCCTCAACAATCGAGGAAAGAAACTAGACTCCCAGCGCTAAGCTATCACCAGCCTAAGGATGCTGCAGAAGCTAACTTTTTATTTGACTAATTAAGCAAATTCAACTAAAGCCACTCAACCATGTTGAGGAACCAATGTTATAAGCATGTGCAGGAGTAATAAGAGTAATAGCAATGACAACATATTCTTGCACAAAATAACAATACCTTTGCAAATCCATGACGCAGAAACCGGCATCCTGATGCGAACATGATCATCGAGCTTCTGATCGGCACGAGCTTTATATTCCTTGCTTGTCAGGATAAAAGGGTGAAAAGGATAGCAATGTGTAGATATTCCTTGACAAGGAGGAGCGGCAGACATCAAACTGGACGAAGAAGGGATAAAAAGGAAGAGAGACGAGGGCTAAAACTCCCTCATTAAGGCACTGAGGCCCTGATAACAAGGAACCAAGTACAGAATAACCAGTGATTAACTGAGATCAAGGTGGGCTAAAGCCTCGAAAATAGCAAGAAAAAGGGTAAGAACCCTGAAAGGGTGAGACGGAAAGAACAGAAAGATGACGAAAAGATAACTGTGAAGATAAAGTAGGAAGAAAAAGATCATCCGACGTGGTCGGAGGAAAGGAATAACGATCCCCCGCCAGGGGCGGGGAAGAAAATGTATGAACACCCGACAAGGTCAGGGAAAAGGAATGAGAACCACCCGATGTAGTCGGGGAAAGATTAGAAAAGCCACCCGACAAGGTCGGGGAATGAGCACAAGGAATCCCCAACAGGACCGGGGAACAAGGATGAGAAGCGGAATCCTGACGTATCCGGGGAGAAAAATTACGAGAGGATGCACCTGGCTCAGAGGAAGAGGAGGACATAGGCCGAGGCCTAGAATGGTGAAAATAGGAAGAGATGGTAGAAATATGACCATGTGGTGGAAGGTACACCACCCAAGGATAAGAACTGAGCAACAGAAAATATGAATGGACGGAAGAAGGAGATGAGGCAGTGGACCCCTGAGTGCACAACTGACGGCCCTTGAACTTACGTCACCGCCTCTTCTTAGCCGCAATCTTCTTGAAACAACGCCGCCTGGCGAGGGCTGGGACCTTCAGGCTTCTTGTCTTGCAATACTTTCTCAAATAACGAGCCCATCTGACAGACGGCCTGGTCCGACTGCGAACATGCAATTTCATCGGGGCGGCTGCCCCTAGCTGTGCGGTGCTAACCTGAGAAGGACATTCTAGAACAGTCAACTCCTTGGGATGAGCATCAGGAAGTAGTGGAGTTTTGTCATTCGGCACTAAAAGCATAAGATTCGGCAACTTCACTCGACAATCGGGCATGAAGCATAACTCCCTTGCTAGAAGTATAGGATAGAACTGAGGGAGAGTCACGCGCGACGTTGACGTGGCCGGCATGCTAATAAATTGAGGGGAGTTGCACAGCAAGTGCAGAATGTCCTTGGAAAGTGCAAAAGATGCGGCCAATTGCCCTTTGAATAGGGAATCCATCAGGCTCCAGGCGGCCGTATGTGTTAGCATAATCTAAGTAGAGAACCCCTCTCGGCCAGTGAACTGAACAGTAATCGAGCGCGAGGTAATAACAGCATTAATGATGAACTTCCCGGCAAGCAAAGAGATTGCTACCAGCCTTGCCTTTGAAGAAACTGGCACCGACATAAGGGAACTCTTCTTTGTAACCGTTCTCGTAGTAAACACAGGCTCATTACCCCTAAAATGACCAGGAACCAGGACTTGGACCGGCATGCGGCAAATGAATTCTTGAAGCTTGTAATGCATAATCAAAGCCTGGCTCGGCTCTTTATCTCCCTGGAGACTAGACCCGAGGGGCACCAAAGGTAGCATGTACCTGCTTCGCGAAGTGGGAAGTGGCAGAGGGAGGTTAGAAGGAAGAGGTTTGAAGGGCGCGGGTGGCGATGGTGCAAGCGACGGGGAAATACTGATGATGATGGGCATGGGTGGAGGTAAAGGCAAAAGTGGGGGTATGGGTTTAGGGTCGGCCCGCTCGGACTCAGAGGATGATGGCGAAAGAAGTGGCATCGGTCGCGGGGATGGTTGTGAAGGTGACGGAATAAGGGTTATCACGAGGGGAAGTGATGAAGATAGTAGTGAGGATAATAGGGATAATGGAGAGGGTGGCGATGGAGATGTGGCCAATGGAGGCGGCGAAGACGGGGGTGAAGAAGGTGGCGGCAAAGGGGGTGACGTGGTTGATGGAGATGGTGAAGGGGAAGAAGGAGGAGAAGAAGGTAGTGGCGTAGTGAAGGAAGTGGCACGTGGTGGTGCTCTTCGGCGTATCTTTACAACACGTCGAGAGGTGTTGGGGACAGGAGTGGTGGTGGAAACGGAGGGTGAAGGAGAAATTGCCCGAGCGGAGGCTGAAATAGGTAAAGGTGGTGGAGGAGATGGGATAGAGGAAGGAGTGGACAACGGAGTAGGTACCTTATTAACTAAAGAAACACCAGGGTGCCCCTGGTCATGACGTGGAGACGGTTGCTTAGGCGGCACGGCTTGCTGCTGCTGCTGCTTGCTGCTGAGGTCTGAAACAACTTGGCGCATGGTAGCCCAATCAATCATCTTCTTGTCTTCCATACTGTAAACAAGTTCTCGGAACTCGGAGCAATTCTCGACCACATGCCCCTGTTGATGATGGAATTCACAGAACTGGAGCAAATTCCTGATCGCGGGTCGACAAGGCACAACCGGAGGGAGTTGCAGTGCATGGGTGGCCGCCAAAGCCCTGAAAACATCTGTAAGAGATTCCGACAACGAAAAGTGAGAAGCCCGCTTTGGGCAAGGTGGATGCCGAGGGGTGTGAAAAGGTAATGGAGATGGTAGCGGGGGTTGCGTAGGCAAGGGGGACTGCGTAGGCAAAGGTGGAGGGCTAGAATGATGAGGCGGCGTGGAGGGAGTGGGAATGTAATGGACGGCATCTACCTGCTCTGGGTGTAGTGCTTCCTTGACCGGAGGTGGAGGGGTGTGGTGAGATGAAATAGCGGAAGGCCGACTCGTGGAGGGATATGTAGTGGAGGGCTGACTTGGGGTGGAGGGCGGAGGGAAAGTGTATGTCGAAGGTGACGGCGGAGGAGGCTCATGGTCAAAGGAAACTAGGAGTTGTTGGCTAACGAAGCGGGCTCGATTGTAAAGCTGTTGCCAGGATGTGATATCGTTCAGGGCTAAGATACACCTGAGCTCAGGCGTTGCATTAGAAATAACCAACTTGATCTGCTCGCCCTCTGGAATATGCCCCGGGACTTGCGCGACTAGGCGATGCCAGCGGTCGGCAAACATGGAGAATTCCTCGCCGGGCTTCATCTTCTCCTGGGCCAGATCAACCATAGAATATCTGGGCCCCACCTGGTCTCGGTATTGCTGAATAAATCTTGCTTGAATGGCTTCAAAATTCATCATCTGCTCCTGCGGTAATGTGAAGAACCAATCCTTGGCCGAGCCCTCTAAAGATAGGCCAAACAAATAGGCCATCAAGCGTTGATCATGCTGGAACTGGGCCGACTCATATAAGAACTCCTTCAAATGTACGTAGGGGTCACCAATCCCACCGTAGCGATGATAAGCTAGAATTTGTGAACGTGGTGGAAGTTGAAGACCTTAAAAGGCAAGTGGGATATCCGAAGAAGTTTGAGGATTGATTCGGCATTGCAATTCATCAAGCTGGCATTGGGCCTGAGTGAACATCTCCTCGGTAGGAAGAATCCGAGAAGGGTATGAACCAGCATGAGCAAGAGATGGTGAATTTAGACCAAGGTAATGATGATGGGCCGGATAAGGTGACCCAACCTGAGAAGAAGGAAAGCCCATTCCAGGAATGGAGGAATGCGTGGGCCTGGAGGAATCATGTATGTAAGAATGAGGATTGATTGGGTTAACAGCAGCACGGGCGAGGTAAGAAGGCCCGTTTAAAGAATAGGGTCCAATTGATGAATAAGGAGATGGGCCCGCATGGGAAGAGGAATCCACACAGGGGTAAGAAGATGGAGAAGTATAGGAATAAGGTACAGGGGAGAAGTGTTCCATGGGAAAAATGGAGACTTTATATAGTAGATTTCAAATGAATATAAGGATGGGAATGAACCTAAGACAAATGCAGCTAAATGGAGACACACAAAGATGACCTAGACCAAATAAGCCTAATCTGACAAAAGGATGCGAATGATGACACTGTACGACATACAGTGTAGGAGAGAGATGAGAAAAGAATCAGCCAATTACCCAAACAAATTCCAAATGATGCGTGGAGATTTTTATAAGTTCTTCTTTAGGACCTTAGTGGATTAATTAAAATGTGAATTCACTTAACCACAAGGTACCTAAATAGGGTGAGAATGGAGAACTGGCAGACTCTAAAGGACTCTCTCTCGCACGAATGCAGACCCTAGACTAGGGGGTGGTATGGTACAACTTGCCCGGCGTCCGTGTGGGAATCCACGGCTCACGGGGGCTTACGGAGGTCCTCGGCAAAGTCCCCTAGTCGGCTCCAAGGAGTATGGAGACGAGAGGAAAACCCTACCTCGGTAGGAATGCAACTAGATGTGAATGAAATGCATGAGTCCTATGTGCACCGAGTGCATGCAAAATCTGGCCTAGCAACTATCAACCAATGATCAATCAAAGATATAAGTAATGAAATCAATCATGCAGTAATGGTATGGGAGCAGGGGGAGATCAACAACCCGCACCAAAAATCATGAATATCATGGAACATGACAATCAAAAATGAACTACGGGTGCACTGTAGCACAACAAGGACGGTCTGTATGAGACCGCTCAATAGGACAGACGGTCTGTACAGCACCGTATAATCCAGGGAGCAACAGGACGGCAGAACAACTGTAAAGGAAAAAACACAGAATGCTAAAAATAAAGGACGGCAGAGCTGAGAAACGTACCAGGAAGAGCGGTCTGTTGATAGCTGCGTAAGCTCTGGAACGGACCTCCAGAAACCGTGTACCTACAACAAGACTAACCGAAGCGTACCTGTGCCAGAAAGATGGACGGCCAGGAATAGACCGTTCGACGGTTTGGACGGTCGATGGGAGGTCGTCTATGACAGGACACTCGCAGGAGAACTGGCACCGGTTGCAGGGAAGGATGGTGGACGTCCAGCTGCACAATTGATGAACGGCTCTGGGCGAACCGTTCACGTTCCAGGAGGCAGAAAACGCACCCAACCTGCAATCACTTCAAGAAGAAGACTAACACAACGAAACAAGGGGTCAGCAAATCACTAACACGATGGGCACTAGGTGTCCCACCGTGATCGCCACAAAAGAAGGGTGTAGATATATTTTCTCCCTCCCGCACGTTCCTTCCCAAGTGTCTTCCCGATGTCTATTCTACCATATCCGACATGAGAAACAGATGAATACAGAAGGAAAAGGGGAAGTATAACAAACCGTGATCGCCACCAAAGCGCCGGACGTGATGAACACGCCGTGCCTTGGAAAGAGGGAGAGACACTCGCCTAGCTGCAGCGCTGGGAAGATGAGCGGTGCAGGTAAAATCGCCTATAGGTTGCACAGTCTTACGATAGACCACCTAAGGGCGCTACAGGAGGTGAAGGATGAAGGACTCCTAGCTGTTGAACGGTTCTGTCACGACCGTAGAAAGACGATGGACGGTCCAATCGGCACCACACGTCCTCTCGAACGGACCGTAGAGCACCGCGCAAGACCTCTGAGCCAGAAGTCGCAAAGGGGTCCAACCTCCACCCTCTCCAGCCGGCCAGAGGGGATGGGCCTCGTGCTAGGGATTGCTGACCTGCAAAAACAACGTGAAGACACAAAGAAACAATCTAGATCAGAACTGAATGGTGTAGTAAATGTCAAAATAATGAGGAATGAACGTGACTAAGTGGAAAGGGGGATACCTAGGGGATTTTAAACCCCTAGGGTGTCAAAAAACATGGGTGGATGTGTGCATGGTAATGAGGATGAAGAAAAACGTGGGGAGAGAATGATAGGAATAGTGCATGCAATGACAAAGAAGACAAAACCAATCAAACAAAAAGACTCAAAACTTGACTACTCCCTGAACCGGAGGCTTATATGGACGTAGAAAGCCTCCCTCTTTGGTGCTAGGTCGCTCAAGAATGCGGCAGGGCTTCACCGTTGACCAAAATCTCCCCCTTTCCAACCCGGCCTTTAGGGTCTATTTATAGAGCACCTAAAGTCCTAGCTCGAAATTAGGGTTTCCAGTGGATATTAATCCGAGATATCAAAAGATAAAGTGAAGATAATATCCTCATCTTTCATTAGGATCAAATCTCATCCGATTTGGTTGAGAATCCATGGAGAAAATCGAGGACAAAGTTGAGGGTTTAACCACGGATAAAAGGGATAAAAATCGGTTGAGATTCAACAATCGACGGGATGAACGGCCTTACGATAGACCACTCAACTGGATGGGCGGCCACCTACTGGCCGTCCAACCCTGTCGGTGGAAATTCAAAATAAATCATCAATAATCCAAATTATCCGTTGAACTGACCGAAACCTTCGCCATTGGACTCTCAGAAATGAACGGCTCATATTCGACCGTTCAAAGGTAGAGCGGCCAAAGACTAACCGTTCTAGCCTTGTCGGTGAAAAATCAAATATAGCTAAGGTAATTAGATAATTATCTGAGAAAATCATTCAGTGCAGGACTCTGAGATATGAGCGGTCACAACCCGTCCGTCCATCAAGTTGAACGGCTAGGAGAGGCCCGCGTAAGTGCTTGTCGGTGGAAATTCAGAAATTTAACCAAATTACTCCAAAATATATGGACGGCCCACGATCAACCGCACATGGATTGAGCGGTCATGTATGAACCGTACATTCACTTGGGCGTTGAAACTCACGGAAAAGCCCAATCAATGGAAACCAAGGCCCGTTAAGCCCTGAATCAACTTGGACCTGACCAAGGAGGGAGGCTACCCATAAAACTGGCCCAAAGCACGCCTGAAAATAGCCCCAACGAGTGATGGACAACTCGAGGCATCAACAAATGGGAGTACAAGGAACGACTCGACTTATCGGCAAAAAATAGGTGTCAACACTTATGATCATGCTTATGAGACTGACCCTGACTTCTAAATGCAGCGAGCTGAGGGATCGCAACGGCGACGACCAGATGCTCCGTCCTCTTCATCATAGCCTGCGGGAGACCGGGTCGAGAGAGACGCGGACTTCTCTCGGGCGGTAGCTCAGGCCGAGGAGACCGAGGCCACTCTCGCAGAGAGGGTAAGCAAACTAACCGAATTCCCTTTGACTTAAACGCTTATGATAATGCAAATGACTAACCATGAATGAATGCAGGCGAGGGAGTTGACTGCGGCTCTAGGTGAGGCGAAGCGTGCTCGGGCCGAGGCGTAGCGACTGTGAGTGGAGACAGAGGGACTACGGGCAGAGGTTGCTCCTCTTCACGCAGAGGTTGAGAGACTCCGAGTTGGAGCAGCAGCGGTAGCAGACTCTCAGGCAGAGATGAGGGACCTGAGGGCGGATATCAGAGTGCTGGAGAGAGCACTCCGGCTAGTGGGGGGACGATCCTCCCATAGCTCGTCACAGAGCGGGGTGCGCAGCGTGCACCGGGATTATCTCACAGGTTCCTCTGACCATCGGAGGAACGAGGAGGAGGAGCAGAGACGACGACACCGCGAGGAGGGGAGCAACTCCATGGCACCGCCGGCGAAGAGGCGTGAGGGGACCGGGGATAGCGGAGGTCCAGGAGAGGGACCAGCCGGGGCATGAGTTGCACTTTCCCTTTTTCTTTATGGACACATTTACATGACACTTTTGATTAATGATATATGATTTTTTTTGGCTTTTTGTTCTTTTTGTTTATGAGAAATGTGTGAAATGCAAATGCTGACTTACTAACAATGACTCCTAGGACTGACAGAGGGAGCGGGAGAGGATGAGAGAGCGAAACAGGACCGACGAGCAAGTGAGATGAAAGATAGCAAAAACCTGATAGGAACTGGTAAACGGTCTAATGCAAGACCGACAGACTGGAAAAAATGGTCTAAACCATGACCGTTAAGGGATGAAGGGGATGGCGGCGAATGAAAGGATGAGGCGGTTGTTCTTATGACCGTTTGAGGACTGCTAGCGGTCTCCCGATAGACTGCTAGGATGAACACTCAGTCAAATCCGAGCGGGACTCTCCGTGAGAGTCCTAACCTGAGGATAGGGGTCCCTAATCTGCACTAAACCCATCCTAACTCAAACCGAGACTACCTAGCCTTAATCCTAATGCACTAAGACCAAAATCAGAGCCCTATAACTAGGACTAAACCCCAGAATTCGCAGCTCACAGGAATTCTCTGCTACAAGCCTTGAAACTTCATCAAAATCACCCAAATTCACCATGAAGATGAGCTTTGAAGCTAGTGCCATGGGAGAGGTTGCCTATACCATTCCAAAGGCGGCGAGGAAAGAGCATGGGGAGCTATAGCGGCTGACTTCCATCCCCAAGCATCTGAGTTCAAGCTCATCAAGAGAGGTAAGTTCAATTCTAAGTTCAAAAAGTTCATGCATTTCATTAATTTCTTCTCATGGCATTCCTCTCTCTCTCTCTCTTCTTCTTTTTCCATCTTTTTCCATGTCCTTCTTGGCCCAAGATGTTTTTCTAACCTAAAGTGGGTGTCTCCCTTGATAAAGGAACTTCTTTTAGAGGTCCTTTCCATCCTAAGGGCATGGCACCTTCACCCTTTGGTGGTTCTAGCCAGAAATTTTCAAAAAATATCCCTAAATTTGCCAAGCATTTCAGCTCTTGTAGAACTATGGCATCCTCAAACACAAACCTTCATTTTCCCAACCTTTGAAGCAACTATCCTAATAGAAGAGGTAGAGGACCTACCTAGCCCTTCCTAAGACCAAGGTGGGGGATGAAGACTTGGTGTGTCATACGGTGGAGCCCATAGATCCATCACTCATATTAGGAGATTTCATTCACAACCCAAAGGATGTTAGGACCATGATCATCCCATGCCATATTCATTTGATACCCATAGCTCAATGGATCACCGCTTATTGTAAAAACAAGAGCGGGAGATTTGAAGCCATAGCCAAAGCTACCTCAATTTGCTTATGCGGGATCTTTATTTTCTCTACCACCGACCACCTCTTGGACATTCAAAATCTCAGTATCATTAGTGGGTTGTGGCGGGATTTATCCATCTCTCTAGCGGTCCTTTCCTACCTATATGAAGGTCTTAGTTCAACTTGCCCTGGGGGACCACTCTTTGGGTCAATGATCATCCTTGAGTGTTGGATGGGGGTGAGACTTAAGTTTCTACCCAAGGAGGACATGCCTTCAGCTAGCCACATATTCGGGTGCCATCCTCTATCCTTTATAGGAGGCGCATCTAGTTTTTCTTCACAGGTTGAGTGCCGAATGGCGAATAAAAAAATACAGGATGATTGGCGCCTCTACCTCAACACTTTGCCAATTGACAAGTTCACAAAGCGACCAAGAGCACTTCAAGGCACCACCCTCAGATTACCTCGGCGACCAGGCCTAGACCAACAGCTAGTAGGTAACACTACCCTGGCGATCTACAACCCGCATCGGTGCTACTTACAGGTTGGGCTACTCCGTTCTACGGTTCCTGCACTATCACACTACCCTCCCCGTCAAGCTCGGAAGATCGGGACTGAGGAGGATGAGCGAGCAGTTCGGAGCGCTCTGACCATGTGGGAGGTCAGCCGGGTACGCACCCTGCAAGCAAAAGTGAAAGAAGATGAAGAGGAATACCGTGCTAACATGAAGGAATTGCGCAAGATCCGGCCCCGCGCGGATGGAAAATTGAATGTAATTTAAGCTTTATACCTTGATGTACTTAAAATGATCAATAGAATGATGTTCAATGAACTGGATTAGATGAAATAAGGAGACCAATTTGAAATATGTGCAATGAAAGGCTTGAATGAACTTGAATGAATGGACAACAATACCCAGATAGAGTTCTCTATCTGATAAATGGTCTATAGAAGGACCGCTAACCGAACCTAATGGTCTAACGATAGACCGCCACAGGCAACGCTCAGGAAAAATTGAGAGTTTTGGCTTTCGGGAGAGACATGCGGTCGTCATATAGGCCGCCAAAATCTGGTTAACGGTCTAATAAAAGACCGCGAGGGATAACGCTCTGAGAAACTGAGAGTTTTTGGCCTTCGGGAGAAAAAACGGTCTCTAACTAGACCGTCAGGGAAATTAGCGGTCTAATAATGGAGCGTAAGGGACAAGGGACAGAGAATCCTGCGAGCTTTGAACCCTGAGTGAATTAAACATGTGCCTGCACACACTTTAAACAAGAAAACAAGTTAAATCTGTTCTCAGACTAAATCCCTTGCCTGCCGCAAGTTAGAGAATGACCATTTCTTGATATTTGGTTAAGGGGTGGAGCCTTATTAAATATGTGAAAATATAATGAGAAAATGTAAAATGCGATGCATGCTTATGCAAAGATGATGGTATTTTTGGATTTCTGAATATCTGATTTTTCTGAGTTTCTGAAATATTTGATTTTTTGGATTTTGAAATATCTAATTTTTGGATTTTAAAATATCTGATTTTTTTTATTTTGAAATATCTGATTTTTTTAGATTTTGAAATATCTGATTTTTTTGGATTTTAAAATATTTGATTTTTTTGATTTTGAAATATTTGATTTTTTGGATTTTGAAAGCCAATTTCATCCCGGCAATGAGAGTGATGTGACACCACCTTGGTGGTGGCAGCCACTCGACCGATGCCCTTGGACCTACAACCCGCAAGCATGCAATTTTGACGGCGGACTCACCCGCTTGGCGCACACTAGGGCCTGTAGGCAACCTAGTGAAGGTGGTGAGGGTCCAGGATGGGACCTCGCTGCTCTGAGGGTTGGCTAGCCTAAGATTGAACCCCTAAGGGCCCTGGGATGCCCACTCTCAGGGGCTGCCAGCACGCCAAGGGCGTGGGGATAGTATCTCTCTCACAACTGACCTGCGGTAGCACTTAATTGATGTAAATTTGGGACCGAGTGCTCACTTACCGTCCGACGGAGCTAAAGATAATACTAAATAAGCAAAAGTAAACCAGCGAGGGATGTGTCCCGGAGCTCACCTGATCGGTGTGAGAACACCAATCCCGGTCGAAGACGAGGGCGAGCGGGGAGGCGTGGGTACGCACCCGCACGCCGCGTCGATGCCGCTTCAACCTGTTTAAGGGATTACAACACTACTCCCCATGCAAGGGGTTGGAACAAGGGGAGGGGAAGCCAAGTACATCCAAACACTACCTCCACGCAGGGAGGGGCTGTAAGCCGGCCAGGCGGGGGAGGGAAGAGCTGAACTAGAAACTAAACGGACGGCGGATGTCGGTTCTGCCCGCTCTCTGGAACAGGGGACAGACAGGTGATGTTGTTGTCGCTACAGCCGCTCCCGAGCTCCGTTGTCGACGAGACTAGTGGCAAAACCTCCTGGGTTGGCCCGGGAGGACGTCTGAATTTTGGTACGAATTCTTGTGGCCGGCGTTGGTGGGGGCGGGGCCGTGAGCAGAGACTCTGTTCTCTGGTTCTGACTGTCTCAGTGCCAATGCAGCAGGAAGAAGTGGTCACCACGGGCGCTCTCGAACTCCGATTCAAGTGTGGCTAGAGTCGTTGGAATCGTTGTCGATTCCTCTTCGAAACGAGACCAGTGGAGACGCCAGAGAATGTCAGAGCAGATTGGGAAAATCCGAGCAGTGGTTCAGTCCCAGAGGGGACAAAACTGCGCACCTGGGGAAGAAAAATGAGAAAACACAGCTCCGGATGCCGAACGGGGTTCCGCTTCTTGATGCTAGAGGCAGACTCGGTGTAGAAACCCTCAGCCAAGGCCCGCCTTCAGAGCTTCAGAAAGTTGACCGTGGGAGCCTCTGCAACTCGCTTCAGGTTGACTGTCAGGAAGCAGATACATAGTCTGGGGAGATCGGCTCCTCCGGGCAGCCACGAACTCAGAATAGGACGAGACCACCGCCGTTGTGAAGAGGACAGGGAGACGCTTTTGACGGTACCACTTGTCCTTCTAGGGACGCCGGGATGAAGTCATGGCCGGATCTGCAAGACGCTGGTTCCCTGCAGGTCCTCAGCTACGAACAGAACCTTCAGTGTAGCTCTCAAGTGTTCATGAAATGGGAAGAGGGTTGTTGATAGGTGAAGGGGACTGGATGAGTGGTATGAAAGGGATGTGGGGGAGGTGTGGAAGGTTGCTAGGGCAGAGATGGAAGGGCAGGAAGAGGGTAGGATGCAGAGGGGAGGCTGCCGATTTCTACTTAAGGTGGAGAAGGAGGGGAGGTGGGAGATGCTCAAGGATGAATGGAGATGGAGGATGGGGGGCGGCCAGCCCTAAGGGGGCTCTCCTTGGGTCGACCTAGGGTATGGGAATGAGAGAGGGGAGGGAAAATTTGAAATTTGGCCTTGGGAGGGGCTGCTTCAGCCTTGGGAAGGTGGAGATATGCTTGGGGAAGGGAAATGGGTAGTTGGGAGTTGGGAGGTGGGGTGAGGATTGGTGAGAATCTCTTAGGGTTGGGGTGGAGTAATGGAGGGGTGTGGGGACTTGGGAGAGAGTTATTAGGGGAGGGGAAGTGAGAGAAAGTGGTTGGGAGGGGGAGGAGAGAGAGAATGGGGCGAACCCCTTAGAGAGAGAGAGGGCGGTAATGAGAGGGAGAGAGAAGAGAAACTTTATGGAGGAGAGATAGGCTTGGAATTTTCTTCTATTCAAATGATTAATCAAAAGTTGTTACATATGAGGGGAGTGGGGGCCTATTTATAGGCTTACATAATTCCATATGACCAAACTAACCTTGACCAAATGGACTAATGACAAGACAAGTCCAAGGGAGGGGCGCCCCTGGGCCTAGCCCACTAGTTGGCCCAATTGACTATCAAACTGACCCATTAACCTATTAACTGACTCAAATAAAGAAAGATGACTCAAATAAAATGAAAATTGCATGATACTGCTCAAAATTAAGTGATGGAGATGATGATGCGTCGATGGCGAGCAACCGGAGTCTCAAAAAAAAAAGATGGAGTGACTGGAGATGTCCCCATCATACCCCCGGGGTGGGGAGAACTCGACCCGTCGAGTGTGGGTCCACCGGGGTAGCAGTACACCAAAGCGGATCAGGGCGAAGAACGTCTTCCCAACTCAACCCTACGTCCGTAGCCGAGGGATGGCTCTTCCACTTCTCAGGATAGCGTGGGCACACCCTCTTCCTGGTGATGGTACCTTGCTTATCCAGTATTGCCTTCATGTGCTCACATCGGGCTCTCGGGCTGACATGTGGAGGCTCTCCGGTGGTGTCACTCTCAAAGGTAAGTGTAGGCTCGAGATGCTTACTAGGTTCCACCGTGGGACCCTCATAGGGTGCTAGATCCACCACACGAAAAGTCGGGTGTTTCCCAGAATCCTTTGGTAAGTTCAGTCCAAAAGCATGTTTGCCAATGCCACTCAGAACTCGGGAAGGTCCAAGTCCTTGTGCCCTCAATTTGGATGTGACCCAAAGGTAGAGCCACTCCAATATTATCATCACCAATTTTGCCTTCTTGGAGTACCAAGTGGCGCTCACGAGCTTTTGTCCGCCTTGTGTAAATCTCACCGCCGTTGCTAGATGCTTGCGTGAATGCGTATGCCATGCACTACGATGCGGTGTTGGTGTGAAAAGTATGGTATGCAAAGGTGGGCCGGGGCAGCCAAATGTGGACCGATCATACTTTGATGCCATGAAGACTGTGACAGACTTAGGAGGGCCGGGACATCCATAGATGAACCTTTCATGCATGGATGTGACAAATGTCGGGAGACTCGGACATCCATGTATGCTCCTTTCATGCTTAAGACTCATGATGAATGAAGGTGGACCATTACATCCGAATATGGTCCACTTATGCTTCCTACTTGATATGTGGGTCATGTGAATGAATGTACCCGACTTATGAATCATGCCAAGTGGTGTGGTAAGCCTAGACACATGCATGCTTATCCCAAAGGTGACTTCCATGTGCATAGATGTGGGACGACCTTTGAACTTCCATGTGAAAGGGTAGAAGGGATCTAGGAAGGTGGATATGGGGTGGGGCATTTCCTTGATCTCTAGGTGGGTGTTGCCTAAGGTCATGGCTCCTTTGGTGTTACATGGGTTATGGATGAGGTGAGCTTGGCCCAATATGGTGGGTGAAGGTAGGAAAGGGGTGGTGGTAAGGTGGTTAGGTCACATGGGTTCCATGGTTCCCATTGGAAGGGATCAAAGGGATCATGAAAAGGGTTACCAAGGGGGAGGGGCCTTATGTCCTCAAGATCCTCAAATGGTGGTGGGTCATTCTCCTCTAATGAAACGATTGGGCCGAAGTTCTTGGTGAGTGGGTCGGCCATGAGGGGAGGGTTTGGCTTTCTACCCGATATAAGAAGCTCTAATTTGAGGAGAAGGTCGGGCTCATCGGGTGTGGGGAGGAATAATAGAAGGTCACTAGTGTAGCAACCAATGGTACACATTGAGGTGATAGACCCAACACATAGGTGTAGGAGGTCAAGGCTCCTAGGTTGTTCGGTCATGGGGTCAACATGCCAGTCAACTCTAATTGCC
Organism: Amorphophallus konjac; assembly: GCA_022559845.1. NCBI lineage: Eukaryota > Viridiplantae > Streptophyta > Magnoliopsida > Alismatales > Araceae > Amorphophallus > Amorphophallus konjac. The sequence goes on from CM040128.1 coordinate 153,379,413, forward strand.
ATGCTAAGCCCTTGAGAAGGTCCCCTAGTGTCTCCACTTGGTAAGATGATTGGATGGTGGTGCGATAGGAGATGAAGGGCACTATGGGGAGGTGTCGCTCCAAAGAAGGGTGGGTCATGATCGGGTGAGCTGGATTCTCCTTTAACCATCTAGCCAAGGACCCACTTATGATGAGTTCACTCCCAACTAAAGGAGAGGGCATAGAGTGAAGATTGTAATGCGAGGCTTTGTCCTCGTCTTGGGCATGTTTCTTTCAAAGTGGGGGTTGGACCCGAGGTGTTCACCACTATGGGGTCGGGTGTCGGGATTATGGTTTCTCTACCAAGGAGGTGAGAAGGTCCTTTGTGGGTGGGGTGATGATGATCGGCGCATGGTGCATCCGGGGTGGTGAACGAGGTCGGACTTGGGTTGAGGTTGGGAGTAGTGGAGGCCTAGGTTGGGGTAGGATTGGGGTTGGAAGTGGGAGGTGGGTTGCGTGAGGGGGTTTATGTTGATTGATTTTGGGAGGTGTGTTCTTTTGAGGGGACGATGGAGGGGTAGTGGTGGGGACCATGGGGGCTTGTGGGGTGCGGGTTTGGTGGGGGATTTTGGGTTGGGGGGTGGTGGTCGTTATGGGCCTCGGTGGAGGGGTGGACACGGGGTCCATTTGGGTTTGAATAGTGTAGGTTGTGGAAGGGGGTTTTGATTGGGGTGTGGGGGCCCTCATGGGGTTAGGTGGGGAGGTGGAGGCTTTGGACACTTGGGTTTTAGTGGTGATGTTTTGATAGCGAAGTGTTGGGACAATGGTTGAGAGGGGTTTGGTTGGGAATGGTGGGAATGGGGCCCTAAGGGTGGTCTTAGGTTGGCTGGGTGGGGATGGAGGAGTGGTAGTGCTCCTCGGGTAGGAAGGGGAATGTCGGGAGCGTAGATCTTTCTAAGTTCAATTTTCATGTCTTCCCATGTGTCAATGGGCTCTTGCCTTCTAACCCTCCTTAAGCCCACTATATGTTCCCACTCTTCCTTGGCTCGAGGTGAAAGCCGACCCTTGGCAATGGTGATTCTCTCGGTTCCATACGCCTGAATCCGCTCAAAGTGTTTTTCCAAGGTAGCCTCCCACTTTAGGTAGGCACTAGGGGTAGATCCGTCAAAGCGAAGGTTATCATCTAGGATGATGTCCCAGAGTAGGGGGTCAGTATCACCCTTGACAAGGTCTGAATTGTACCGCATTTCCCAGAGAGGAGTATACATGATGATGCAACGGGTGGACCAATGATGATTCTAATGTAATTGTGCCCTAGGACAAGACTTAGTAGAGACAAGTCTAGAACCTGGCTCTAATACCAATTTGATGTGACACCACCTTGGGGGTGGCAGCCACTCGAACGATGCCCTTGGACCTACAACCCGCAAGTAAGCAATTTTGACGACGGACTCACCCGCTTGGCACACACTAGGGCCCGTAGGCAACCCGGTGATGGTGGTGAGGGTCCGGGATGGGACCTCGCTGCTCCGAGGGTTGGCTAGCCTAAGATTGAACCCCTAAGGGCCCTGGGATGCCCACTCTTAGGGGTGGCTAGCACGCCAAGGGCGTGGGGATAGTATCTCTCTCACAACTGACCCGCGGTAGAACTCAATTGATGTAAATTTGGGACCGGGCGCTCACTTACCATCCGATGGAGCTAAAGATACTACTAAATAAGGAAAAGTAAACCAGCGAGGGATGTGTCCCGGAGCTCACCTGATCAGTGTGAGAACACCGATCCCGGTCGAAGACGAGGGCGAGTAGGGAGGCGTGGGTACGCACCCGCACGCCGCGTCGATGCCATTTCAACCTGTTTAAGAGATTACAACACTACTCCCCATGCAAGGGGGTGGAACAAGGGGAGGGGAAACCAAGTACATCCAAACACTACCTCCACGCAGGGAGGGGCTGTAAGCCTGCCAAGCGGGGGAGGGAAGAGCTGAACTAGAAACTAAACGGACGGTGGATGTCAGTTCTGCCCGCTCTCTAGAATAAGGGACAGACAAGTGATGTTGTTGTCGCTGCAGCCGCTCCCGAGCTCCGTTGTCGACGAGACCAGTGGCAAAATCTCCTGAGTTGGCCCAGGAGGACGTCTGAATTTTGGTAGGAATTCTGGTGGCCGGCATTGGTGGGGGCGGGGCCGTGAGTAGAGACTATGTTCTCTGGTTCTGACTGTCTCAGCGCCAATGTAGCAGGAAGAAGTGGTCACCATGGGCGCTCCCAAACTCTGATTCAAGCGTGGCTGGAGTCGTTGGAATCGTTGTCAAGTCCTCTTCGAAACGAGACCTGCGAGGATGCCAAAAGATGTCAGAGCAGATTGGGAGAGTCCAAAAAGTGGATTGGGGTCGGTTCAGTCCCAGAGGGGACAGAACTGCACACCTTGGGAAGAAATATGAGAAAACATAGCTCCGGATGTCGAACGGGGTTCCGCTTCTTGATGCTGGAGGCAAACTCGGTGTAGAAACCCTCAGCCAAGGCCCGCCTTCAGAGCTTCAGAAAGTTGACCGTGGGAGCCTCTGCAACTCGCTTCTGGTTGACTGTCAGGAAGCAGATGCGCAGTCTCGGGAGATCGGCTCCTCCGGGCAGCCACGAACTCAGAATGGGACGAGACCACCGCCGTTGCAAAGAGGACAGGGAGACGCTTCTGACGATACCACTTGTGTTTCCAGGAACATCGGGATGAAGTCGCGGCTGGATCTGCAAGATGTTGGTTCCCTGCAGGTCCTCAGCAGCGAACAGAACCTTCGGTGTACCTCTCAAGTGTTCATGAAATGGGAAGAGGGTTGTTGATAGGTGAAGGGGACTGGATGAGTGGTATGAAAGGGATGTGGGGGAGGTGTGGAAGGTTTCTAGGGCAGAGATGGAAGGGCAGGAAGAGGGTAGGATGCAGAGGGGAGGCTGCCGGTTTCTACTTAAAGGTGGAGAAGGAGGGGAGGTGGGAGATGCTCAAGGATGAATGGAGATGGAGGATGGGGGGCGGCCAGCCCTAAGGGGGCTATCCTTGGGTCGACCTAGGGTATGGGGGATGAGAGAGGGGAGGGAAAATTTGAAATTTGGCCTTAGGAGGGGCTGCTTCAGCCTTGGGAAGGTGGAGATATGCTTGGGAAAGGGAAATGGGTAGTTGGGGGTTGGGAGGTGGGGTGAGGATTGGTGGAGAATCTCTTGGTGTTGGGGTGGAGTAATAGAGGAGTGTGAGGACTTGGGAGAGAGTTATTAGGGGAGGGGAAGTGAGAGAAAGTGGTTGGGAGGGGGAGGAGAGAGAGAATGGGGCGAACCCCTTAGAGAGAGAGAGGGAGGTAATGAGAGGGAGAGAGAAGAGAAACTTTGTGGAGGAGAGATATGATGCGGGACGGACCACGGACTCGACTCCAAAATGATATGCGACCCTCGGACTCTAGACAAGCTCGTGATTGTCCCTTAGCGAGGGAAGCGTCGGACGTGCGCGGTTGAGAAACCGGCAATGAGCTAGGGTGGTCGGCTCTCTTTTGTGCCCGGATCGGGTCACGGGACGGTCACGCTCTCTCTCGCAGCAGCGGTAATAAACTATATACAGCAAGCTAGATATCCCTACACATGCTCTCTAGCAGCGGCATAAAGATGTATATACGAAAGAAAGCAAATGCCGAATAAGGGAGCGAAAACGATAGCTCCACGCTCTCGGCGTGGGGACGAGGGACCCGGTAGAACTCGTACTCCCGGGACAGTTAATACACGAATATTACAGCAATGAATTATGGCCCACTCCACGCAGGGAGGTAAAGGACGACACAATGGGGTCCGGGAGGACCGATTTCGGGTTGACGGCGGCTTCTCGGGTAGCTTCGGCAGCACCCGAACTCGTGACTGTGGGGCCCACATGCTGTCCGGAGGGACCGTGTGGGACCGGGGTGGCACCACTGCGGTGGGGACACCTGGAGGGGTGCTCCCAAGGATGGAGGCGCGCTGGTTCGCCGGCCGGAGGCCAGGCGACTTCGATCGGCACCGGTCGGAAAAGCCGGCCACGGATCTGTTATTTCTATTTTTAGCGCGCGACCCGATGAAATCGCTCGCTGCGACCAGCACCGATGTCGGAATGTGACGAAACTGGCGCCGTTGGAAAGTTGCTTCGAAATCCTTCAAGATATGACTAGAGAGAGACACTGGATCTTCACGGATCTGGGCCTTAACTATTTTTGAAGCTGATGTTGTACAGTACCCAAACCCTCAGATCAACAGGGAACTTTCCTGTGGATTGCCTTTGACCACGAGGTAGACGTCCGAATCTGAAGTTGGGTTCTTCAAAAAAGTTGTAGGAAATCAAAAGAGGAAATTAGGACTATTTTTAGATCTGGCACATATGGTGGCCTGGATTTTCTAGAGAGTTTACACGGGACTGTGGTCGGATCTGGACTGATGCAGATAGAACTGTAGATGAGTTGGGACAGAAATTTCTAAAAATATGAAACGAACTTTCTAAATTCCACGAAAATTTGGAGAGGTAGAGGAGGGTGGACAGAAGTCCCAGTAAAATTGGGGGCTCCAAGAAAAATCAAAAGGTGGTCGGGAAATGGAAAATTCAAAGAAACTATCATTGTAGATAGAGATCTGGCAGAACTAGAATGACAGTTTGAACGAAAATGGAAAAATACCAAATGAAGGAAATATGAGTTGAAATTTTTTGTGAAGATAAGAGTTCGAGAGGTGAACCACTCCTGAAAATTTTAGCTCCAGAGGAGGAGGGAGGTGGGAGCAGAAATTCATGGAAGTTACCTTTGTCCTGGATGGACAGATTACCAAAGATGGCTTCGCGACGGCTCGATGGCGGCACGAACGGCGGCGGCGGCGGGACCGATGAACTCAGAGATTGAGGGAGAGGAGATAGAGGTGATCCACTCTAGAAATGGGGGTTGGAGAAGAGGAAAACCAGAGGGAGAGAGCTGGGGGCGCAAGGAGCTCCAAGGAACACAATGAATTTTCTTCTTTTCACTAATTTTCAATTGGAAAATACACCCTTTTATATGCTATGAATCTAATCTATTCTCCACCATTAGATCTTGGGATGGGGAGTGGATGGCCTATATTAAGTGTGATCAACACACACAAAAAATAAAATAATACAAGTGGAATGGGGCGCCCCCTTTGTTAGCGCAGCGAGAGTGATATAGAAGGGGGGGGATGAATAGATCACTCCCAGTTTGCAAAGCTTAGGCGAGAAAATAAATCTATCGCTTATGCCCCTTCTAAACTAGCACACAAAGAATTGCAAATGCAGGTACCAATCAAGATCGAATAAGAAAATGATGATAAGAGCTGAACACACAACTAGTCGAAGAGACAAGCAGATAGAGAGCGCTGATAAAGATCGCAAACCACAGAGAAGACAACCGGTTTTTAGGTGGTTCGACTGCAGTCCGCAATCTACATCCACCCCTCACTCCAACTTGAGTGAGGATTCCACTAGCCACTGCTAGAGCACAGTAGACTCAGTCTGCGAACAACTTGCTGCCAAACAGCTTGAAAACCCAAGGGAGACAAATCCCTCAACCAAGCTTTGCTACCCATAGAGCTTGTAACCTGTTCTAGCACCCAGCATGTACAGAACCGGAGAGTGCCTCTCCCTTCCTCCACACACCGGAGGGAACCTGCTAATGACAACCCGTCACCAGCAACACCAGAGATCAGCGATCTCTCTTCCTCTGCAACCCAGAGGGAAACCGGAGATAGACTCCCTTCCTCCACACACCGGAGGGGAACAGATCAGAAATAGACGAAGAACACATAAAGAAAATCAGAAAAGGAACTAAAGACTGATCGAGAAAACATTCGATACTGAGAGTTAATACAAATGTAGCTTCTTGGGAAGCAATTTTAGAAACCCGACACTGTAAACTCTCTTTCTCTCTTCACTGCTATCTCTCTTTTTCTTTCTCTCTTTTTCTTTCTCTTTACTGGTGGATCGAGCTCTCTGCAATACTGCCTTTTCTTTCTTGGCTCTGATCACCTTCATCGGTGGACGAAGGTTTCTATTTATAGCGGCAGCAGGTGGATAGGGCACAAAACACGTGTGCCTCCCACGCTCGATCCAGAACCTTCCTGCCACGTGACCTTATTGGATTGGTTCCTTTTGTCTTGGATCACGTGCACCCCCTTTATTAGGGAATAATCTTCCTCGTACCTGTTAGAAGATAAAAACCATTAACACGCAGTATGGCCACTAAAACTAAAGCTGTATGAGGTATATGATAACAGCACGACGTGACCAGTACACGAGATAGGAAAAGAACGACACGAGGTACACTGTAACAGAACAGACACAACGAGGAGAATGACACGAAGTGAAACAAGAACGACACGAGGTACATACGATGTCTACAGCACGAAGTAAAAACATCATGATATAGTAACTAGTAATGAGAACGGCACGAGAACAACATGGAGACAAAATAGTAACCGACACGAGTTGAAAACAACACGAGGTAAAAAGAAGAACGACACGAAGTGGTTGCAACAACAAGCAAGACATAAAAGATGACACGAGATGCAACTAGAGGACAGAGAGAAGCGACACGAGGTTCACACAGAAACGACACGAGGTGGCACAGAAAGCAACACGAGGTGCTGCAATGTTCTGCACGCAGTGGAACAAAAATGACACGAAGACACATAAACAACAGTAACCGACACGAAGTGTGGTTAAGGCGAGAAGGACACGAAGTCTAAAGAGTAAAACAACACGAAGACCAAAACTGGAACCTACACGAGGTGAAGTCACAAAGCGACAAAGAGAAACGACACGAAGACAGAGACCACAAGGATAAAACAACACGAAGTATTACCTCATACGAGTTTTCCTGTCAAGCATGGAAATCAACACGGAGTGTTGTACGCTCAGACGACACGAAATCATTTCGTGTTGGTGAGGGAAAGCAACACGAAGACAATGATGCTACAGTGCAATGTCTAGACTTGAAGTTCAGTTGAGTGTACAGACTTCACCAATGAATCACTCACTGTACAGACTTACTATAGCAGTCTGATGTACAGACTTTGATGAACAGTCCAATGTATGGACATTGAAATCGAAGACCAATGTGCAGACTTGACAGTGAAGACTAGTGTGCAGACTTCAAGTTTAACTGTGGATGTACAGACTTGAAGAATAAGCCAGTGTATAGACTTGAAGATTGAAAGCGATGTACAGACTTTGATGACCAACACCAATGTATAGACTTAGGAGCATAAGACACGGCTGTACAGACTTCGCCTAAGACGCTGTACACACTTAGCCTAAGACAATGCATAGGCTTGAACGAGAGTCCAATGTATAGACTTGCATGATGCACAATTACACAGTCCAGTGTATAGACTTTGCTACCCAGACATGATATATGCAGAGACATGATATCTGACAGAATGCAATGCACATATATAAAGAGCAAATGCCATCAATGCTAGACATCATCATTCATGTTGCTATCAATATGCAGAATGCTCAAGAATAATAATGCATAGAAATGCACTTATAGTGTGAGACATCATCAAAATCATAGGGACACAACACCCTTGACTAGGGTAAAGGGGTTGAATGGGTAGGTAGTCTACCTTTGAAAATTTTAACCCCTTGTCTCCCATGTGGTCAATTTGCATTCAACCCTTCTAGATGGCCACCTAGGATGGTTGACCAGCCCCACAAGGATGGCATGGACCAATGGAAAAGGGGTGAGGGACCCCTAGCTGGACGTACTATATATTTGCACAAAAACCCACACAATCTTAGGGAATGATGCATTGGCTTACAAAGCCTTACAATTGCGCATATGCTTTCCCATGGATATAAAAATAAACTAAATGACATAAATGCAAAATAAAATGTACATGCTCGGCGTCGATTCCCATCAACTCTCCCCGGGTGGGAGGAACTCTACCCCGTCGAGTAAGGGGTGCGACTGCTCGAGTACTCCGGCGGATCCGTCACCGTGCCAAGTAACGCGGGTATGCTCCACTCCAAGTGGCTATCACCTGCTCATTCTGTATATACTCGATATGCACAAGCTGCTATGGGCTAGAGGTGGACACTCCGAGTGGGGCACTCTCAAAAGGGGAGGTGGCGGCTTGAAGACTCACTAGGAATCACCGCTGAGTCCCTGTAGGTGACTAGATCCGGGTGTACATATAGAACCGATCCCAACTTATCGAGCGAGTCCACTCGCCTCTCACTCATAAGAGACCGTCAACGAGCTTGCACAAGACACATGCAGACTCTCCAAGCACTAACACACGTATGCAAACCACACAAACAATCGACACAAAGAAAACACACTGACTCATGCATGACTCTAGACAAACCTATTGTTAGTCCGACCTATACAGGGGTGACGGTGGACCATAACACCCGAACGTATGCCATGCATGCATCTGACGTAACCGGTGGTTGACATCATGCGGAAATCCTAGACCTCCTAAGGTGGGCCATGCATGCATATGGGATGTGGATGTGGGAGGGCTAAGAGTATCTCCCCTAGATGATGGTGTATCTTGTAAGTGTACGGGCTTGGTGGGCATAGACGACCCGGCCCGTGGGGAAGGGGTGTGGTAGCGGACTCCCTCGAAGAAGTTAAGTGAATATGAAGGATCTAGGGGTCCACTAGGGAAGGGTTCAAAGGGATCAAAGAAGGTATGACCCCTTGTGGTGGGTTCCCATAAGTCACGGTCCTACGTGTAGAAGTTTTGAAGGTGTGGATAGTCACCTTCTTGCATTGTGACGGGTGGGACGGGAATCGTAGGCAAGAAGTATGATTCCTCCCTCGGACAAAAGGGTATGAATTCAGACTCGGCTGGTAAGGGGAGGAATAAGAGGACCTCCGTGGTGACATAACCCACGGTGCACTCGGAGGTAATAGACCCTAAGGCCGGGTGAGTGAAGCTAAGACTAGCGGGTGTGGTATGGAAGGAGTTGACCGGCACTAAAGGTAGGGTGGGGTCCATGGATAGAAAGAGAGGTGGGACCAAGCCTTCCTTGAGCCATCTAAGAAGTGGCTCGACTATATAAAGAGTACCCGTTAGAAATACGGGTGGCTCGGGCTTTGGTAGTTCCAAATGAGATGGTTCTGAATCAAGTTCGGAAATAGAGAGTGATGACATTGGAGCTCTCATGGATAAGGAAGGAATGTCCTTCTCGTGGTGAAGGGGTCCTTGGGGTGGCTCCGAGAACAACCAATCTACCCCGATAGTAAACCGATCTAGGCTAGTACTAAACCGATCTAGGCTTGTACTAAACCTTTGCACTTGTCCCATCATGGCTTGGAACATTGCGCCCACTTCATCGGGACTATAGGCTCGGGATGCGGCCATGGTTGCAAAGATGGGGTTGGGTCCCCTAGGAATGGAGATGAAAGACCATTTTTTTAAGTAAAATGTTATGCTAACTAATGCACCTAGACTGAACCAAAACTCAGTACGTGGTGGAGTTAATCGATCCGAAGATCACTCGCGCAAGTGTGCGGCCTTCCCGATAGGCGTAGCCTAACGTTCGGACAACACCTTTTGATATATCGGGTTATTGGGATGCAATGCAAAAGACACACTTTTTTTTTTGTTTTAAAATAATTATGACCCTAAACATGACTTAGACAATGACTAATGACTAGACGTAAATGACACTTTTTTTGACACCTTAGACTCAAACTCGCTCTGATACCAAATTGATGCGGGACGGACCACGGACTCGACTCCAAAATGATATGCAACCCTCGGACTCTAGACGAGCTCGTGATTGTTCCTTAGCGAGGGAAGCGTCGGACGTGCGCGGTTGAGAAACCAGCAATGAGCTAGGGTGGTCGGCTCTCTTTTGTGCCCAGATCGGGTCACGGGACGGTCACGCTCTCTCTCGCAGCAGCGGTAATAAACTATATATAACAAGCTAGATATCCCTACACATGCTCTCTAGCAGCAGCATAAAGATGTATATACGAAAGAAAGTAAATGCCGAATAAGGGAGCGAAAACGATACCTCCACGCTCTCGACGTGGGGACGACGGACCCGGCCGAACTCGTACTCCCGGGGTAGTTAATACACGAATATTACAGTAATGAATTATGGCCCACTCCACTCAGGGAGGTAAAGGGCGACACAATGGGGTCTGGGAGGACCGATTTTGGGTTGATGGGCGGCTTCTCGCGTAGCTTCGGCAGCACCCGAACTCGTGACGGTGGGGCCCACGTGCTGTCCGGAGGGACCGTGTGGGACCGGGGCGGCACCAATACAGTGGGGACACCTGGAGGGGTGCTCCCAAGGATGGAGGTGCACTGGTTCACCGGCCGGAGGCCGAGCGACTCCGATTGGCACCGGTCGGAAAAGCCGGCCACGGATCTGTTGTTTCGGTTTTTCAACACGCGACCCGACAAAATCGCTTGCTGCGACCAGCACCGATGTCAAAATACGACGAAACTGGCGCCGTTGGAAAGCTGCTTCGAAATCCTTCAAGATAGGACTAGAGGGAGATGTTGGATCTTCACGGATCTGGGCCTTAACTATTTTTGAAGCTACTGTTATACAGTACCTGAACCCTCAGATCAACAGGGAACTTTCCTGTGGATTGCCTTTGACCGTGAAGTAGACGTCCGAATCTAAAGTTGGGTTCTTCAGAAAAGTTGTAGGAAATCAAAAGAGGAAACCAGGACTATTTTTAGATCTGGAACATATGGTGGCCTGGATTTTCTAGGGAGTTTACACTGAACTGTGGTCGGATCTAGACTGATGCAGACAGAACTGTAGATGAGTTGGGACAGGAATTTCTAAAAATATGAAACGAACTTTCTAAATTCCACGAAAATTTGGAGAGTAGAGGAGGGTGGACAGAACTCCCAGTAAAATTAGGGGCTCCAAGAAAAATCAAAAGGTGGTCGGGAAATGGAAAATTCAGGGAAACTATCACTGTAGATAGAGATCTGGCAGAACTAGAATGACAGTTTGAACGAAAATGGAAAAATACCAAATGAAGGAAATATGACTTGAATTTTTTTGTGACGATAAGGGTGCGAGAGATGAACCACTCCTGAAAATTTCAGCTCCAGATAAAGAGGGAGGTGGGAGCAGAAATTCGTGGAAGTTGCCTCTGTCCAGGATGGACAGATTACCAAAGACGGCTTCGCGGCGGCTCGATGACGGCACGAACGGCGGCGGCGGCGGCACCGATGAACTCATAGATTGAGGGGGAGGAGATAGAGGTGATCCACTCTAGAAATGGGGGTTGGGAAAGAGGAAAACCAGAGGGAGAGAGCTGGGGGCACAAGGAGCTCCAAGGAACACAATGAATTTTCTTCTTTTCACTAATTTTCAATTGGAAAATACACCCTTTTATATGCTATGAATCTAATCCATTCTCCACCATTAGATCTAGGGATGGGGAGTGGATGGCCTAGATTAAGTGTGATCAACACACACACAAAATAAAATAATACAAGTGGAATGGGGCGCCCCCTTGACTAGGGTAAAGGGGTTGAATGGGTAGGTAGCCTACCTTTGAAAATTTTAACCCCTTGTCTCCCATGTGGTCAATTGGCATTCAACCCTTCTAGATGGCCACCTAGGATGGTTGACCAGCCCCACAAGGATGACATAGACCAATGGGAAAGGGGTGAGGGCCCCCTAGCTGGACCTACTACATATTTGCACAAAAACCCACACAATTCAAGGGAATGACGCATTGGCTTACAAAGCCTTACAATTGCGCATATACTTTCCCATGGATATAAAAATAAACTAAAGGATATAAATGTAAAATAAAATGTACATGCTCGGCGTCGATTCCCATCAAGATAGGCTTCGAATTTTCTTCTATTCAAATGATTCATCAAAAGTTGTTACATATGAGGGGAGTGGGGGCCTATTTATAGGCTTACATAATTCCATATGACCAAACTAACCTTGACCAAATGCACTAATGACAAGACAAGTCCAAGGGAGGGGCGCCCCTTGGCCTAGCCCACTAGTTGGGCCCAATTGACTATCAAACCGACCCATTAACCTATTAACTGACTCAAATAAAGAAAGATTACACATCTATGACTCAAATAAAATGAAAATTACATGCTACTGCTCAAAATTAAGTGATGGAGATGATGATGCGCCGATGGTGAGCAACCGGAGTCTCAAAAAAAAGATGGAGTGACTGGGGATGTCCCCATCAGATAGCCCTACCTGTTTCATTAGGAATCTCGGAGGTTGGCGTGCTTTTGAAGTGACGAACCTTGACCAGGGCCCATCTGCATAACGGTGCTTCTACTGAGGCCATACCCAGGGTGGTGTTTCAATCCTAAAAAGAAAAAGAGAATTCGAGAGGTAAGCCTAGGACAAGTATAGAAGTTTTTAGGGTTTGAGTCGTTCTCATGACAACCCTTTCAAATATTCAGTCTGTTACGCCGAGACTTTATGTCCGTCATCGAACCTTCATCCACTCTAGGCATGCATACGACCGGGCTCAAAATGTCCCGCGGGGAAACTGTACTGCCACTCTTGCCATGCCTAGTTTTACACATGTTTTCTTCTTTTTTTTTAGAGATTTGATCCTTTGAAATTTGAGCTTTTGGGATGAGCTTTTAAGTTTGCTTTGATTTGCTCCCTTCCTTTTTCTTTGCTATTCTGTTGTGGAATCAGGTCATAACGGACTGCCCCTATTTGAGACCTCCTCTTGTTAGGGTGTCTAGATCGGTTATCGCCCCCCATATTCACCTCTTGCCCCTAGATTCAGCCGAAGAGAGAAACAGACAGGGACTTTGACTTCCCCCAAGCATGGCCAAGGAGAAACAGTGTTTTCAAAAATTGGGAAACCTGGTCAGGGATGTCGTGAAGTGTGTGATTGCCGCGCTCAAGTTCTTCCTTCATGATCGAGGAAAGAGGCACCTTGCTACCGGGCCTTCATTAGCCTAACTCTAAGGAAAGAAACTGATGTGACACCACCCTTGGACCTATTTTGCAAGCATACAAGTTGGGCAGCGGACTCACACTAGCGAGCTCACTCGCTTGGCGCACATTAGTGCCCGAAGGCAACTCGGCGATGATGGAGAGGGTCCGAGGCGGGACCTTGAGGCTCCAAAGGTTGGATAGCTTGGGGAGAACCCCAAATGGGCCTGGGATGCCCAAATCATGGGCGGCCAGCACACCAATGGTGTGGGATGTAATGGTTCACTCACAACTCGCCCGCGGTGGTCACTCACGGCACTAGCAATTTAGGGCCGAGCTCTCATTCACCGTCCGACGAAACAATGGCGATAATACTATGCTAGCAATGAATTGAAACCAGCCAAGAGAAGGACTGAGGCTCACCTAGCCGGCGTGAAGACGTCGACTCCGGACGGAGACGGGGGCGAGCGGGGAGGCGTGGGTATGCACCCGCACGCCGCGTCGACGGAGCTTCAAACCTGCGACCTGAATTAATACATGAACTACACCTCTCGCAGGAGGGGGATCTTAGGGTGGGGGTTAACTGAGATTACACCCAAAACTACCTCCACACAGGGAGGGGCCTTCAGCCAGCCAAGCGGGGAGGGGGTGAGACCAACGAAAGATGAAATTGGACGCCGATGTTGATTCTGCCCACTGTATGCGCTTCTGGACAGACAGTCACTTCTCTGGACACTGCGGCCACTCCAGATTTTTGCTGAAGACAAAACCAGTGGGAACATCTTCGTAGCTGGAACGGGAAGACACAAACATTTTCTGGATTTCTTCTGGTACCTCTACTGGTCGGGGTAGGGGCTTGAACAGGGCAGCAGGTCCTCTATTCTGACAGCTTCAGGATCCTAACAGCAGGAAGCAGAGGGTGCGATGAATGCTCCCGAGCTCGGAATCAGGGTCCGTCAAAGCCTTTGGAACCGTTGACGGGTCTACTTCGAATCCGAACTAACGGGGATGCCAAATGAGGTCGGAGTAGTCCGGTGGCTTCTGAACACTGAAGGAGGGTCGGTGCAGACAAAGTGGAAGAAGAACCGCACGTTCGGGGGAGAAAATTGATAACTTTCTGGTCCAGTCTTCAAATTGAACTCTACTTCTTGGTGATGGTAGAGGACTTGAAGTAGAAGACTTTTGCTGAAGAACTCTCGATCAGATTCCCAATAGGTTCGTCGCAGAAGAGCTTCCACTCTGGCTCTAGCCTCCTGCCAGGGAAGATTCGCGCAGTCAGGGGAGAAAGGCTCTCCCGGGCAGCACCGTGCTCAGACGAAGATGAAAGCACCGTCGTTGCGAAGAGGACAGGCAGACGCTTCTAACGGTACCTCTTGGGCCTTCAGATTCGCCGGGATGTGGTCAGGGTCGCCTCTGAAAGCAGGTGATCTTCTGCAGGTCCCCAGCTTCTTGGAGGATCTATCAATGGAGGTGGGAGAGGTGATGGAGAAGAGCAAGGGAGAATGGTGGAGATGAGAGAGAGAGGGGGGCGACCCTAACCAAAGGGTGGGGTCTTGGGGGTGCCCTAGGGCTGTGTAGGGAAGGTGGATTTGAATTCAAATGGCCTAAAGAAGTGGTGGGTTGTATGGGGGAGAGGGAAGGGTGCTTGGGGAAGGGAAGAGGGTAGTTGGTGGTTGGAGGGTGGAGCAAGGATTGGAGGATTCCACCTTGGGGTTGGGGGGGAGTTAAATGAGTGTATGGGGAAGGGGGAGGGGTCTTAATGATAGGTGAATGGGGAGGAGAGAGAAAATTTCAAAATTTGGGGTGACGGGGAGAGAGAGAGGGGGGACCCCTTAGAGAGAGAGAGAGAAAGAGAGAGATAATGAGAGAGAGATCTAGAGGGATGTGGAATTTTGGATTTCAATATTCATGCCAAAGTTGTTACATATGAGAGGAGTGGGGGCCTATTTATAGGCATTGGACTTTTCTTAGGACGAAAATGACCCTGACTAAACAACTATTGATCAAACACTGCAAGGGAGGGGCGCCCCTGGGCCTAGCCCATTAGTTGGGCCCAATAGCCTAACAAACCAACATAATGACACAAGACTTTGGTAGATAACCTACTAACCTAGGTACATGACTCAAATAAAGGGAAAATTACATGATGATGACTCAAATAAAATATAAAAATTACATGACTAGACTCATAAAATTATGACGAACACAACGGCGCACGCTGATGAGCAATCCGAGCCTCAAAAAAAAGTGGAGGGGCGAGGGATGCCCCCATCAGAAACGCTTAAGATACAACCCGTTCCAAGCGTGAGACAGCTCCTCACCTTTCACGTTGACTAAGTGATATGCGTTCCCTGGATAAGCCTCTTTAATGATGAACGGCCCTTCCCAGTTATGTTACAATTTGGACCTAGGACCTCCGGACCTAATAAATTTGCATTTCAAAACCATATCACCTACTTTGAATTTGCGCTTGATTACCTTCTTTTGAAAATAACATGAAACTCTTTTGATAAACAGACACGTGATCGGCTGCATTCATCCTCTTCTCATCCAAGAGTTTCAACTGGGCGAGCAACGCCTCTCGACGTTCATCGAGATTAAGTTCCTCATCGAGCTGCACCCTTAGGGAAGGGATCAAAAATTCATATGCGAGCACCACTTCCATCCCGTAAGTGAGAGCATAGGGGGTTTGCACCGTAGGAGTACGGACGGAGGTGCGGTAAGCCCATAGAGCTTCCACTAAACATTCAGGCCAATCAGAAAATTTATGAGATTCACATATTTTCTTTATGATTTAAAGAAGGGTTTTATTAGTGGCTTCAGCTTGATCATTACCTTGAGGATAATATGGAGATGAATGATGCAATGCAATATTGAACTTCTTACAAAGGTCTCGGAGCTCTTGAGAGATGAACTAGGGTCCATTGTCGATGACGATGCTGCTTGGCACTCCAAACCGCGAAATGATATTCTTTAGGATGAAGCGGCACACCGTGGTAGCTTTGATCTCTGCGTATGTCTCTGCTTCGGCCCACTTGGTGAAGTACTCAGTGGCGGTAAGGATGAATGATTTCTGCTTAGTTTGAGAGTTGGGATCAGCGAGCGGGACAACAATGTCGAAAGCCCACATCGAGAATGGTCAAGGAGCAGAGAGAGGATGAAGAGATGAAGCTGGAGCATGGGTTTTATCAGCGTGGAGTTGGCATTTAAGACACCTCTAGACATAGAGGGAGCAATCTTCCTCTAAAGTGGGCCAATAGTAACCCTGCCTTAGGATTTTCTTCGCTAGAGCCTGGCCATTGACATGACCTCTGCACTCACTAGAATGGGCTGCTTCAACCACCTTCCAAGCCTCATCATCATCTAAGTATCTCATAAGCATTCCGTTGAGAGCGCGCCTGTATAATTCTCCAGCAATGATAGTGTACTTTGAGGTGGCTCTTCTAATAGCCTTACGCTGCTCAGCATTTGACCCTTCCGGGAATGATCCGTCTCTGCAGTACAGCTCGATTTCATGATACCATGGCAATTCTTCTTTATCCAGAATCTCCTCTAACTCAATTAAAGATACTTCCTTCAAATCTTCCTTCTCAGCCCTAGCCTCTATAGTCTTCCTAAGGTTGGCGAACCAAGGATCCTGAAAAGAAGGAGCGTCCAATCTCTGGACGATGATAGTTTTAGTGCTCCGACTGAGAGGGAAAGACAAGGAGGAGGCAAGAGATGCTAATGCATCAGCAAGAATATTCTGAGATTGAGGAGTATGGATGTAGATCAGTTTACGAAACTATCTAGCCAAAAGAGTGACCAAATCCTGATATGGCTTGAGCTTCTGGTCATGAGTGCGGTAAGTGGATAGGACTTGTCGCAGGACGAGCTGAGAATCTCCTATGATATTCAAGTAGCGCGCGCCTAAGAGATAGGCGTGCTTCAATCCAGCCAGGAGAGCCTCATACTCGGCGATGTTATTAGTAGTAGGAAAATGAAGCTGATAAGCAAAGGGAATCGTAACTCCTTCTGGAGTAAGAATAACAGTGCCTATCCCTCGGCCTTGAGAGTTGAGTGCACCACCAAAGTGCAGAGATCAAAAGGGATGATGAGTAAGAACAGAGAGATGCTCATCAGGGAAATCGTCATGAATAGAGTCCGTGCAGGGAATAGGAAGATGAGCAAGATGCTCAGTGATGGCATATCCTTTGATTACCTTCTGAGCGATGAATGTGATATCAAACTGAGAGAGGAAGCTCTGCCAGCGAGCTAACCTGCTAGAAAGGACAGACTTTTCTAGGAGATAACGAATTGGGTCCATTCTAGAGATCAACCTAACTGGGTGGGCTAGAAAGTAGTGTTTCAGCTTCTGAGCTACCCAAACTAAGGTGGCACAAGTCTTCTCCATGGTAGTGTACTTGGCCTCCGTGGGGTTAAATAACCTGGAGAGGTAATAAGCTGCCCGCTCTTTGCCTTCGTCATCTACTTGTGCCAGGACAACTCCTAGGGAGTCCTCAATGACAGAAATGTATAGGATCATGGGTTTCCCAAGGACAGGAGGTTGCAAAATCGGGGGATTGGTGAAATATTCCTTTAAGTCCTCATAGGCCTTTTGACAATCTTGATTCCATTCAAACTTGACCCCAGCCTTTAGCAATTCGTAAAACGGGCGGCACCTCTGAGAATGTTGGGATATGAATCTTCTGATAAATTACAATCGTCCGATCAATCCTCAAAGTTCTGTGATATTCTTAGGCGGAGGCATGTCCATGACGGCCTTTACTTTATTAGGATCAATCTGAATACCCCGTTTACTAACTATGAAGCCTAGCAATTTCCCTAAAGAGACTCCAAAAACACACTTCTTTGGATTCATTTTTAATTGGTACTCCCTAGCTCTCTGAAGCACCTTAGCTAGAATGGCGGGGTGTTCCTCTTTAGTTCTTGACTTCACCAAGATATCATCCACGTAAACTTCCATGTAAACATGCATCATATCGTGGAATATAGCCATCATCGCCATTTGATCAGTGGCACCCACGTTCTTCAAACCAAACGGCATGACCACAGAGCAATACGTACCCCAGGACGTAGTGAAGGAGGTTTTCTCTTGATCTTCGGGAGCGAGACGGATTTGGTTATAACCTGAATAGCCATCCATAAATGACAATGCTTCGTACCCAGCGGTGTTGTCCACCAAAACATCAATATGAGGTAGCAGGAAATCATCCTTGGGACATGCTTTGTTAAGATCCCTGAAATCAATGCAAATGCGCACCTTTACATCCTTCTAGATGACAGGGACTATATTGGCCACCCACTAGGGATATAAAATGACTCTAATAAACCTGGCCTTGTATAGCTTATCGACCTCTTCTTTTATCCTTAAGGCCATGTGGGGCTGGAATCTCCTCGATCTTTGTTTAACGGGTGTTGCCCCTTGTTTAAACACTAATCGATGTTCCACCAAGAGGGGTCAAGACCCGGCATGTCCTCGTAAGACCAGGCGAAAGAATCACTATACTCCCTTAGGACCTTGACTAAATCTTCTTCAACTTCTGAAGGGAGATTAGCGACAATAATGATGGGCATGGGGTCTTCTTCAGTCCCCAGATTAGTTTCCTTCATAGGTTCATCCACTGCTGATGATGGCTCGTCAAATCTCTTCAAACCTTGCGCATATAAATCAGTAGTGTCATCTACGTTGCTATCCTCAAGATCAACTGGGTCCTTTTCATCCATGACTTCATAGACTCTCAATCCGTCGTCACTCGACTCCCCTCCTTGCTCCTCGTCTTCTTCAATCACAATCGTCGTAGCTATAAACTCTGGGCATTGAAGAAGAGCACGGCATCGCTGAGCTAGATCCTGCAAGAACCTATCAGGAAGGATTTTGAAGGATGCGCCGGCGGGCGTGACTCAAGCAAGGAAGGGTTGAATGACCTAGAACAAGACCCTACTTCTCTAGACCTAACAGACTCTTCTACCCTAGACTCGACGGACCCTACGCCTAACCTAGGAGAGAGAAAATCTAGTGGGAAGGAAGCAGCAGGGACCTCATGCCCCTGGGAAGAGGATGGAGAGAAGATAGCGTGATCTTCCACTGAGACCTCCATTTCAAAGTTGATGTTTTTTTTTGGAGATCAGTGGAGAACACGCAACAAGATGGAGAGGAAGGCGGAGGAGGAAGCCTAAGGAGATATTTAGATGGACAGAAGATGTCGAGGAAGGGATCGGAGGAGGAGAAGAAAGGAGTGGATAGATCAACTGGTGAACAGCATGTGCATGTTCTGATAATGAGAAAATCAGTTGGCATTTCAAGGAGTAATGGATTGATCAGGATAGGAGGTAAGCGAGGTATGGATGCCAACTTTTGGAACAATGAAAACAAGCGGGAAGGAGACCAAGTGAATATGATGGGTGAGCTCCCCCTTTCCCACGAGCGGTGAACTGGCTTCTTCGGCTTATAACACACAATCCGTACCTCCTGGTTTATTTGGCAGCTTTCTTCATAAAACAACTTTTCAAATGCTTGGCTGAAATCAATCATATCGTCGACCGACCCCTTAGGCAGCAATGGTGGGCTGTCGATTGTGTAAGCTGTACTTTGTTCCTTGGGCCGACTTGGTGGTGTCTTCAAAGTGCCTGGCTGGAGAGGGCCTTTAACAAAATGCTGGCGGTAGTCCCATGTCAATGGCCCAAAGTCGCCCAAAATTGAGAGTGAAGATTCTCGATAACCGAGACCCCTCCTGTTCATCTTTTTGCTTTTAGGGACCGGCTTAGTCCACCCTTGCAGTTGTGCGCCAAGGCCTCTCCCCGGCTGATATCCCAACTTTAAGATCATATTCCACCCCTTTGAATCTCGAATCTGGGGCTTTATTTTGACGTCGATCGGCATAGTGATGGGCTTCCGTGACGCATAAGCCCATGGAAAATTCAGATCTAAAACAGAAATAACAGGCCGCGTGCTGGGCCACAGTGTTGGCAGAATCTTCTCTGAGATAGCCTTGACGGACTAGACCGTGGACATGCTCTTTACTTTAACCACCCTCCCTTGAAAAGGGAATTTGAGACACTGGTGGGCAGTGGATGGTACGGCATTGAGATTATCGATCCATGGATGACCCAAGATAGCCTTGAACATAGGGTTGATATCCAGCATATAAAATTCAATGGGCATAGTGAGAGGCCTGAGCTCAGCCTGTATAGTGACCACCATGTGACAGGCCCTCCTAGAATTATCATATGCTACAATAGTAGTCAGGGTGGGCTTGAGCAGATCTTCTGACAAGTTGCAAGCTCTTAGGGTGCTGAGAGGGCAGACATTAATAGAAGCCCCTGTATCTACCAGCGCTGCATCTATGTTGACTTTATTCAGAGTAATAGAAATGCATAGCGGCATCTATCGAGCTCCAGGGGGTGCCAGTTCAGTTTCAGAAAATGTAATTGCTGGCCCTTTAGAGATTGTGGCCAGAGCTGTTGGTAGGACATCCACTGCCATGTCTTCATTCACCATCATCTTCTGAAGGAAATTGCAGAGCGCCTCCTGGTGAAGCGTGGACCTCTTAATCAATTCCAGTATAGAAATCTTGGCTGGCACTCTATCTAGGTGATGTAGCAAATCATATTGTGTCCCGGGCAGCGGATCTACCTCCTCTTGATCAGCGGCCTGTTGCAAGGACTGGGGAATAGGTGCAGGAGCACCGGTGGAAGGATAATTCCTATAGAACAAACGCCCGCTCCATAGGGTGAGATTTTGGGCCGGCACGGCGTCAGAAGGACTCAAGATAAGCGGCGCGATGGGCCCGGCAGGGTGGGTGAGTGAAGGAGTAGAGAGCGTAGGGGCGATAGGAGTGATGGTGGAAGTAACGGGTTGCGTGGGAAGGATGACGGGTGATGTAGTGATAGGCGCGGGAGATGGTGAAGGCGTGAAGGCAAGTGGAGGAAAGATAATGGATGAAGGGTTTGACAACGGCATAGTAATGACGGCGGGGGTGATGAACAAAGGATGAGACGGAAGGACGAGTGCGGGCGCTAGTGGTGGAGTGGAGATAGGGACAGTAGCAGTGGTAGTTGGTGGTAAGATGAGTGGCGTAGCAGACGGAAGAAGGGTTTGATAGTTGGGTGTGAGGATAGTGGTAGCAGGGGGTGACAAAGGGTTGCGGTGGTTATGGTGAAGGGCCATGAGTTGCTGGATAGAATCATCATCATCATAAGACCACCCGACATCGGGAGTCGGGGGTTGGACTAAATTAACCTGAGCCGGTGCCTGCGGCTGAGGCTGCGGAGCGGGAGGATGATTGGGCATGGGGTTTTGATGAATCCCCAGATCTTGAACTGGTTACTGCTGCTACGGTGGCTGCTGCTGTGGCGGCGGTGCTTGTTGCTGCTGCACTTGCTGCCTTGGCGCTTGCCTTCTTTTCTCTTTAATTTCCATAATGACCTTGTGCATCTCGGCCCAATCTATCCGGTGTCCTTCATGTAGGTCATACACCAAGTCTCTGAACTGATAACATCCTTCAATCATATGTCTAGACTGCCTGTGAAACATACAATATTTTGTCTGATCAATGGCCGGGTTCCAGTTGGGCCGTTCCGGAGGAAGTTGGATTGCACTAACTGACATGACAGCTGATAAGATGTCCGTGAGGGTTTCAGGAAAAGGAGGGAATTGAGCTCTCTTTGGAGACGGGCGCTTGTTGTTGGTGTAGCCGTTGGGGGGAGGGACGTTGTGGTATTGCGGAGGTTGTTGAGGTTGCTGTGGAGCGGAGAAGGTATTTTATGGAGTAGCGAAGGTAGGCTAAAGGTTTTGAAGTGTGGGAAAGGCATTTTGTGGAGTGGAGAATTGGGGATTGCGTGGGGCTTGCGGGAAGTGAAATGGTGTAGATTGGTTGGGGAAAGGAAATGCAACGGCTTGCACTTGTTCGTTGGTTTGGACTCCCTCGGTGACGAGCCCCTGAGGTTTCCTATTATACTTTGGCTTTTGGGCCTCAAAAAGGGAATGGATGGGGGAATCCTTAAACTGGGTTTGAATGAATCATGCCCGGCTATAAAGTTGGTGCATATTAGAAATATCATTCATGGCCAGTATATTGCGGAATGTGGGAGTAGCATTGGAGATCAACAACTTGACCTTTTTTTCCTCCGAAATATGACCCGGCACTCGGGCGGCCACCTGCCTCCATCTGTCGGCATAAGTAGCAAAGCCTTCATATGCCTTCATATTCTCGGCCACTAAATCTGTAAAGGAATATTTCGGGCTAACCCATTCTTGAAATCTCTGAATAAATTTCTCTTTTACTACCTTGAAACTTTCGGCATCTTCTAACGGCAGAGCATAAAACCATTCCAGTGCAACTCCCTCCAAGGACCGGCGAAACAGATACGCCATGAGACGATCATCATATTGGAACGGTGCCGACTCATAGATAAAATCCCTGACATGAATGAACGGGTTGCTATTCTCGTCATACTTGCAATACGTGGGGATCTCAGACTGTGGAGGGAATCAAATATTATGAAAACTGGGAACCGTAACATCAGCTAGAGATTGTGGGCCAACCCGCTTTTGAAGGAAATCGAGTTGTTGTTGCATTGCGGCCCATTTATCAAGCAATTCCTGCTCCCGGGATGGAGTAGGTGGAATGAAAGGAGCGGACTCAAGACAAGGGGCTGAAGGATAGACAGGAGGAGGGGGAGGCCTATAAGAGGAATATTGGGCCGAGGCATGACCCGAATTAGGATAGATCTGGGCCGCCCCTGGCCGAGGGTGAGTGAAATCGGATGGGCCGACAAGAACTTGTGGCGCCAATGGCATGGACCTATAAGAATCGGCCTGGATAGGTGAAAGGATGATGGTCTTCTCTTTGTCAAGAGTTTGATGGGCCAAACCGGAGGGCTGGCCCGCCTCCAGAGTGGAAAAGTGAAGAATCTTTGGTTGGACCGAGGTGAGATCGATTGGAATGGGCTGAATCTTGGGCCCATCAACTCTAGGCTGAACAATGGAAGTATTGGACAGACCCTGTGTAGTCATGGGAGATGGGACAATGGACCCCTGCAAGGTTTGATAAATGGCCTGGAGTTGGGCCGGATCCAACTGGGCCATCATCTGAAGGACATGATTAGCGGGACTCGCGGAGGAGAGGGAGGGTTGCGCGCCTTCCATAGAGACAGAGGACGGGGGAGGGGCGGACGCCTCTCCGGACTGGAGGGAGACGACCCCGGAAGGGTCTTCTAGAAGCCCCTGAGGAAGAGACTCCACCTGGGAACGGGGAAGATTAAAGGAAGACATGCTCGACTCAAACAAGGGATTGTAGTAAGACGTGAAAGAGGAATTGCCCCTAGGAGATGACTCTAAGGAACGAAAACAACTCCACATGCAATGTAACACCTTGAAAAATGTAAACAACAAAACAACCACAAATGAGTGACTAGACCAAACTAATTCCAATATTTATGAAAACAAGAAAGGGATGAGAGGCACTCAAAGTCAACCAAGTTTTAATGATGCACCAATCTTTTACTTGTTTCTCCTTTAGAACCTTAGTGATTTTAATTAAACTGTGCTCTCCAACAATAGGTTCCTAATATGAAAGGATATTGGGACTAGGTTAACTCTAAGTGTAAACTCTCCCTTACTTATGCAACCTAGACACGGGGTGGGTAATGGTACAACCGGCCCGACGTCCGTGAGGGAATCCACGGCTCGCGGGGACTTACGGAGGTCCCTGATGCGATCACCTAGTCGACCCTAAGGAATATGGAGGCGAGAGGCTCACACACCAAGGTAGGAAATGTAACTATGATATGAATATGAATGATCATATGTGCATCGGGGTGCATGCAACTTCTAGCCTAGAAACTAGCAACCAATTATGCAAACAATGATATAGATATATGTCACAAAAATATGCCACAACAGAGGAGCAGACCAGATAGCACCCAAAAATGATAACACAGTTAAAAACTATGAAAATAACAGCAACCTCGGGATGCGTACCTGTAATTGGAGAAACGGTCTAAGATGAGACCGCCACAGAGATAAGACGGTCTATTTCTAGACCGCTTTTATGCCAGAAACGGCAGACTGTAGACCGCTAGGGAGACCAGAGAGCAGAAAAACAACAGGAGATAAAACGGAAAACTCGAGGAAAACACAAGGGCAACGGGGATGAATGAACAGAATCAGGTCAAACAGAGGCTCAGCATGATTGGCACGAGATGTCCCACCGTGATCCCTAAAAAATAAGGGTTGTTGATGTTTCTTTCCTCCTTCTCTCTCTTGTGTGAGATGTGTGAGTGTGAATGTGAATATGAATGTGAATGTGAATATGTGAGCAAGTGGTGCACTAACTCAAGCAATCAACACAAGATCAAAGCATAGGGCATGTCATCTCAAATAGTGTAAGGAATGTAAAGGGAGAAATAAAAGACACACGCCGTGGGCGTGGAGTAAGGAGATGAAATAAAACACACACCGGGGTATGGAGCAACTAACGTAAAGGAAGACAAGCAAGATGATGAACAATGACCAAAGTAAAGAATGATGTGATCACCACCAAAGTAAATAAAACAGCAAAACTGTAATAAATACCTTGGAAAGAGCCGAGTGAGACCACCAGCCATGGGAGAGAAAAAACCCAGGTGCAGTAGAAGCAAACGGTCTAGCAGACAACCGCCAGAAGATAGCAAACGGTCTTACGATAGACCGCCAGATATCTACAAATGGTCTGATGAGTGACCGCTAGAGCACCCAGAACAGTGAAGTGGAACTTGGATCTCCACCCCTCCTGGCCGGCCAGAAGAGTTGGGCCTCGTGCAATGAGTCCTGTAAACCAGCAAGAGAATATAGACACAAAGAAAAATGACCCAATAAGCCCTTGGGACTAATGTAGTATCTATAATGCAACTAAGCTAAAGTGCATAAAAGGAAGGGTGAATACCTGGGAGTTGGTGGTTTTTTAACCCCTGTGGGGCGTGAAAAAGATAGGAGGATGTTTAAAAATGTAGTGTAAGTGCAGAGAACGTGGAGAAAGAAGTGGGAATATTCTATGAAGATGCAAGAGGGAAAGACCAAAACTAAAGAAAAAGACTCAAAACTAAACCAAAGGAACTTGATACTCCCTGGACCAGAAGCTTTATGGACGTAGAAATAGCTTCTCCCTAGTTGGTACTCGCTCCAGAACGTAGCAGCACTTCATGGCAAGCTCCAGAAATCTCCTCCTCAAGCCATGAAGTCAAGGGTCCTATTTATAGGCCCTCAAACCTAAGGTTCGAGTTGGAGGGATAATGACTCGAAAATAGGCCTGAACCTAGATAAACCTTGAAGATAATACTCCCAAGAGTTCATAGAAACAAACAGAAGGTTCTAACAGCCTCTATCTAGAGAGAAATCAAGGAATCATGGACTCTAGTTCGTCCACGGCAAAGCAGAGGAAGAACAGCGGAGCAGGACTCTCTGTCTGCACTAGGGGTCTTGCGATAGACCGCAAGGGACAGGAGACGGTCAAGCGATAGACCGCTAGGCTCAGTCGTTCACAAGAAGATAAGATCAAAGAAACCCAACAGGACTCTTTGCCTCCTAGCGGTCCACCAAAAGATCGCCAACGCTCACCTAACGGTCCTACGATAGACCGCCAGGCTAGTGGACGTGGCAAAAGAGATAAAGACCGATAAATCTTCAAAATAATCCACAACTAAATCCTCATCAGTCCTTATCAAGGCCCAATAAGCTGAAAATCACGATAAATTAATGGAGCTAGGCCCAACCAAGGAGAATAACCTATAAAATAAGCCCAGAAAATGACCAAAAATGGCCCAATAAGCGATGAATAACCCAGGACATCATAAATTGATAAGGAGATGAGCCAACTCATTGGTCATAAAATGGGTGTCAACAAATATGAGTTATTCTGTCAATTTCAACTATAAACAAAAAGTTGAGTATCTTATACTGTGATTGAATAAAATTGCACATGATTACATTGAACAGTTTAAACTGATTTACATATTGTTTAAATGCAAGGATGTCAAGTGTTTCTCATGGAATTTATTGGACAAATCGATGTTGCTGAGGATTGCCTTGAAGCAACTGTGATTTTAGAATGGAGTATGAAAGACACTGCCTCGATGCAGCAAGCATCTGCCTCAACGTAGCACTGTCAAGAGATAGCGGGCGAAGCATATATGGTCAATGCAGCCAGCCACTACATCGATGCGGCACGATCAAGAGCCAGCTTGCGCAGAGTGACAAGTCGGAGCAGTTAGCCATTGCATCGACGCACTCAAGAGTGATGCATCGAGGTACTAAGCAAGATGCCTCGACACAGAATGAAGCCAGCCAAGAAAATGCCAGTGCCTTCAAAGGATACAAGGTTGATGCATCGAGGCACCAAGTGAGATGCATCGATGCAATACTAAATCAGCGAAGGGAAATGCATGCTACACTGACCTATCAGGACCAAGGAAGCTGATGTCTTAAAAGTTGCCTCGACCTGGAAGGCTGATGACTCGAGACAATGACACTCCTTCCAAGGCACATGATCACTTATTCAGTCACGAACATTCAGGTTTTAGTTCCACCTAATTCTGGACCAATCTCATCGAGAGATTCCTTTTGGTGCGAAAAGAGATGTCCACGTGGCAGAAGACTAGAGAGCTCAATGATTGGGGAATATTCTATTTACACGTGGATTAGACTGATTCACTATCTTCTTCTCCTCTAGGATACTCTGCTCTATAAATTGAGGGCACCCCCGATCGAAAGTGTGCTGTTGGGACTGCTGAAAGCTGCTAGAGCTTCTATTGTGTGAAGATCCCATCTGAAAAGAGAGCAGCGCCAGAAAAAGAGAGAGAGTAAAAAGCTCAGTCAGAAGGAAGAGAGTGAGGAGAGGATATAAGAGTAGCCAGCCGCTGAGTTCTTCAAAGTGCTTCTATGAAGCTACATTCAGTTTTTATTTCAGTTCCATTTGTTTTTCTTTTGTTCTTGGTTCTATTTTCAGTTTGATTCTTTGACCAGTTCCCTCCGAGTGTTTTGGAGGATGGGAGACTTTGTCTCTACTTGCTGTAGATGTGAAAAATGTGGATGTGTATATGCGTGCCAATCCCACAAATCACATGAATAAGCATGAAGACATATGTGCACCAATCAAGTGAATAACATGAATATGTGGCTATGTAAACATGGTAGCATGATCATACAATCAAGACAAAGGCGATAAAAGATGTAAAAGAATACCGTGATCGCCACCAAGGAATGACAACGCCAAAAGAATATAAAATACTAAGTGCGTTGTGTACCTTGGAAAAAGAGGATGATCGCGCTCAATATCAAGATGCGGGGACTATGTGGATTACCTCTCCTTGCCTTCCAGCCGGCTAGAAGGTAAGGGCCTCACTTTCCATACTTTTCTGCGAAACAAACACAAAACAAGAGGCAAAACCCATTAGAAAATGCTAAGTGTAGAAATCTGCCCAAGTGCATAAAGTAGCATGAAAGATTGAAGACAAACTTACCGGGGGAGGGTTTTTAACCCATATGGAAGAGTGCATCATGTGTCCTTTGTGATCATCGTATGCCTGTGAAACTCAAAGGGAGGTTTTATAGAACGGCTGTGAGACCTGCTCTGTTATATGGTACCGAGTGTTGGGCAGTACGAAAGGAACACATCCACAAAATGTGTGTAGCAGAGATGAGGATGTTGAGATGGATGTGTGGCAAGACTAAGAAAGATAAGATTAGGAATGAGCGCATCCGTAAGGACTTAGGGATAGCTCCAATTGATAGTAAAATGAGAGAAAATAGACTCAGGTGGTTTGGACATGTGTTTCGTCGCCCTAACTCAGCGCCGGTTAAAAGATGTGATCAAATCTTAGTGGATGCTAGCAAAAGAGCTCGAGGAAGGCCTAAAATGAGATGGTGCGATGTTATTAGGAAGGACATTAGTTCCTTGAGTTTAAATATGAATATTGCACTTGATAGAAATCTTTGGCGGAACAGGATTCATGTAGCCGACCCCAATTAATTGGGATAAGGCTCTGATGATGATGATGGAAGGGTGCAAAAATAGGTGTGTATATTGTGATGAGATTAACATGAAGAAATTGATTTAATATGCCATGATGAACATAGATAAACAATGTGCAAAAGTGCATGCCACAAGAAAAACTGTGCAAACAGTGTAAAGTGTGTGCAAAGACTGATGCAAACAATAAGGTAAACGAAGTCCAAATGGAGAGAAATTTGAGATGACAGAAGACTTGAGTGTTGTAAAGAAGCAGGAACAAGAATCACTCAAAAAGGATGTCGGGACAGAAAGTTATGACACCAGTGATTTGGCGAAAAATGCGGACTGTGCAGAAAATGCAGAACTGTGCACAAAGTGGACTCAAAGAATGATGAATATCTTACAAGATAGAACACCAAAAGAGGAAAGAGTGGATGCTATGAAAAGGTGGGAGTGTTGTGGTGAAATTAGGGCAAAAAGTAGGGTTTAAAACGGGGAAGACAGTAGTGAAAAATGGGGTGGAAAACTCAAGAAAATAAAAGGGTGCAGAACATGGGAGAAAAATGACTAAGTGTAAAAACAGAATGAAAGTGTAAAACTCAGACAAAAATATGAAGGAAGATGATGCTGTAATGAGCCCAAAACCAAGTAACACAAAGATTATACTTCCCTCTAGAGCCTGGAGTTGAAAGGACGGATCAAGAGTGCCCCACGGCTTCGCACCGGCGACGCAAACATGCCCCCGTCGTAAGAAATCTGAGTTTCAGCAAAGTGCAGAACAGTGTGGTGAAACCTCAAAAGTAGGGGCTTGGAAGAGGGGGAAAAGATATGAGAAATAAGGCAAACATATAATCAACGTGAAGCTAATACTCCCCTCTTCATGATGGAGTCGAGGGAGGATGAAAAGGATGAAGCACGACTCCGCTCCAGCTTGATGAACAGGCCCCCGTCGCGAACTTTGTAGCAGAAAATAGCAAACTGTGATTATTTGCCAAAAGTAGGGGTGAGGTTAGGAGGGCAAACGATGATAAAATCGAGCAAATAATGAATCAATGGAAAGATAATACTTCCCTCTTCATGCTAGGGTCAAAGGGTTGAGTAGAAAATCCAGCATGGCTTCGTCGTCGCCTTGAAAACATGCCACCATCGCACAGGAAATCTGGGCAGGTTTATATAGAAAAAGTGGTGAAATCCCCAACTTTCTCCCACGATTCCAAAAGATAGAGTCCACCAAATCTCGAGATCTCTGGATCATTCTCGAGATATTAGTCAAGATAAGACGTAGGAACAAACGGGACTCTTTTTGGTTGAAGATTGTGGAAGTTATGGCTCTTGGAAGAAGCCTCTGGAACCTAATCTGCAGGGTTTTTTGGTTGCACGAAAAGCAAAAAAATCTGATATTGCGGCCACGATTCCAGGAGATATAGCCCATCAAAATTTGATTTCTATGAACCAAATTAAAGATAATACAAAGGGCTAGAAGTAGGAAAAAATGGGGATCAATTTGGATAAGTATTCTAGAAGTTATGGCCGCCGCAAGATAGGCACATCGCGCAGGTTCGTGGAGATAAAGTCCAGAGTAGGCTGGACTCTTATTGGATAAATGGTCGGACGACCGACCGTTAAGGGTTAAACGGTCGTCAACCGACCGTTTGCAACAATGAACGGCCATTAGCACGACTGTTTAAGGTAGACCTTGCGCGACTTTGGAAATTCGATCATATCTCCCAAACGGTGCAGAATTAGCAAAAGTGGTAGAAGACAAAATTATAGATAACTCAAAAATGAACAACTTTAATGAAGAAAGTAAGATGATAAAATGATCATAAAAGAGAGAAAATATGGCTAGAAGAGAGAGAAAGAATATCGGGACATAGGTGAATAGTGCAGTCTGTAAAAAAATGTAAATAGCTTGAAATCGGTGCAGAACTGGACAATGACGTAGAAAAAGAAATTGTAGGGATTTGAAAGATGAACAACTTTGGTGCAGGGCACATTTTGAATAGAGGAAAGGAAGGGGGTGAAAAAGGACCGTTTTCAAGACTACGCAACGAAAGGGGGCTGAATGCTTGAGGGAAGCCAGCCTAAATGGGCCGTAAGGGGACTTTGAAAGCCGGAAGGTGACAAGATAGGCTCCAGGGCTCTATGAAATAATGATCTCCAAGGTTCAAAGGGAATGGAATAATGAAATGAGCTCGAAATCCATCCAAGAAAGGCTCCAAAATAATGGATAATTCGGGGCATCAAAATGATGAATAAGAGAAATGACTCAACTTGCGGGCTAAAAACGGGTGTCAACACTTGCGAGCGACTGGGGGTCACTCGTGGATTCCCTCTGAGATTCAGAGGAAGGGAGGTTTAACCTCCGATCCTAGCTCTGTGGACACAGGGTTAGGGGGGTTCAATTCTGTGGGTTACAGAATCAAGGAAGAGGGATTTGTCTCCCTTTGGTTTCAAGCTATGAGGCAGCACCTTGTTGCAGACTGAGTCTGCTTATCGTTATTGCATAGTGCAAGGAATCCTCGCTCAGGGTGAGCGATGGGTGGACGTAGATTGCGGTTGGCAATTGAACCACCTAAAAATCTTTGTGCCGTTCTTGTGGTTTGTCTTGTTGAATCGCCTCTTGATTGTAATATCTCTGTAGCCAAACGGTATATCAAAAGACTCAGCTAGAAGGGTAGGTTAGGCCTACCTGGACCGTTGCTTTCTTGCGTGAGGAGACCTTCGTGTCCAACCTCCGCCTCTTCTCTGGCTGCATGATGAAATTACTTTAGTCTCTAGATCTAACTGAGTAAAGAGTGCTTGCTATTCAGTCCTTGATTGTCTGCCCTTCACCTGTTCAATCGATTGTCTACGTTTAGTTCTTGCGTTGTTCTTGCTCATTTCACTCGTTAAAATTGTTTTGGTTGTGTGTGCCGCTGTGTTTTGCCACTGCTCGGAAGTCTGATTGAAAATTTTGTAATCTCTGTTTGCAATAGGCGATCTATTCAATCCCCCCCCCTTTCTAGATCACCTCCTTCTTTTCTATCAGGGGTTACCTTAACTGCCAGTTTACCCAAAGCGTGATGTCATTGTTGACCCATAGGGAGAGGGCGACGATCAATGAGATTCGCTGGGAGCCGATCATGAAGGCAGACTTGGAGCTGACCCGTTCTCTTTTGAGGTTGCTGGGGCTGAGCCCCCCTCTCCCTGTCGGTAGGACTTTGATAGGGTTTAGTGCTTAGGGTTGTAGCCATCTAGACCGTAGTTTAATGGACTGTGCTTGCTATTGCATGGTTCATAGAATCACCTCTGGGGGTAGGGTTGGTCCATCCCGAGCTCCACTTCAAGACACTCGAGCTAGAGTCGTCAGATACTTGTCCTCGAGACCACCAGGTGTAGCTCGAGGCCTCTCAAGTTCCTCTGACCATTCTACGAGCTTCTATGATTGGCATCAGAACCCCTCAGGCTGCCGGGCATTCTTAGGAGGCGGTGCTAGTCAGAGTGCCATTGACATCCCTATCGCTCACCTTATGTTGTCTCTGCTATCGCCCGTTAGTCGTAGGAGATTACAAGGAGTCATTCGCTTTGCCTGTGCCTTCCTTGCCTCCTCATTCGCCAGTCATTGTCCCCAACCACTTACTGAGCCCAGACGTGCTGGAGCCACCAAGCACAAGTGGGTCACCAATAATGTTAGGGGAGAAGCCCAGAGGTCTGAGCTTGGAGGACATGATGGCGTGGGAGTGGCAGAAAGTGAAGAAGCCAAGGGCGTCTGCGTCTCTTCTTGAGTAGCCATTAGTAGAGCCCATGGTCGTGGCGTTGTCCCCTCCTCCTGCTCACTGGTCGTCAACTCCCCACGGGTGATAACCCCACATGGGTACAAGGCGCCTCCCCTTGTGGGCGGGCACACTGCCCTCGCAATGACCCATGACCTGATGGGAGGGGGTTGCGGCCGGAGGACCGAGGGGGCCTGGAGGCTTCGTTGGTTGCTAACAAGTGGTTCCAAGTGGCTGGGCAGGTGGTCGAGACTGCCCACTTCTTCGCCCTCCTCAAAAACTACCATCGGATTCTTAATGTAGACGAGTCCAAGGTAGAGAAGATGTGGGAGGAGTTGCGTCGCCGGTCGCAGGAGTGTGAGGAAGAGAAGCAGACCCTCCAGAAGCACTCCGACTCCATGGTTAAGATGAGGGAGGTGGCCGAGAGGTAGCTGGCGACTGCTCGGGAAGAGCAGAAACGGGCGAAGGTGGCGTGGAGCGCCACGGAGGTGAGGGGGCGGCAGCCGAGTCAAAGCTCGCCGTCATGGAGGTGAGGGTGAAGGCGGCGGCCGCTGAGGGGTCGGTGGCATCTAAGGCCCTAGAGGTGGTGGAGGCCAAGGTGGCAGTGGTGGAGGAAGCGGTAGTGACTACCGTTGAGTGGTACAGGGTGTCCTCGGCATACACCGAGGAGGTCAACGATGTGGCCGACACCATCTTCTACTCGACGAGGGAGGTCTGGTTCCATGATGGGTGGGCTACCGCTCTGAAGGCCATCGTTGAGGCCACTGGTGCTCCAGTGCCCGAGCTCTAACCCCCCGCTGTTCTCTACGAGGTGAGGCCCAAGGAGGAGGAGGAAGAATGGGAGGTGGCTGCTCCAGATGCGGCTGGCGAAGGGGTGACAGAGGCCACAGAGGTCCCCCAAGCTGCAACTGGTGAGCTAATGGTCATCCTTGATAGCCCCCAAGTGTACGGTGTGGCCACTTGAGAGCCAACGCCTTCTACCGCAGAGTTCGAGTGTCCCATCGACGGTTGAGGATGGGCCTGTGACCGATGCCGCGTACTCGTTGTCTTCTTTTCTTTTCTTTTTTTTCTTTTGGAGGGGCACGTCCAAATAGGCATGCCCATAAATGTAAATTTGCCTTGAATAATGGAAATCGAACTCCCTTGTGTCCACTATGCCTTGACTTCTCTCCTTCACATGGTCTTCGGGGCTTCGGGATTGATACACCTTTGGTTGGCTTCAGCAATCCCTAGGCGTCCTAGTTCCCGATCGATCACATCGGCGCCAGTGGAGTTGCAAAGGGAGTCACCTCATAACTCGTTGTGGGGCTTGAGGCCAGTGCGTCTGTTCCTGTAGACATCTGTGAAGAAAATGCCATGAAACCCTCACCGGCTCACGAATGCGCCAACGAGCCTCATCGCGCCACCACGCCTCGATCCTCGACCCATCCTCGCGCTCCTTGCCCTCACGCCATCCCTGCCTCGCCCACCATCACCCTCGTCGGCCGCCCGGAGGAGAGGGGGAGAGAAAGAGAAGAGAGAGTGAGAAAGGGAGAATGAGAGAAAGAGATGGGGTGGGGGGTTATTAATGGAATTGCCCAAAAATTCCAAAAATTCAGAAAAATATGAAAAAATCACCTTCGCGATCCTTAGGAAGAGCACAACGCACCAGTATTATCCCGGAGTCGGAGAACGTAACGGTTCACCCTGCACAGAGTTCCGAAGGCACATCAGGGAAAAACACGCATAAAGCACAAAACACACTCCAGGACCCACGAAAATGATCTGACGTGCATAGTGGACACAAGACGGGAGGTCTTCCCCTATACCGGTGGTTAACAGAAGACCTTTGCCTAAAGAGGATCATTACCTACATCAACCAACAGATAAAGTAGGGCACCCATCGGCAGACCGTCCACACGGCTTGCCCCATCCCTCAAGCTCCCAAAAATAGCAACCTTCGAGCAGCGAAAGGCATCAACGTCACCGTCAGTCGGCCTCGGCCAATCTCAGGAAGACACCCTGCTACTCTCTACATCCCCTATACGCACAGGCTTTTGACGCCCTCGAGCGGGGTGAAGAGAGAAGAGGAAGAAGGAGGAGGAGTGGGGGGTTCGAAGGTACCCACGTCCACTCCTATAAAGGGGACGCTTGTCCAAAAGAGAAAAAGCTTGGAGAGTTCGAAGGAGGGATCAAAAACAAAGAGGAGAGTTGTTTGCACCTACATTGCAGAGTGAAGACAAGAAGCATAGTGAGGGAGAGCAGAGGAAGAGAGGTGAGGTTTAGGGGGGAGGAGTCAATACTCCGTCTCCCCCCCCCCACTGTTGTATTTTCTTTGTTTCAGCTATGTTTTCCCTTTTCACTACAATGTCTATCTCCCTTGTACCTGTTGCTCCTACTGTGAATAAAAGAAGTTCAGTCGTGGCAAATGTTGTGGGCTTGATCTTGGCCTCCCTTTTGTCTTAGGCATGGCTCTCTATTTCCCTTTTGCCTGGTCCTGGGCATTTTATTTTGGTGTAACTTCGAACGATTTTCTTTCCGAAAACCGGATTTTCTGATCACTCCGAGCTCCCAGGAACTTGCTTCTTCATAGTATGGTCCCTGAGAAACCCCGTCTAGAGAGTGAACAACAACAGCCGCCTGTCCGGCCACATGATAAACCAAGGTCCCAGAATTTCAGAAATTACTACCCGTGGGTCATCGGGGCCCCTTGTAGGTAAGTCCTCGGGTTTCCATGCCCAACCCGAGCCTTAGGGTAGCTGTCCTCAGCTTACCCGACGATTTTCGAGGTCATCTTGGATCCCTCCATGGGCGGATCTCTCTTTCACACCCCATGAACCCCGGGTCTGGGGGAGATGCTATCGGATTTTTGCCGAAAACTTGAACTAATGGCTGAACAAAGAAATAATAATAAGCATGGCGGGGCGGCGATAAAAAAATATGGGAATGGCAATGATGACAAAGGGGCTCTCTATTGATCCTCCCACAAACAGAAATAAAAAGTTCCCTTCAGTCACTGTGAATCTGGACCCTCATTAGCTGAGAGCAGAGCTTCTCTGCATTTCTGAATTTAAATGCACATTGACCATCCCATTTTCATACGCATTAAGTAACGGCATCACCCCATGCATAAGTTTGTACAAAAATCTCTGCAAACCTCATGCATACATCAAACTACATATGCATTTCTTGCTGCATCTTCATGAACAAACACTAAAAAATGGGGAGCTCCATGGGTTCATCTCAAACAAAAAAAAAGATAAGCATATCTTGTGCATCGAGTCATATGCATTATAAGTGCATAACAAACCCCACACACATGTAGAATAAATCCCCACACATGGCATAGCTTCCTTAGAGAAGAGCCCATGCTTTAAACACATCACTCTATCATATGGCCCCCTTTAAGTGGAATAACAAGAAATAGCCTGAAAACCAAAAATCTGTCCAATGAACTAAAATAAAGAAGAGCCTAAGGCTCTGTGCGATGAGGGGTTGACCCATAGGGTCGACCCATCCCTCGCCAGGCTCTGCCTGGCGAGCACCTGCCACCCCTGCGTCGATGCAGGGGGTGGTCCAGGTCGACGTAGCCCCAGCCCCCACCAGTGAGGAGCAGTAGTGCATCGATGCACCCTCGTTCCCGCGTCGACGTAGCCCTGTTCAAAAAAAAATAAACAAAAGTAAAAAAAAGAGAGAGAGGGACGGGAGTGGTCATCCAGCGGCGATTCTCGCGTCGGATCGCCCCCTCCTTCTCACGCCGATTCACCCCTTCCCCCATTAAAATAAAATAAAACAAAACCAAAAACAAAAGAGGGGCAGGAGAGGTGATCCGGCGACAGTCTACGCATCGGATCACCCCCTTCTCTCTCTCATCTCTCTCTCTCTCACCCGCGCCGATTCACCCTCTCCCATAAAAAAAACAAAGAAATGGGGAGTGATCCAACGACAGTGCTGCCCGCCGAATCATCACCCCCCCTCCCTTGTTTTGAGATTAAAAAAAGAGAGAAAGCAAAAAAAAAAGAAAACAAAGAGAAACAATAAAACAACAAAACAAGACAACAACAAAAAGTGATGAATGATCAAACAAAAAAAAATAACAACAAAAAATGACCAAATAATTGATGATCAAAGAATAACAAAAATTGTAATAATACTAATAAGTGAACAATAATAATAATTGGGCAACAATATGCACATGGTTACATAAAAATGAACGCATGCATCTAAATAAAATTAGATAATCGAACAAAAAAACATAATATAAGTGTCCGCTCCGAAACCCCCGCTCCCCCAGACCCGGTGTGAAGGAAATATCAATGGCGCCTCGATAAGGTAGGTTTGGACCTCGGGGGCCACCCCGATGTGGCCATGACCCTGGTATTACCCTGGGCCGATAGCTCATTAAATATGACCTCCCGTTTCCACTGGGATCTAATCTCGCACTCTTATTAAACTTGCCGTATGCAGACATTGGTGGGGGTTTTATCTTTATCTTCGTCACGCTTTCAATATGGACTCCCGTCTGAATATGAAATGGTCGATAAGCGACCAACATGATTTGAATGTTTACACCCCACCGAGGGGCATTCTAACGTAGTTCAAGATTTCATTATCTCATTTCGTTAATACTAATTTCAAGCCATAGGGCCCCTTTTCCTGGTGACTAATCAAGAGTTTTCTCCCCTCCATGGAGATGTAATTAACGTCGTGACATTTATGGCGCGGTGGGTTCTGGTCCCGACACGATATCCACTATCGTCTGATCAGTCAGATGGTGCACACCAGTGGCTTCTTCAAAGCTCGAATAAATCGTCACTTTGTGACTGACACGCCCACGCACTAAATAAAATAAATGAACAAATGAATAAACAAGACGAAATCCTGAAAGTGCATCCACAAGTCAGGCACACCCGGTGGGATAGAACTTCCCTTCATCTTCTCGCCAGGATTAGGGGCCCAATGGCCTCTTCTTAAAATTCTAACTATTTAATCTGATCTTGCAGATTGCATTCCGACAACTACGATGGCGGTGACATTTGGACCCTTTGTTGTCGCGAGCCATGCCGAACATGGTTTTTTGGCGGTGCCGACTAAGTTCGGCGATTTTCCTCCTATCGTGGACTTCCCAACTTCCTAGGGGTTGCCTTCGTGGAGCTCTTGGCCACCCAAGAGATGAAGCCAGAAGCCTCCAATGCCGCAGAGGCACCAAGGACAACAAAGGTGGTTGGTTGTCACATCTACCACACTGACTCCCGCGCCTCAAGTAGCCAGAGGCGCACCCCAGCTACCAGTAGGGTGGCCAAGAATAATGCCAATACACTACGAAGCCGGCTATCCACCTCGGGCAAGTCCATGCTCAGCGGAGGCGTCCGAGTATTCTTGAATGGCCAACAGGCTAGGATTACACCCGACAGGGTGACTTCAATAGTGTCGGTGCGCAATTCCTTCCAAGCATTGGCCCAAATCATGTTGGACCATTTCTAGTCCAAGACAAAGGGCGGGTTGGCCCCAAAGCCAACCAGATACAAGCAAATTTGGGTGCCCAAACAAGCATGGGCCCCGATTTTAGCTCCACTAAGGCCTATCATGGCTAGTGGACCCACAAGAAGAAGAGAAGAACAAGAAGAAAAGACCGAGATGTCGGTCCAGCCGCGTCTTGAACCAGCATCCGGGAGCTGCGTTCTACGGGTAAACATCTACCTGTATGATGAGAAGCATGGCGGGGCGACCGGACAAGGCCGCCGCACCTAGAAGTCTCCGGGACAAGTCAGAGTGCCACGATATGTGATACTCCCTGCTAAAGGGCAAAATGATACTATTCAAGCCATCTGGGGGCACTCCCACGGCCCTTCTCTGGGGATGCGGTGACCCTTAGAAGCTATGAGCGTCACGGAAAAAGGCCGGGAGCGACGAGCTGACCGGGAAGAAATGAAAGATGCCGGCTCGGACTGCTACGGTCCACTCCTCTACGAGGAAGCTACGTCAAGGATTTCGGTGTTCACTAGACTAACCTTCCCTGGTCATCCAACCAAGAAGGTGATTCAAAGAAGCAAGCCACTCCAGGTCTTTACATGCAACATGGATGGAGTGGCTGGCCACTATGTGACTCTGCAGGAAGATCATGATGAGATGACCAGGCTCGCTGGAGGGCCGGATCCTACTACCAGAATAGGGGAGACTATAGTTAAGACAACATAAGCCCGCGTTAAAGAAACCGATGTGGATCCTATCACGATGACTGTAAATGTGATCACCGCCAAGGATGACGGCAAAGGACCAACACATTCTCCAGATGTTTCGCCAGCAGCAAGAGGCCAAGGTCCTAGCTCCTCCATGCTCGATCCGACCGTGATGATGATGCTCTGAAATTATCAACAGGAAGTTGAGATGTTAAAAAGGTAACTCAACGAGCTGAGCATGAATCATGCGGCCTCGAAACAAGTCGAGGTCCCTCCTGAAACCTCACAGCGAGGTGATGATGAAGTTGAAGCTTCCCCTCTAATGATGGCTTCTCAATTGGCACATGATTACACTGGGGGCATGACCCTGATACCGTAGCTTGCTCCTCAGCATCAGGAGATTGCCACTACACCTCAAGCAACGCTGCCGATGACGCC
Organism: Amorphophallus konjac; assembly: GCA_022559845.1. NCBI lineage: Eukaryota > Viridiplantae > Streptophyta > Magnoliopsida > Alismatales > Araceae > Amorphophallus > Amorphophallus konjac. The sequence continues at coordinate 153,417,635 of CM040128.1, forward strand.
ACAGATGTAGCAAGCTCACTTCTGCCCAGGCCTAGTCGACCTGACGATGATGAATAAAATGATGATAGAACATATGATCGAGAGGAAGACTATAGTTCATTTGATGTATACAAGGTGTCATACCCGGTCCACCATGCTGCCAAAAGGCTACCTCCTGGCATCAACAAGCTGCCAAAATTTGATAAATTTGACGGGCAAGGATCGCCCAAAGAACACATAGTCTACTACATTAATGTGATGGGCGATCTGGCCACGGACGATCCTATCTACTAAAGTTCTTCGGATCCTCCCTCACGGGTCTCGCGCTCAAGTGGTACTCGAACCTGCCAGCTGAGTCTATTAACGACTGGCCAGATATGCAACGGAAATTTTGGGAACGGTTCCATGTTACCGAAAGGGAGGTCACTGTGGCCGAACTATATGCCACCAAGTAGAAGAATGATGAAATGGCCTTAGAGTACATTAAAATATGATGGAATCTCAGCATGAGATGCAAGTGCCCGCCCCATCAAGAAGACACAGTGCAGATCTGTAAACAAAATCTGAAGAAGGAAGTCTTAGAAAAGACGATCGGGGTCGAAATTAGGTCCTTTGACCGATTAAATAATGTGGTGGCATAAATTGAAGCATTCCTCTTCAAATACTCCTCTGCCCCCGCTATCTCAAGACAGAGGGCTAGACCAGCAGATAAAAGGCCCGCGCCTGAGGAGATTCATGCAGTCGACTTCAAGGCGTTCAAGTAGCAAAAAGAGAAAGGGGTTGCCCACCCTCCTCCCACCAAATCGGCTGAACGACAGGAAGGCTCCTCCTTGCGAGCCAGGATGAGTAAGCTCTACTCCTTTCCTAAGGAGAGAACTCGGGTCCTGTTTGAATGGGCAGCCCAATACAACAAAATTACTCTTCTGGACCCGAAGAGACCCGGTGATGCCAGAAGAAAGAATGATCCTCGATTCTGCCCATATCACCAGGCGCTCGGGCACCCCATTGAAGATTGTTATGTGTTTAAAGATACTATTGAAAGCCTAATTAGGAAGGGGGAGCTCCAGATGGGCGAACATAAGGTGGATCCTCCACGCCCTCATGAACTGCCCGACCTTAAGAGAGCAGTCAACATGGTATCTATATACCAGCAGTTCCCTGAAGAGGTGTTGGAAGCTTGTACAACCCACACCTATGCATACGTCCCACGGGAACACTTTGAATTCCCGGACCTGATACAAGATGCAAAAAAGAAATCGGGAGTGCCAAGAGCACCAGACGACCCGCGGTGGGGGTAGATGCTGGCCACAAAGGGGATGAGGAAGAAGAAGTTAAACGATAGAAGAAGAGGCATTGTTCTTTCTTACAATATGATGTCGGCTCTGCCCGACGCGAGCCAAGCTGATGAAGAAAAAAATGAAGAAATATGCCTTCCACCTCCTGACAAGGAGGCATGTTATCACACCCCTCCTCCACGTGAGGGTACGGGGGTAGAAATGTCAGCCTATGAGGGACGAGATGTTTACGGTGATGATGATAAGATGTCACTGGTCCCACCTATAATCAAGGCGGAAGGTAGCACTACAGGCCCTTCCCAGCCTAACCCTGCTGTGGCAGTAGAGCTATATCAAAGGATGCAAGAAGTTGAAGTGCTAAGAACAAAATTAAACCAGATGGGCTTATACCTGGCTATACCCAGGCAGGATGGGCCCTCATTTGAGGCTTCGTAGGGTGGTGCTGAGCCACTCGAAGCCTCACCGCAGCCAACTATGCCCCGAATAGTACATGATTATGCTGGGGGCACTCCCTTCCAACCGCTACAGCATACACCTTCGGCGCATCCTTCGACTTCCTGGAGACGTCAAGGGCCAGATACGAAACCTCATACAACACCATGGATAAACCCGCTCCTATAATCAGCTGACTCGCACCCGAGTTTGATAGCTTCGGTGGTGATGAATAAGTCAAGGGTGGAGCGAGCATCTAAAATGAAGCCGGCCGAGGGAGAAGTCACCGAGGCCGAATTACAAATGACCAAGCAAAGAGATGATGAGTCTGCCCTAGACTACATAAGAAGATGGAGAGACCTCCGTGAGAGATGCAGGCATCCACCAAGTTATGAGGAAGCCGTTCAAATTTGCAAAAGAAACCTGAAGAATGAAATCCTACAAAGGGTGATGGGCATTGAAGTCAAAACCTTTGAATAGCTAAATGATTTGGTGGCCGATATTGAGGCCTTCCTGGTAAAATATTGCTCGGCTACTGCTGCCTCAGGTCGGAAGAATGAAGCGGCTGACAAGCATCCGGCACAAGAAGAGATCTGCATCTCAGATTTTAAGGCCTTCGGGCTACAACATAAAAAAAGCAAAATAGGCAGCTGGGGCTTCTTCCACCAAGCCTGCCAAACAAGGACCCTCATTAAGTGACAAAATGGAGAAACCCTACTCCTTCCCAAAAGATAAAACTCGGAGCCTCTTCAAGTGGACCCAAGAATACGGCAGAGTTATGCTCTCAAATCCGAAGGGACCAAGCGATGTCAAAAGAAGGGATGACCACCAATTCTGCTTTTATCATCAAAGGTTGGGGCATTCCATTGAAGATTGTTACGTATTCAAGGACGTCATCAAAGGCCTGATCAAGAAAGGTGAATTACAAATGGGTGAGTATAGGGTGCATCCACCTCACTCTCATCAGATGCCCGACTTTAAGAAGGCGGCCAGCATGGCCTCGATATGTCAGCCAAAAGACCATGCGCTCTAAAGGTGTAGCACCCCAAGAATTTATTTGGATTTTTTGAGAATTAAATAGAATTAATTAACCTTAAAATAAGCTAATTATTGATTTAATGGGTTATTTAACATTTATTTAAAGGCCCAATTACTTGTAGAGTTTTCCCCTACATCCAGTCGTGCTCTCAAAGAGATGTCATGGTGCCTCCACACTCGGTTGATCTTCTTGAGTTGCTTCTTGTCCCCCTCGGGTCCTAAAAGGTGCCTGACAATCAAAGCTTCATTCAAGGCAGGCCTTGGAATCTATCTAGGCATTCCCACCTGGCGATGACAACGGTGAGCCTGGTACAACACAATGTCTCGGGCCTTGACTAACTACAGCTCCCAGTCTAAAGAGTCGCGGATCCAAAACTCTGAGTGTCGGTGCATCATCAGAACAAAGACAAACTGCTCTTCGGGCAGAAAATTCAGGTAGTCTTGCCAATCATCTCAGGTCTTCAGATGCGCGGTCAAACACTTTACTTGATTCTCAGGACCAAAGATGGCCCTTATTGGATATAGAGCACTCTTCTCGAAGATGTGGGAAGTGGTGAGCACTAGTGTCGTCAAAGTCAAAGCACAGGTGTACTTCCATCTATAACTGCAGTAGGTAGAGGCTCCCCATGGCGCTACCTCCCATGCTCATTTGAGTCAACCCACAGTATAAGTGAGCAAGCACCGCCTGGGAGAGGGAATACCCTTGCCACATGAGAGATAGTGGCCCCACGCTGTCTCGTGTCAGCACCTCCCCTGATGTTGGGAAGAGCAATGCCCCATCGAGGCACAAAGTTAGTCCCTACATCAACCTTATGGCACTGGCTGATTTGTCTTTAATCTGGTCCAATATCCACCGAGCTAAGCGGTCAACTAGGATCCCATGTGGATCAGTCATCCGACAAACTTCCCGTTTGTCACATACGATGTCGGTCAAGATCTCCTCCCACGGAGGGAGGTCCAACAAATCTCCCGCATCTAAGTCGCTCCATTGGAAGAGGAAATCAATTTCCTCCAACAGCATAGAAGCTTCAAATTTTGGGAATATGAAGGTGTGGGTCCTTGGATGCCATAGCTGCAGAAGCGCGTCGAGGGCTTCCCAATTCTATTTCATATTGTTAAATTACTTTTCCATGACGACTAGGCACGTCAGGTGCCACTGATGCATCAGGACTCTCATGTCAGGAGTGATGGCCCCCATCAAGTCTGAGAGCCACGCATACCGTCGCATATACCGAGCCCCAGGGAACACCAAGATAGGCTGAAAGAAAATAGAGAGAAAAGAAAGAAGAAAAAATATTATTCAAACTCCTTGCATACCTAATTCAACGCATGATCTGCTTCTTAGTACGTACCTAGTTTTCCTTCATGAGATTACTTGTAGCAACCCGGATAAATTAGAGGAAATAAAATTTCCAAACCTCCAATTAAATGATAAAGGGCCCAAATCAACCAAAAGGTCAAACCCAAATAAATCATTCAAAGGGCCTTAACCTCTTTGATATATATATATATATATATATATATATATATACATGAACTAATGGGCTTCCTATATATATATATAAACATATTAACTAAAATCGCTAAAGGGCCTTAAAAGCTCATAACCCTCCCAACGTCCAAAGGAGGAATAGGATATGGATATAAATATATATATAAAGCTAAATCACGTACGAAGCTTGCATGCATTAGGGTTTATGCCATCTCGGAAAGTGGCTGTGGTTTGGGAAGGTTTTAACCAAGAAGGATTGATACGTTGGAAACTTCTATTCTAATAGGAGTCCATGCATAGAAATTTAAAATCTATTAGGATTCTAAACCCCAAATCCTATAAATATAAACCCCTCTCGAACGAGCGACGGCTACTGCCGCTGCATCGTTCATCCTCCTGTTGTCATACGTGAAGAAGAGAACCTACTGTTGTTCTTCTTCCATCAATCATGCTACTACACTTGCTGTGATTACGACTGCGTGATTGCGGATGCTGTAGTATTAAGAAGAAGCCTTGCTTCTCTTGATAGTGCCTGCTGGTCGAGTTGCTGCCGTGAAGAGGTTGTACACTTCTTCTTCCTCTTACTGAAGCAAAGAAGTTCTTCTTCCTTGTCTGCTCCCGCTATCATAGCTGCTACTGCAACTCCTGATCAGTTGCAGATTTGCTACTGCTGCTTATACTCTTATATTCTTCCGTTCATCATCCAGATCAACCCAAAAGGTAGGTGTTCTCAAGTTACGAAGCCCAACCTATTAATCATTGTAATTTCGTGCATATAGGTCATATAGCATGATGCCATGATTTCTGTTTCAGTATCTGTAGTTTTTACTACGTTTTAGTAAATAGCGACCATGGCATGGGTGCTTATTTAATGAATGATCGCATGTGATGTCGTTAATTCTTTTGAAATAGCGACAGTGGTCAGGGCGTCGTTTAATGAACGACCCTTTGTCAATCCACTATTTCTTTTAAGCATTTAATAAATATCACATATTTAAAATTTTATATCTACAAAACCTGACGTTAAAATTAATGCATGAATATGATTCTGGATTTCTGATAATTTTCTCTATCTATCCATGTCTTTATTTTTCTGATTATGTGAACTCCAAGATTATGAATAGTGTTTTGTGTCTAATAATGTACCTTCCCGATGCGTAGCATCAGAAAAACAATGGGCGACAGTCACCTAGTCGCTAATTAAAGAATGAATGCCCCTACACGGTGGCGCTAATTTGTAAATAACCAGTAAATAGAGAATATACTGAAAATTATGAATTACGACCGGGGTCAGGGCGTCATTAAAGAATGAACGCCACTATACACCATCGCTATTTGAAATCATAGATATTAATTTCTGGAAAAATCTTAGAATTAACGCCCTTATACAGTGTCGTTAATTTCCATTATTTTCACAAAAATTCTGAAATAAAGTGTGAATGAACGACCTTTCAGAAGGTCTCTATTCATTAAATGGCAACTTCTGTATAGGCGCAGCTTTCCTTTTTCACAGTTTTATCTCATTTTCTGTCCCATATCGCGGGTCTATTGACACTCTCATCTCACATCAGTAGATGAGGTTTCTGTTTCTATTGATTACACACTAATTCTCGGTGATGTTTGAACCCTCCGAGGGATATTTCTTCCTTCGGACTGGTGATTTCATCATAGAGACCTTCGTAAGTTTACGCTATCCTTGGATTCCCTCAAGGCAGCCGAGCAGGTTGTACCCTAAAAACCCATGACACCGTGTCTTGTCACGTCACTCTGAAGAAACATGATGTTTTAGGCCTCTTAGAACGATGTTTCTAGCCTCTTTGAGAAGTCTGTTCTCTGTCAGTAATTGGCGACACAGACTTGGGCGCCAGAAGGACTTGGCGACCTGTCCAGTGCCCTTATTTCTCTGATATAGTGACCTGAGCCTGGGCGCTATTTCATCGAGCCTGTACTATTCACAGGAATGGACGACCACGCATATGGGCGCTGTTTCTGTAATTTGTGGCGACTGAGTGGGTGCCAATTAGTCAGTTTCATGCCATGTCTTCATTTTCGTGAGGATTTAATGATGCGTCATACTTGTTCAAAGTTCTACCCTTGAACTCCTTCATTCGTGAAATCTACCTTATCATCTTACAATGGTTATTCCTTTAGAATTCTATATTGGGTATAACTATAGTGGATGTCTAAAATATACATGACCCAATGCATGCGCATATAGGGCCCGATCTGGTCCTGGGAGGAGCACCCGAAAGTACTTGTGCCCATGGGAGTTGATTGATCACGGTGTGACATTGCACCGAAGTACATGACTAGCTAGATTTGACATTCCACGATTCGTGCTTGACTTGACTTGACTTGACATGACTTGCGTGGCCCGAAAAGGGTATTTACTTGCTTGATATTATAATAGCCAATTCCCGTGACATGACTTGATATATTTACATGCTTGACCATCTTGATACACTCTACATAAATATCCTGAAATTCTTGCTAGTTAACTCTTGATACTCTTCTAACTCTCGTCTTTATCTGGCGTACATGCATAGCTATACTTGCATTCATGTAACATGTAATTACTTAAAGAAAGCTTGTACTTGAGATATAATTCCTACTGAGTATTCGCTCACCTAGTGTTTTTCTTCTATTTTTCAGGTAATTCCGATGACGAAGATCACTCGGAAGGGAACGGACATGAGTGAAGAGCGTAGAGCCATTCCAATTATCAATGTCATTATCTAGTCGAGTCTTTTTCCTATTTCTTGAGTCAATCATTATAATTTTCTTTTATTGAGTCAAGATTGTCCTTAGTACTTTTATTGAGATTATGTAATATAATTACCTTGATGGTTATTATGAATAAAGGATTTGGTTTATCTCTATTTTTGCCCGCTCTGTCTATGTGTCGAATACACTTATGCTCTGATTGACATGATTGATATAACTCGTCACGCGTATCGGGTTCCTTCCACGCTTGGGGCGTGACAGTTTTTGTGGTATCAGAGCCTAGGATATTCAATTCCTAGGAAACCAAGTCTAAGGATAGGTTTATACCTTTACCCGGTGAGATTGGGTAGAACTGTCACGCCCCGTACTCTATACCATCGAGGTATTGTCTGCTTTGGTCTACCGGCCTCACGGTTTTGTCCCTTTCTGACAATGATCGGCTCCAGAATCGAGGACTTCCCGGGAGGTCACCCATCCCAGTACTACTCTCCATTAAGCACGCTTAACTTCGGAGTTCTTTTCAAGAACTGAGCCGATACTTCAAAAGGCGTCTCGGTGATATAGAGTACAACTTAGCTATATTTGAGGGTGTCACAATCTACCCCTCTTATATAGGCGACGTCCTCGTCGCTGGGCACATATAGCACACAATCAAATCCCCAGGTAGGTAGGATTCTAGAGGTGGTTCCTATAGACTCAAGAGGTGACTCCCACTATGTAGCACTTTATTTCATTGTGGGTTCAAGAGGTGGCTCCCATAGTGTAGCACTTTACCCTGCATGGCACTTAGTTCCCACACCTCCGACTAGGGTATAGCTCTGATACCATTCTGTCACGCCCCGTACTCTATACCATCGAGGTATTGTCCGCTTTGGTCTACCGGCCTCACGGTTTTGTCCCTTTCTGACAATGATCGGCTCTAGAATGGAGGACTTCCCGGGAGGTCACCCATCCCAGTACTACTCCCCATTAAGCACGCTAAACTTCGGAGTTCTTTTCAAGAATGGAGCCGATACTTCAAAAGGCGCCTCGGTGATATAGAGTACAACTTAGCTATATTTGAGGGTGTTAAAAGAACCATGGATTAAGTTAACTTAGGGACTTAGACTCTTGGTTAATCATATATTAATATAGTTACTTAAAATCTTGTAGGATCATGGCCGCCGAACATGCTCAGTGACGTGATATGCAACGCACTGTTCAGGGTCTTACTCAGGCGCTACAACAAGTGGAGCAGGGAGGAGCCAACCGTGGAGCGGAAGATCTCCACCGAAGTTTCCGTAACATGAACCCACCCAAGTTCATTGGCTCGACCGACCCTGACGATGCCGAGCACTGGATCAGGGAGATTGAACATATATTATGTGTCATGCAATGCACGGATGAAGAAAAAGTTTTGATAGCAACCTTCCAATTAGAGCGGGATGCTCGTTTTTGGTGGGAGTCAGTAGAAGCTACATTGTCCCAAGAACAAGTCACGTGGGGTGAGTTTGTTGACTATTTCAACAATAAATACTTTTCAGACCGTATCCAAGAGAAGAAGGCTATGGAGTTCGCCGCATTGAAGCAAAGGACATTGTCCGTGGCCGAGTATGAGGCCCAATTTTCCCGTCTGTCAAGATATGCACCGCATCTAGTGCATACGGAGAAGATGAAGGCCCGAAGGTTTCTAAACGGACTTAGGCCGCAATACATTACCCAACTGGCGCCAATGGACATTCAAGTCTATCCGGAGATGGTGCAAAGAGCCCAGTTATTAGAAGATGCCACGGAGCTATCTGACTGGATCTGTGGAAAAGATAAAAAGGAGCATGTTACGAGCTCTGGCACTTTCAAGCCAACCTTCAACAAGAAGAGAGCTAGTAATGGAGGAGATTTCTCCCAAGAGAAGAAGTTCAAGAAGAATAGCAAGCCCTTCTCCATCACTACCGCACCTTCCAAAGAGGTGTGTAAGCACTGCGACAAGGCCAGCCATAAGGTCGAGGAATGCTGGAGGAGACTGGGAGCTTGTCTCCGCTGCGGGAGCTGTGATCATCGGATTTCCGACTGCCCCTTGCTTAATGATCAAGCCGGAGACGAGAAGCGCTCGGTGAAGAAGCAAGCGCGTCTCCAAGCTCTTCAAGAGGCGGAGCAAGATGAAGGCGAACTGGTAGAAGGTACATTAAATATTTGTTCCAAGTCTGCTCATGTATTATTTGTTACTGGCGCATCACATTCTTTTGTTTCCAAGAAGTTTGTTGATCCACTACCTATGGAACCGGAGTGGATAGATCTAGTTATTTCAACCCCTCTCGGAAACGAATCCGAGATCACACACCATTATCTGAATTGTGAAGTTATGGTAAAAGGGAAGAATCTACCTGCCAACTTAATATGCTTAGACATGAAAGATTATGATGTTATACTAGGAGCCGACTGGCTATCCACTCATAAGGCAGTTGTAGATTGCTGTAACGGCAAGGTAACTTTTAAGGAGTTCCCGGAACTAGTCTACACTAGCCCTAAGGGTCGGAACAAGTCACCCATTATTTTGACTCTCCGAGCTAGAAATCTCTTAAGGAAAGGGTGCATGGCTTTCATAGCATTTGTGACTGCCACAGAAGTTAAGGAGTCCAAGATAGAAGACATTCGAGTAGTTCGGGAGTTTCTCGATGTGTTTCTGGAAGATTTGCCCGGATTATCCCCACAAAGAGAAGTGGCCTTCACCATTGACCTTGTCCTTGGTGCGGGTCCAGTTTCTAACGCACCTTATAGGATGTCCCCCGCCAAGCTCAAGGAGTTAAAAGAGCAGCTGATGGAGCTTTTGAAGAAAGGATTTATCAGACCAAGCACTTCCCTGTGGGGAGCACCCGTGTTATTTTTAAAGAAGAATGATGGATCGATGAGACTCTGCATCGACTATCGGCAGTTCAACTATCTTACTATCAAGAACAAGTATCCGCTACCGAGGATCGATGAGTTATTTGATCAGATATCTAGATCTAAATATTTCTCAAAGATTGATCTCAGGTCAGGATATCACCAATTGAGGATCAATGATGAGGACATTCATAAGACCACATTTCGGAGTAGGTATGGGCACTACGAGTTTATTGTTATGCCTTTCAGACTAACGAATGCCCCTGCAGCCTTTATGCAGTTGATGAATAGCATATTCAGGCCTCATCTGAACCAATTTGTTGTGGTCTTCATTGATGACATATTAATTTATTCAAAGACCGAAGAAGATCATGAAGAACACTTGAGGATTGCATTACAAATATTGAGGAGTAATCAACTCTATGCCAAGCTTAGTAAATGCGACTTTTGGCTCGAGGAAGTGTCCACCCTAGGACATGTGATTTCGAAGGATGGGATTTCTGTTGACCCGTCAAAATTTGAGGCCGTGAAGAGTTGGGAAAGACTAACCAATGCAATAGAGATCCGAAGCTTCTTAGGTCTAGTTGGCTATTATAGGCGATTCATCAAGGACTTCTCCAAGATCGCCGTTCCTCTTACTAGGCTGACCCGTAAGGAGATTCCTTATAAGTGGGATGAAGAATGCGAGAAGGGCTTTCAAGCCTTGAAGGATCATCTAACAACCGCCCCAGTTTTATCACTACCAATTGAAGGAGAGAAGTTCGAGGTATATACCGATGCGTCTGGCATTGGCCTCGAATGTATGTTAATGCAATAAGGGAGAGTCATTGCCTACTCATCCCGACAGTTAAAGAAGCATGAAGAGAACTACCCGGTGCACGACTTAGACTTGGCCGCGGTAGTGTTTGCTCTAAAGATCTGGAGATACTATCTCTATGGAGAACAGTTCACCGTGTACTCCGATCACAAGAGTCTCAAATATCTATTCTCTCAGAAGGAATTAAATATGAGACAAAGGCGTTGGCTAGAGTATCTCAAGGACTTCGACTTCACAATATAATACCATCTTGGAAAGGGTAATCCTGTAGCTGATGCCCTCAGTCGAAAGTCGAGAGCCTTATTGGCCAACTGTATGATCCAAGAGTGGAAGTTGCTGGATCAATTCTCTAAACTTGATATAAGTACAGATCAGAAAAAAGGATGTATTACTCTATCACACATGAAGATACATCCGGATCTGCTCGCCAAAATTCAAGGACTTCAAGAAGTGACCCGGTGTTAATAGAGATCAAGGATAAGCTAGAAGAATGACCAGACTTCAAGGTAGCATCAGATGGAAGATTATTATTCAGGGAAATGACTTGTGTACCGGATTGCCCAAAATTGAAGAAGAAAATTTTAAAGGAAGCTCATCGATCAAGGTACACAATTCATCCCAGATCTACCAAGATGTACCAAGACTCGAAACGGACCTTTTGGTGGCCCAACATGAAAAGGGAGGTAGCGAACTTTGTATCTCACTGTCTCACCTGCCAACAAGTCAAGGCGGAACACCAAAAGCCGGCCGGTAAGCTACATCCTCTAGATATTCCCAAGTCGAAGTGGGAGGATATCGGCATGGCCTTCATTATGAGTCTGTCTAAATCCAAAGGTGGACATGATGGAATATGGGTCATCATAGATCGATTGACAAAGTTAGCTCATTTCCTGCCAATCAAGAGCTGATGGTTAGTTGATGTTTTTGTCGCCTTATACATCAAAGAAGTGGTTAGACTACATGGAGTACTTGTATCGATCGTGTCTGACCGAGACCCGCACTTCACTTCTTATTTCTGGAAAGGTCTACAACACTCCTTAGGGATGAGACTCAACTTTAGTACTGCCTTTCATCCTCAAATGGATGGTCAGACTGAGAGAACGAATCAAATCAAGTTGTAGAAGAAAAATTTTTCTTTTTTTCATAATGTGCTTCTCTCTCCTCTCGATTCCCCCCCTCCCGCTCCTGTTGTCACGCAAACCCTTTACCCTTCCTGCGTCTTGACCTTACCGATGTTCTGCTTGTTCTCCGACGATGGCCGGTGGTGGGGGAGGCCCCGTGCCTCCCCCCCCCCCTCCTGCTCCACCCTTCGTGCTGTCGGCCTGCGTCGTCGGTGCCTCGATCACGTCCTCCTCCGCTTGCAACGTTCACGGCCATGCTTGTACGAACGTGGGCTGCTTTGCTCCTGTTGCTTTGGCCGCCAACAAAGCAGGTGCTGGAGTCCCCTCTCGTACCTCCGGTGGTCTGGCGGCGCCTTCGGTTCCCCTTTCTGGTCTCTCCGGTGGGATCCCTTCCCTTTTACCGTTGGCTCCCTTCCTCCCGCTCTCTCGGTCAAACCCTCCCCTACCCTTGATGGGTCTGCTGTAGCTCACGATCCCCTGTTTTGGCCCCAAGTCCCTTGCCCGCCTACTTCTGCACTAGCTCCGGTGACAGTGGTCATCTCTGTGTCGTCGTCTATGTTGACACCCATTTTATGACCAACAAGTTGGGTCATCTCCTTATTTATCTTTATGATGCTCCGAGTTATACACCGTTTACTGAGTGATTTTGGTCAATTTTCGAGACTTATTTTATGGGTCATTCTCCTTGATTGGGTCTCGCTTCTTATTTATTTTCCGTGGGTTGAAGCTTAGTAGGCCTTTCATTCATTTTGCCACTACATTGTCTCTGGCGATCTATCCTATGTGCGTTTGATGACGTTTGGCGGCCTATACTAGGACTGTTTGCTGACACCAGAGTCCAGAGCCCACGTATTTCTTTTCGGTCTTATCTATTTGTTATTCGTTGAGCTCTGGCGATTTATCGTAAGGCCGTTAGAGGCACTATGGCGGTTTTACCTTAGACCGTTTCTTTGCTTTAGAGTCCTGATTACGAAGTTCTCGCCTGTTGGCCTTATCTTCTGAGGTTGGCAGTGTATTCTTGGGCCGTTAATTCATTGTGGCGGTTTATCGTAGGACCGTTTCAAGGGACAGAGAGTCATGATTAACTATCTTTTCTCTACTACGCCGTGGTCGAGGTAGAGTTTTGATTTGATGATTTCTCTCTCGATAGTGATCCTTAGATGCTTCTGTTTGATTCTGTGGACTCTTGGCAGTATTATCTTCAAGAGTTTGCTAAGTTTCATCCTACTTTTTCGCTGGAATCTCTCCAACTCGAACCTAGAGTTTGAGGGCCTATAAATAGAACCCTTGAGTTCATGGGTTGAGGAGGAGATTTCTGAGTTTACGTCGAGGTGCTGCTGCATTTTGGAGCGAGTACCCATCAAGGAGAAGTGCTTTCTACATCCATAAGCCTTCCGGTCTAAGGAGTATTGAGTTCCAAGTGTTTCATTGTGTTGTTTTCATCTCTCTAGTTTCTCCCCTCTTCATAGCATTCATAGCATATTCCCCTCTTCTTCTTCCACGTTCTTTGCATCTCAATCACGTTTTTAAACATCCTCCCATCTTTTTCACGCCCTATAGGGGTTAAAAAAACCAACCTCCCTGGTATTCACCCTTCCTTTTGCATGCAACTTAGTTTAATTGCATTATAGTTACTACACGTGTCCAAGGGCTAATTTGGGTTGTCTTTCTTTGCTTCTACATTCTTTCGCAGGTCTACAGGGTTCCTAACATGAGGCCCAACTTTTCTGGCCGGCCAGGAGAGGTGGAGATCCAAGTCCCAATCTACTGTTCCGTGCGCTCTGGCGGCTCTACATTGCACTGTTTGAGGATCTGTGGCGGCTTATCGTAAGGCCGTTTCATTCTCTCTAGCGGCTTGATATTAGACCGTCTGAAGTTGCAGAGTGCTGGTTTTCATCTCCCACGGGCGGGTGTTGCATCCTCCTTTTTCCAAGGTATTTAGCTTAGCATTGCTATTTTATTTACCTTGGTGGCGATCACATTTCTTTAGTTGAGTTTTGCTCATCATTGTTCTCTTGATTGCTCTTCACTTCACTTCATTTGCTCCACACCTACGGTGTGTGTTTTTCTTTTATTCCTTTGCTCCACGCCCCGGCGTGTGTTTTTCTTATTTTCCTTTATGAACATTGATGACATGCCCATTCTTCTGGTTTGATGATTGTTTGAGTTAGGACATCACTTGCTCACACACTCACATATCTCACATATCTCTTTCATACCACCATATTCATATTCACCACATCATCATCAAAGAAGAAAGAAACATCAACAACCCCATTTTTTGGCGATCACGGTGGGACATCTAGTGCCAATCTTGTTTGAGCCTCTGTTTGACCTGCTGTTGTTCATTTCACCCAGTTGCCCTTGTGTTTTCTTCAGATTTTTCGTTTATTTTCCTACTGTTTTCTACACTCTGGTCACTTTGGCGGTCTAAGGTTTGGCCATCTCAGGCTTAAAAGCGGCCCAAAAATAGGCCGTCTTATCTCTCTAGCGGTCCCAGTTTAGACCGTCTCTCCAGTCACAGGTACGCATCCCGAGGTTGTTATTATTTATGCAATTTTTGCTATGATTTTCGTGCTTGGGTGTTATCTAGTCTCCTCCTTAGTTGTTATACATATTTACATCATTAGTTGCATATTTGATTGTTAGTTTTTAGGCTAGAATTTGCACGCACCCCAGTGCACATAGGATCATTCATATTCATACTTTAGTTGCATTTTCCTACCTTGGTGTGTGAACCTCTCGTCTCCATATTTCTTGGGGCCGATTAGAAGATCACATCAAGGACCTCCATAAGTCCCCGCGAGCCGTGGGTTCCCACACCGACGTCAGGCCGGTTGTACCTTTACCACACCGTGTCTAAGTTGCATAAGTGAGGGAGAGTTTACACTTAAAGTTAACCAAGTCCCATTATACCCTTCCTATTAGGAACCTTGTTGGAGAGAATATCAAAATTCAAATCATTAAGATTCTAAAGGAAGAAGCCATAAAAAATTGGTGCATCATTATAACTTGGTTGATTTTGAGTGTCTCTTTTCCCTTTCTTTATTTTTATAAAAGTTTGGAGTCCTTTGTTTTAGTCTCTCATTGTGTGTGTGTTGTTTGTGTTGTTTGCATTTTGTCAAGGTCTTCCGTTGCATGTGGAGTTGCTTCCGATCTCTAGAATCATCACCTAGGGGCAATTCCTTTTCTACCTTCTATTTTAATCCCTTCTTTGAGTCAAACATGTATTCCTTTGATCTTCCTTGTTCCCAGGAGGAGTCTCTTCCTCAGGGGCTTCTAGAAGACCCCTCTAGGGTCATCTCTTTCCAATCCAGAGACGGGTCCGCCCCTCCGCCATATTCCATCTCTATGGAGGGCGCACAGCCCACCAATTTCCTCTCTTCTCCTAATTCCGCCAATCATGTCCTTCAGATGATGGCCCAATTGGATCCTGCCCAAGTTCAAGCTGTCTATCAGGCCATGTAGGGGTCCAATGCCCCATCTCCCACGATTGCTCAAGGTCTATCTAATGCTTCCATTGTTCAACCAAGAGTTGATGGGCCTGCTGTTCAGCCCATTCCGATTTATCTCACTCCGGTCCGGCCCAGGACCATTCAATTCTCTAGTCTGGAAACAGGTCAGTCTTCTGGTTCGGCCCAGCAAGTGCTTGATAAAGGGAAGGCCATCCTCCCTTCTTCTATCCAGGTGGATTCTTATCGGGCTATTCCTTCAGTGCCGCAAGTTCTTGTTGGCCCATCTGATCTCATGCGCCCTCAGTAAGGGGCGGCCCAAGTCCATGCCAATTTGGGTCATTCTTCGGCCCAATATCCTTCTTATGGGCCTCCTCCCCCTCTCTCATCTACCTATCCTTCGACTCCCCGCTTTGAGCCCACTCCTCTTGCTTTACCCGCACCATCTAGGGAACAAGACCTTCTTGATAAATGGGCCGCCATGCAACAACAACTCGACTTTCTCCAAAAGCGGGTTGGCCCACAATCTTTAGCGGATGTTCCAGTTCCTAGCTTTCATAACATCCGGTTCCCTCCACAGTCTGAGCTCCCTACATACCGCAAATATGACGGGAATAGCAATCCCTTCATTCATGTGAGGGACTTTATGTATGAGTCGGCGCAGTTCCAATATGATGATCGCCTTATGGCATACTTATTCCGCCGATCCCTAGATGGAGTTGCTTTGGAGTGGTTCTATGCCTTACCACTTGAGGACGCCGAGAGTTTCAAGGTAGTAAAAGAAAAATTCATTCAGCGGTTCCAAGACCGGGTCGGCCCAGAATATTCCTTCACAGATTTAGTGGCCGAGAAAATGAAACCAGATGAAGAATTTGCTACCTATGCTGACAGATGGAGGCAGATGGCCGCCCGCGTGCCGGGTCACCTTCTAGAGGAAGAGAAGGTTAAGTTGCTCGTTTCAAATGCTACCCCAACTTTCCGCAACATTCTTGCTATGAATGACATATCAAATATGCATCAACTATATAGCGGGGGGTGCTTTATTCAAACCCAGTTCAAGGACACCCCCATCCACTCACTTTTTGAAGCCCAAAAGCCCAAAAATCACAAGAAACCTCAAGGGCCGGTTACTGAGGGAGTCCAAACAAATGAGCAGGTGCAAGCCGTTGCATTCCCTTTCCAATCCGCACCATTCCGCTTTCCACAAAACCCCCGTAATCCCTAGTTCTTCATGCCACAAAACGCTCAACCCGCTTTCTCCGCTCCACAAAATCCTCACCCTACCTTCGCCGCTCCACAAAATGCCTTCCCCGCACCACAGCAACCTTCGCAACCTCCACAATACCATAATGTTCTTCCACCCAACGACTACACCAATAACAACAATAAGCGCCCGGGCCCGAAGAGAGCCCAATATCCTCCTTTGCCTGAGTCCCTCACGGACATATTCTCGGCTCTCATGTCCATTAATGCCATTCAACTTCCTCCGGAACGGCCCAATTGGAACCCGGCCGTTGATCAGATGAAGTATTGCATGTTCCACATGCAACCTGGCCATACAATTGAAAGTTGTTTTCATTTCAGAGATCTGGTATACGATTTACATGAAGGGCAGCGCATAGATTGGGCCGAGAAGCACAAGGTCATTATTGAAATCAAAGAGAAGAGAAGGCAGCCGCAGAGGCAGCAAGTGCAGCAGCAACAAGCACCGCCGCCACAGCAGTAGCCGCCACAGCAGCTGCAGTCGGTTCAAGACTTGGGGATTCATCAAAACCCCATGCCAAACCATCCTCCTGCTCCGCAGCCTCAGTCGCCGGCACCGGCTCATGTTAATTTAGTTCAACCCCCGGCCCCTGACGTCGAGTGGTCATATGATGATAGTTCTACTCAGCAGATAATGGCCCTCCACCATAACCACTGCCACCCTGCTTCAACTTCTACCCCCACCATCCTTATGCCCAACCATCAGATCCTTCTTCTGCCCACCAGACCATCCATCCTTCCATCGACTACTACCGTTACTCCACTTATCTCCACTCCGCTCCTAACACCTCCACCCATGCTTCTACCTCGTCCACCGCTCGTCACCCACACCATCATCACTATGTCTCAGCCCACACCGCTCTCCACGTCAGTACCCGCGTCCATCATCACCGCGCCTGCACCTAACCCTCCGCCTGTCATCCTTCCTCCGCAACCCTTCATCCCTACTACTCCCATCATTTCCACTACACCTTCCCCCGCACCATTCATTCACCCCACCGAGCCCATTAAGTCACTTATTTTAAGCCCATCCGAGGCTGTGCCGGCCCACAACCTTGCCCAACGGAGCGGGCTTTTGTTTCATAGGAATTACCCTCCCACTGGTGCACCCGCACCCAATCCTCAGTCTTCACAACCGGCTACTGATCAAGAAGAAGCAGAGCCACTGTCGGGTACCCAATATGATCTATTGCATCACCTAGACAGGGTGCCCGCCAAAATATCTGTGCTAGAGTTGATAAAAAGGTCTACACTTCACCAAGATGCATTAAGAAATTTCCTTCAAAAAGTGATGGTGAGCAAATATATGGCAGTTGATAGTCTACCGACAGTTTTCGCTACAATCTCAAAGGGGTCAGCAATTACATTCTCCGAGACCGAGCTAGCACCTCCAGAAGCTCGACAGATGCCGTTATGCATTTCGATAATCCTAAACAAAGTGAGTATTGATGCAGCTTTAGTTGATACAGGGGCATCTATTAATGTTTGCCCGCTCAGTACTCTCCGTGCCTGCAATTTATCAGAGGAACTATTACGGCCAACCCCGACCACCATAGCCGCATATGATAATTCAAGAAGAGCATATCACGGGGTGGTCACCATTCAGGCCGAGCTTGGGCCTCTCACTCTATGCCGATTGAATTCTATATACTGGACATCGACCCTATGTTCAAGGCCATATTGGGTCGTTCGTGGATAGACAATCTCGGTGCCGTACCCTCCACCGCTCATCAATGCCTCAAATTCCCTTTCCAAGGGAGAGTCGTTAAGGTAAAAAGTTTATCCACAGTTCAGTCAGTCAAGACTATCTCGGAGAAAGTGTTGCCAACTCTGTGGCCCAATAATCGGCCAGTTATTTCAGTGCTAGATCTGGACTTCCCATGGGCTTACGCGCCACACAAGCCCGTCTCTGCAGCTATAAATATCAAGGTGAAGCCTTAAATTCAAGATTCGAAAGGTTGGGATATTATACTGAAATTGGGCTATCAGCCGGGGAGAGGCCTCGGCGCACAACTACAGGGGCGAACCAAGCCGGTGCCCAAAGGAAGAAAGATGAATAGAAGGGGCCTCGACTATCGAGAGTCCGCATTATCAATTCTGGGCGATTCTGGGCCCTTGACCTGGGATTATCGCCAACACTTTGTTAAAGGCCCTCTCCAGCCCGGCACCTTGAAAGCACAGCCAAGTCAGCATAAGAAAGAAGAAGACACAGCTCAAGTGTTTGCCAGCCCACCATTACTTCCAAAAGGGCCGACTGATGGCATGGTTGATTATAGCCAGGCTTTTGAAAGGCTATTTTATGAAGAAGAAAGTCAAGAGGTACGGCTTGTGCAGTTTGAGCCGAAGAAACCAGCTTACCGTCCTCGGGAAAAGGGGAGCTCGCCCGTTGTCTTTACTCGGTCTCCCTCCCGTCTTACGCCTCTCTTCCAGCAGCTGGAATCTATACCCCGCTCACCCCCGATCAAGATTGATCCGTTCTTGATGAAATTACCAACCGAGGTGTCACGCCACGAGCGTGGAAGATTATCCGGAGGCGTGACACGTCTATATAGATCGTGTCAATCATGTAAATATCAGAGTATGCAAATAACTAAGATTTAACTCGAAATTAATACAAATAGTACGAGCTGACAATTGTCACAACTAATCAAAGGATAAATACATATGTTCCCAGAGTCCAACGACTAGGCTTCAAATCTTAAGCAGTTCTAATCAAGTTGACTAATACAAATGACAGATGAATTGATACAACTGACATAAGTGAACTAATACAATAACACAAAGGACATGACAATTTGATAACTTCACTCTAACACTCATCACTCAGTCTCATTCCCTTCCGAGTGTTGGTTGACATCTAAATTACCTGAAAATATTAGAAAATAACTAGATGAGCGAATCGCTCAGTAGGAATTACATCTCAAGATTTAACATGCTTTAAGTGGTTTACAAGTTCAATTAATGTCAGTAAAGCTATGCATGTAGATGAGTAGATATCAAGGATTGTAAAAATCGACAAGAGCAGTGAAGGAATAACAAGTGAGAGTATAAGGATTCCAACTTCAATGCAGCAATAGCAAGAGATTCAAGCAAGTAATAACTGGAATTAACAAAATCTTTCCAAGAGAGTAAGAACTCATGTCAAGCAAGTAATAGAAAGTAATATAAATTCAAGCATGAAAAATTGGAATTGGCTATTTATCAATTTCATTCAAGCAAAAACTTTACCCTTCTGCGGGTCTCAAGTCAAATCAATCAAGTAATATCACGAGAATGAGTGGAATGTCTAAAGCCTAGCAAGCAAGTACTCAGGTGCAATGCCAAACACCGTGGTCAATAAACTCCCATGGGCACAAGTACCTTCGGGTGCTCCTCCCAGGACCAGACCGGGCCCTATATGCACAGCATTAATCATGTTTGTTGACATCCACTCTCATTTATAGCCAATATGGAATTTCAAGGTTTGACCAGTATGATATATAAGGTGGAATTATGGAATGGAATCCAAGGGCGCATTGATGTGTAGGGATGAACTAGGAGTGGAAACCAGTAACGTTTGATACACGGAAAAAAACTAGATAAGAGAGGTGCCTTATGGGCCACCTGACAAGTTTAGAAACGACACCCTCACTGTGGGATGCCCTTCCTGGGAACTATACAGGGTTTAGAGGACCCTATCAGGAGTTAAATGGCACCTCTCAGGCTGCCATCTATTAGTGGAGATGGCAAAAGTGAAAGCCTAACGATCACGTTAACGTAATGAGCCAGCTGTGTCGACTCAGCAGTTCATCGCGTCAACGCGGTGAACAGGCTGGGTCGACCCTGCAGTTCATCGCGTCAACCCTGCAGTTCATCGCGTCAACCCTGCGAACAGGCTGGGTCGACCCTGCAGTTCATCGCGTCAACCCTGCGAACAGGCTGGGTCGACCCTGCAGTTCATCGCGTCAACCCTGCGAACAGGCTGGGTCGACCCTGCAGTTCATCGCGTCAACCCTGTGAACAGGCTGGGTCGACCCTGCAGTTCATCGCGTCAACGCGGTGAACAGGATGGGTCGACTCTGCAGTTCATATCTGCTCAAAATGGCTTAAGGTATTAATCTTTGATTAAGCTAGGGTTAACTGGATGATTAGTTTAACATCATGCAGTTAGAAGGCGCCCATGGGGCTGCCATCTCTTAGAAGAAGGCGCCCTTGGGTCTGCCACCTTCTATTCGAAGGCGCCCTAGGGGCTACCATGAAATTTTAATAGGTTAGTTAAATGATAAAACTTGCGTTATACGGATATATCGTATGGATATGAAGCTAATTCATACCAATTACCCTAGATTGAAGCTAATACATGCTAATCGTCTTGGGTATAAGGCTAATACATGCTAATTATCTTAGGTATGAAGCTAATACATGCTAATCAGCTTAGGTATGAAGCTAATACATGCTAATCATCCTAGATTTAAGCTAACACATGTTAATTATTCTAGGTATGAGACTAATACTCGCTAATTATTCTGGGTATAAGGCTAATACATGAGAAACATGCCGTATATACTTTATATCTATTTGCTAAACATGCAATTGAGAGGGGTCTTGGGTTTGTATGTTTATGTTGTTATTCGTGTAAGTTCTTTAGATTTTAGTCTTTCTTAGTCCTTTTCATACTTTTCGGATCTTCATTTCAATTTCATGTCTTCTGCAAACTTGTTCATCCTTAAGTGCTTTACATTTCCTTCTTCAACCTCTTTCTCTAATTCCTCTCCGTTTTCAAGTTATTGCATGTTTTTCCACTTGCTGTCCTGGCACATTACTGTTCATCCGAGTTGATACCTTCTTTTGTTCCCCAGTTTTCATGCCCTTCCAATCCTCTTTTCTCTCTGAGTTCTTCACAAAAGTTATTCTTCTCTTGTAGATCTAGATTTTCTTCTTATACCACTTCCTCCAATTCTTCTTAGTTTTTAAGTTATAATTAATTTTCTACGGTTCTGTTTTCTACTCAGTCACTGTTCACCTGCGCCTATAGATCTCGGTTTTTCACATTTTTCACCTTCTTCCTCTCATTATATCTCTCTGCACTCTTCATAAAACTTCTTCCTAACCCTCCAATCTACAACTTTCTCTTCTTTCACATATTCTCATTCTCTCTAGATTTTACGTTATTCTCCTTCTTAGAATCCCCTATTTTTAATATAATTTCTTTGTGCTTTCAACTTGGACTTTTTCAACTTGGTCTTTTTCAACTTGGTCTTTCTCCACGTTTTTCATCCTCTTGGCTACAATTTCTTCCTTCACTATTTTCAGGTTTTAGTTTCTCTAATATAACATTTTTAACATGGTGGTTTCAGTTTCACAAAAATTGACATAATGACAAGCCCTTTACTAAAGCATGAACTATATCAAATCTGAGGTGATCATTCAACGTAAGACGTGTTGGTAAATCAAGTAACATGGAGATTTAGCCTAACATATTATTAGGTTATGTAGGCTAACAGATTAATTTAACTCTAATATAACATATTTATCATAGTGTATATAGAATATGGTGTAGTCATTTAGCGTAAAACATGTCCGTAAAATAAGTAACATGAATATTTAGTTTATCATGTGATTAGATTAGGTAATCTAACTGATTAGCTAACATATTCTAACAGATTAGCTAACATTTTACTTAATCTATGTGAAAGCATGATAGACATTGATGTAACATGATTTATCGCATGGAACATCGCATGTAAATGAGCTAATACTAATTTTTATCCTAGATTAGCTATCTTAGATTAGCTAATGTTTGGTTAAAAGCCTGAGAACACCTATTAAAACATGATGTGTAACCACTAAATACAGCATGAAGATGAGACTAATCACTAATTTTACATGCTAATATAACCTAGATTAGCTATGGTTTGGTTAAAGCTCGAGATCACCTATCTTGTTGGAAGATCTCTAGCAGTAGCAGAACCCTTCTAGGTGACTATGTAATCCCTGCAGAGCTTTGCCCCAACCTTAGCTAACCTAGAATGGGGGTAGCAAAGGGTATGTTATAGGGTCTGGTATGACCGGATAGGGGGGCAAGATCTGGAATAATGGGGCTTTACAGCTTGTACAGGCTGGAGAGATAAGGGATAATGTTTGGACAGCCAATCCATGGCCCATATCGTAAAGTCTGTCTCCCACATTCATACACGATCCCTCTTCAATGTGCACACTTTCAAAGCCTGTACATCCTCAAAGTCTGTACATCCTCAAAGTCTATACATTGGCTTCCTCAAAGTCTGTACATCCTCAAAGTCTATACATTGGCCTCCTCAAAGTCTATACATTGGCTTCACAAAGTCTGTACGTCCTCTCCCTCTCAAAGTCTATATGTACATCCTCTCCCTCTCAAAGTCTATACATTGGCTTCCATCACAAAGTCTGTACATCCTCTCCCTCTTCACTAGTCTGTACATCACAAAACAAGTATGTACATCCTCTCCCTCTCAAAGTCTATACATTGACTTCCATCACAAAGTCTGTACATTATCACAAAGTCTGTACCCTCTCAAAGTCTATACATTGGCTTCCATCACAAAGTCTGTACATCCTCTCAAAGTCTATACATTGCAGCTCAAGTCTATACATTTGTCATTTGTGCAAAGTCTATACATTGCTGCAACTCCAAGTCTATACATTCAAGTCTATACATTGGCCATTTGTGCAAAGTCTATACATTGCTGCAACTCCAAGTCTATACATTGGCCATTTGTGCAATTCAAAGTCATACATTGCTGCAGCTCAAGTCTATACATTGCTGCGCTACTGCGGTGGCTCAAAGTCTATACGTTGCTGCAGCAACAAAGTCTCTACATTGCTATTGCTAGCCTATTTACCAAGTCTATACGTTGCTAGCCTATAATATATAATTAATTGGCACAAAAGGTAAATGGTGGATGCTAGGATTTGAACCCTAGTCATTGGGTTGAAAGGCAAGTTACTTAACACACCACACTAGGAAGCCACTTGTTAAGTGAATAATCTTTACATATGATAACTTCGTGTTCCAACTTCTTACTTAAGCTTCCTCTAGAGTTTATCTAATATTTTTTTTATATTTAGGAAATATTACTAATAAATATATATATATATATATATATATATATTTATACGGGATGCTACACCCTCCCCCACTTAAATAATTTGGTCCCCAAATTCAATTACATTATCCAGAAATAGGGAAGGTGTAAAGTTCTTACAATTAGAATAACTCGGGAAACCTTCTTTTCATAAATTCTTCAGCTTCCCAGGTAGCTTCTTGTTCTGAACATTGATTCCATTGGATTTTCACCATAGGGATCGTCTTGTTTCTTATAACTCGGACTTCTCGGTCAAGGATCTTCAGTGGCTTCTGCTCGTAGGTAAGGTCCTTCTGTACCGCTATAACACTATGGTTAATGACATGGGAGGGATCGTGCACGTATTTCTTTAGCATAGAAGCATGAAATACGTTGTGCACTTCAGACAGTTGTGGAGGTAGGGCGATGCGATAAGCCACTTCGCCTACCCTTTCCAGTACTTCGAATGGACCGATAAACCTTGGTGTTAGTTTGCCTTTAACACTGAATCTTCTAATGTCTCGGCCGGGAGATACCTTGAGGAAAACATGATCTCCGACTTGAAATTCCAAGTCTCGCCTTCTGTTATCGGCATAAGATTTATGCCTTGACTGTGCTATCATTAACCTTTCTCTAATGAGTTGTATCTTCTCAGTAGAATCTCGTACCATGTCGGGGCCTAGAATTTATTTTTCACCGACTTCATCCCAGCATATGGGAGATCGGCAACTCCTGCCATATAATGCCTCGAAAGGTGCCATTCGTATACTGGCTTGATAGCTGTTGTTATATGCAAATTCGGCTAGTGGTAAGTGGTCATGCCAGCTTCCGCCGAAATCTATAATACATGCTCTTAACATATCTTAAACAACCTAATTTGTCCTTTCAGTCTGACCATCTGTCTGGGGATGGAAAGCAGTGCTGAAATTAAGTTTCGTCCCCAGAGAGTGTTGTAGACCCTTCCAAAAATGAGAGGTGAAGTGTGGGTCTCGGTCAGATACGATCGAGACGGGAACTCCATGCAATCTAACCATCTCCTTAATATACAGGGCAACAAGTACGTCGACTGACCATCGACTTTTGATGGGTAAGAAATGGGCCGATTTAGTTAACCGGTCAATAATTACCCAAATTCCATCATATCCGCCCCTAGACTTGGGCAAACCCATGATAAAGTCCATGCCAATGTCTTCCCACTTCCACTTGGGAATATCCAGCGGATGTAGCTTTCCGGCGGGTTTTTGATGTTCCGCCTTCACTTGTTGGCATGTGAGGCAACGAGACACAAAGTCTGCTACCTCCCTTTTCATGTTAGGTCACCAGAAAGTTCTTTTCAAGTCTTGGTACATCTTAGTGGCTCCAGGGTGGATTGTGTACCTCGATCTATGAGCTTCTTCAAGAATCTTCTTCTTCAATTCGGGACAATAGGGCATACATGTCCGTTCATGAAATAGTAATCTGCCATCAGGTGCCAGCTTGAAATCCAGTCTCTCGTCCAGCTTGCTCTTTATTTCCACTAGCGAGGGATCCTCTTCTTGTAACTTCTTGATTTCAGGTAGCAAATCTGGATGTAAGCTCATATGAGATAGAATAATACACATGTTCTTCTCATCTGTGCTGATATCAAGCTTAGAGAATTTCTCCAGCAGTTTCCATTCTTGTATCATGCAGTTGGCCAATATTGTTCTCAGCTTTCGACTAAGGGCATCAGCTACGGAATTACCCTTACCAGGATGGTACTGTATAGTGAAGTCGAAATCCTTGAGATACTCGAGCCAACGCCTTTGCCGCATGTTCAGCTCCTTTTGGGAGAATAAGTACTTGAGGCTTTTATGATCAGAGTACACAGTGAATTATTCTCCGTAGAGATAGTGCCTCCAGATCTTTAAAGCGAATACTACTGCGGCCAGTTCTAAGTCGTGAACTGGGTAGTTCTCTTCATGTTTCTTCAATTGTCGGGAAGAGTATGCAATGACTCTCCCATTCTACATCAATACACATCCGAGGCCAATACCAGAAGCATCGGTATATACCTCGTATTTTTCTCCTTCCATTGGTAATGATACGACTGGAGCAGTGGTCAAGAGATCCTTCAAAGTTTGGAAACTCTTTTCACAATCTTCCTTCCACTCATAAGGCACTTCCTTGCAGGTTAACCTGGTCAAGGGAACAGTAATTTTGGAGAAGTCCTTTATAAAACGCCGGTAGTAACCAGCTAGACCCAAGAAGCTCCGAATCTCAGTTACATTTGTGGGTCGTTCCCAGTTCTTCACGGCTTCGACCTTTGATGGGTCAACAGCAATTCCGTTCTTCGAAATTATATGGCCTAAGAAGGATACTTCCTCGAGCCAAAACTCGCATTTGCTGAATTTGGCATATTGCTTGTTTCCCCTTAATATCTGCAATGCCTTCTTGAGGTGTTCTTCATGATTCTCTTCGGTCTTTGAATAGATCAGAATATCATCAATAAAGACCACAATAAATTGGTCTAAATAGGGACTGAATATGCTGTTCATTAACTGCATAAAAGCTGCGGGGGCATTTGTTAGTCCGAAAGGCATAACAGTAAATTCGTAATGCCCATACCTGCTTTGGAATGCAGTTTTATGAATGGCTTCTTCTTTGATCTTCAATTGGTGGTAACCAGAACGAAGATCAATCTTGGAGAAATATAAAGCTCCAGATAGTTGATCGAACAGCTCATCAATCATTGGCAGTGGATACTTGTTCTTGATTGTAAGGTGATTTAGCTATCGATAATCTATGCATAATCTCATCGATCCATCCTTCTTTTTGACGAATAGCACGGGTGCTCCCCATGGGGAAGTACTCGGCTTGATGAAACCCTTGTTCAATAACTCCATTAGCTGCTCTTTTAGTTCCTTCAGCTCAGCAAGGGACATTCTGTATGGTGCCCTAGAAATAGGACCAGCACCAGGGATAAGGTCGATTGTGAACGACACTTCCCTTTCCGGGGGTAAGCCGGTTAAATCTTCTGGAAAAACATCGGGAAAATCCCGAATTACACAGATGTCTTCAAGTTTAACCTTCTCGACTTCCATGGCAGTCACGAATGCTACGAAAGCCATGCATCCCTTATTCATAAGTTTACTAGCTCGGAGTGCTGATATAAGAAGTGATTTACTCCGAGGGCTATTGTAAACTAGCTCTGGGAAATCTACGAAAGTTACCTTGCCATGCCGGCAATCTACAGTTGCTTGGTATGTGGATAGCCAGTCGGCACCTAGTATGACATCATAACCCTTTATATCTAGGCATATCAGGTCAGCATGTAAATTATTTCCCTTAATCATCACTTCACAGTTTGGATATTGATAAGTGATATCAGACTCATTCCCAAGAGGTGTAGATATGACCAAATCTAACAGTTCATGTTTCTTAGAAAATGAAGCAGCAAAGTTCTTGGAAACGAATGAATGAGTTGCTCCGGTATCGAATAAAGCTTGAGCAGTTTTTGAATAAATAGTGAGAGTACCTTCCACAATTCCACCTTTAGTGGGTTCCGTCTCTTGGAGAGCTTGCAGACGGCCTTGTTTCTTTACCAGACGCTTTTCATCTTTGGTGTCTTGTTCCTTCATCAGTGGGCAGTCTGGGATTCGATGCTCTCGGCTCCCACATCGAAGACAGGCTCCTAACTTTCTCCAGCATTCCTCGGTCTTATGACCAGCTTTATCACAATACTTGCAAATCTCCTTTGATGGTGTGGTGGTGGAGAATGGCCTGTCATTCTTCTGGAATTTCTTCGCCTTAGAGGGCTCCCCTCCCATGAAGAATCGCTTCTTGTTGAAGGATTGTTTGAATTTTCCCGGGCTTGTGACGGGTTCCTTCTTGTCTC
Source organism: Amorphophallus konjac (assembly GCA_022559845.1). Lineage (NCBI taxonomy): Eukaryota > Viridiplantae > Streptophyta > Magnoliopsida > Alismatales > Araceae > Amorphophallus > Amorphophallus konjac. The sequence continues at coordinate 153,445,045 of CM040128.1, forward strand.
TTCCTCGGATTCTCTCAGATAATTCGGTGGCGTCTTCCAGTAGTTGAGCACGCCGAACCATCTCCGAATAGACTTGGATGTCCATCGGGGAAAGTTGTGTGATATAATGGGGCCGAAGCCCGTTGAGGAATCTTCTCACCTTCATCTTTTCGTAAACACCAAGTGGGGTGCATACCTAGATAATCTGGAGAATTGGGCCTCATACTCGGCCACTTTCAAGCCCCATTGTTTTAGAACAGTGAATTCCGCGGCTTTCTTTTCCTGGATATGATCGGAGAAGTACTTGTTGTTGAAATGCTCCGTGAATTCATCCCATGTGACATGGTATTCTGGCAGTGTTGCTTCTATGGATTCCCACCAGCATCGAGCATCCCGCTCTAGTTGGAATACGGAAAGTAAAACCTTCTCTTCATCCTCGCATTACATTACACGGAAGATTCGTTCCATCTCCTTTAGCCAATTCTCGGCATCCTCGGGGTCGGACGAACCCGTGAACCTCGGTGGGTTCATGTTACGGAAACTTCGGTGGAGATCTCCCGCTCCACGATTTGCTCCGCCTTGGGCCACTTGCTGTAGTGCATGTGTGAGGCCTTGCACGGTGCGCTGCATCTCGCGCCATTGTGCTCTTTCCGCAGCCATGATCCTTCAAAAGAGTTAAGTATGATAAAGATTGGATTTACTTGTAAGGTCGAAAGTCATTGTAGAACTTAACCCATGGCTCTATCCATCTCACCGGGTAAGGTATATCTATCCTTGAACTTGGGTTTTACCTATCCGTGGACTCAAGTTTTTACTTAGATTTAAATTTCTAACAGTTTATTTTTTTCTAGTTCCCTAGGTTTGAAAACCTAGGCTCTCATACCACGAAGACTGTCACGCCCCGAGCGCGGAAGATTACCCGGAGGCGTGACACGTCTATATAGATCGTGTCAATCATGTAAATATCAGAGTGCGCAAATAACTAAGATTTAACTCGAAATTAATACAAATAGTACGAGCTGACAATTGTCACAACTAATCAAAGGATAAATACATATGTTCCCAGAGTCCAACGACTAGGCTTCAAATCTTAAGCAGTTCTAATCAAGTTGACTAATACAAATGACATAGATGAATTGATACGACTGACATAAGTGAACTAATACAATAACACAAAGGACATGACAATTTGATAACTTCACTCTAACACTCATCACTCGGTCTCATTCCCTTCCGAGTGTTGGTTGACATCCAAATTACCTGAAAATATAAGAAAACAACTAGATGAGCGAATCGCTCAGTAGGAATTACATCTCAAGATTTAACATATTTTAAGTGGTTTATAAGTTCAATTAATGTCAGTAAAGCTATGCATGTAGATGAGTAGATATCAAGGATTGTAAAAATCGACAAGAGCAGTGAAGGAATAACAAGTGAGAGTATAAGGATTCCAACTTCAATGCAGCAATAGCAAGAGATTCAAGCAAGTAATAATTGGAATTAACAAAATCTTTTCAAGAGAGTAAGAACTCATGTCAAGCAAGTAATAGAAAGTAATATAAATTTAAGCATGAAAAACTGGAATTGGCTATTTATCAATTTCATTCAAGCAAAAACTTTACCCTTCTGCGGGTCTCAAGTCAAATCAATCAAGTAATATCACGAGAATGAGTGGAATGTCTAAAGCCTAGCAAGCAAGTACTCAGGTGCAATGCCAAACACCGTGGTCAATAAACTCCCATGGGCACAAGTACCTTCGGGTGCTCCTCCCAGGACCAGACCGGGCCCTATATGCACAGCATTAATCATGTTTGTTGACATCCACTCTCATTTATAGCCAATATAGAATTTCAATGTTTGACCAGTATGATATATAAGGTGGAATTATGGAATGGAATCTAAGGGCGCATTGATGTGTAAAGATGAACTAGGAGTGGAAACCAGTAACGTTTGATACACGGAAAAAAACTAGATAAGAGAGGTGCCTTATGGGCCACCTGACAAGTTTAGAAACGACACCCTCACTGTGGGATGCCCTTCCTGGGAACTATACAGGGTTTAGAGGACCCTATCAGGAGTTAAATGGCACCTCTCAAGCTGCCATCTATTAGTGGAGATGGCAAAAGTGAAAGCCTAACGACCACGTTAACGTAATGAGCCAGCTGTGTCGACTCAGCAGTTCATCGCGTCAACGCGGTGAACAGGCTGGGTCGACCCTGTAGTTCATCGCGTCAACCCTGCAGTTCATCGCGTCAACCCTGCGAACAGGCTGGGTCGACCCAGCAGTTCATCGCGTCGACCCTGCAGTTCATCGCGTCAACCCTGCGAACAGGCTAGGTCGACCCTGTAGTTCATCGCGTCAACCCTGCGAACAGGCTGGGTCGACCCTGCAGTTCATCGCGTCAACCCTGTGAACATGCTGGGTCAACCCTGCAGTTCATCGCGTCAACGCGGTGAACAGGGTGGGTCGACCCTGCAGTTCATATCTGCTTAAAATGGCTTAAGGTATTAATCTTTGATTAAGCTAGGGTTAACTGGATGATTAGTTTAACATCATGCAGTTAGAAGGCACCCATGGGGCTGCCATCTCTTAGAAGAAGGCGCCCTTGGGTCTGCCACCTTCTATTCGAAGGCGCCCTAGGGGCTACCATGAAATTTTAATAGGTTAGTTAAATGATAAAACTTGCGTTATAGGGATATATCGTATGGATATGAAGCTAATTCATACGAATTACCCTAGATTGAAGCTAATACATGCTAATCATCTTGGGTATAAGGCTAATACATGCTAATTATCTTAGGTATGAAGCTAATACATGCTAATCAGCTTAGGTATGAAGTTAATACATGCTAATCATCCTAGATTTAAGCTAACACATGTTAATTATTCTAGGTATGAGACTAATACTCGCTAATTATTCTGGGTATAAGGCTAATACATGAGAAACATGCCGTATATACTTTATATCTATTTTCTAAACATGCAATTGAGAGGGGTCTTGGGTTTGTATGTTTATGTTGTTATTCGTGTAAGTTCTTTAGATTTTAGTCTTTCTTAGTCATTTTCATACTTTTTGGATCTTCATTTCAATTTCATGTCTTCTGCCAACTTGTTCATCCTTAAGTGCTTTACATTTCCTTCTTCAACCTCTTTCTCTAATTCCTCTCCGTTTTCAAGTTATTGCATGTTTTTCCACTTGCTGTCCTGACACATTACTGTTCATCAGAGTTGATACCTTCTTTTGTTCCCCAGTTTTCATGTCCTTCCAATCCACTTTTCTCTCTGAGTTCTTCACAAAAGTTCTTCTTATCTTGTAGATCTAGATTTTTTTCTTCTACCACTTCCTCCAATTCTTCTTAGTTTTTAAGTTATAATTAATTTTCTGCGGTTCTATTTTCTACTCAGTCACTGTTCACCTGCGTCTATAGATCTCGGTTTTTCACATTTTTCACCTTCTTCCTCTCATTTTATCTCTCTGCACTCTTCATAAAACTTCTTCCTAACCCTCCAATCTACAACTTTCTCTTCTTTCACATATTCTCATTCTCTCTAGATTGTACGTTATTCTCCTTCTTAGAACCCCCTATTTTTAATATATTTTCATTGTGCTTTCAACTTGGACTTTTTCAACTTGGTCTTTTTCAACTTGGTCTTTTTCCACGTTTTTCATCCTCTTGGCTACAATTTCTTCCTTCACTATTTTCAGGTTTTAGTTTCTCTAATATAACATTTTTAGCATGGTGATTTCAGTTTCACAGAAATTGACATAATGACAAGCCCTTTACTAAAGCATGAACTATATCAAATCTGAGGTGATCATTCAACGTAAGACGTGTTGGTAAATCAAGTAACATGGAGATTTAGCCTAACATATTATTAGGTTAGGTAGGCTAACAGATTAATTTAACTCTAATATAACATATTTATCATAGTGTATATAGAATATGGTGTAGTCATTTAGCGTAAAACATGTCCGTAAAACAAGTAACATGAATATGTAGTTTATCATGTGATTAGATTAGGTAATCTAACTGATTAGCTAACATATTCTAACAGATTAGCTAACATTTTACTTAATCTATGTGAAAGCATGATAGACATTGATGTAACATGATTTATCGCATGGAACATCGCATGTAAATGAGCTAATACTAATTTTTATCCTAGATTAGCTATCTTAGATTAGCTAATGTTTGGTTAAAAGCCTGAGAACACCTATTAAAACATGATGTGTAATCACTAAATACCGCATGGAGATGAGACTAATCACTAATTTTACATGCTAATATAACCTAGATTAGCTATGGTTTGGTTAAAGCTCGAGATCACCTACCTTGTTGGAAGATCTCTAGCAGTAGCAGAACCCTTCTAGGTGACTATGTAATCCCTGCAGAGCTTTGCCCCAAGCTTAGCTAACCTAGAATGGGGGTAGCAAAGGGTATGTTATAGGGTCTGGTATGACCGGATAGGGGGGCAAGATCTGGAATAATGGGGCTTTACAGCTTGTACAGGCTGGAGAGATAAGGGATAATGTTTGGACAGCCAATCCATGGCCCATATCGTAAAGTCTGTCTCCCACATTCATACATGATCCCTCTTCAATGTGCACACTTTCAAAGCCTGTACATCCTCAAAGTCTGTACATCCTCAAAGTCTATACATTGGCTTCCTCAAAATCAGTACATCCTCAAAGTCTATACATTGGCCTCCTCAAAGTCTATACATTGGCTTCACAAAGTCTGTACGTCCTCTCCCTCTCAAAGTCTATCTGTACATCCTCTCCCTCTCAAAGTCTATGCATTGGCTTCCATCACAAAGTCTGTACATCCTCTCCCTCTTCACAAGTCTGTACATCACAAAACAAGTCTGTACATCCTCTCCCTCTCAAAGTCTATACATTGGCTTCCATCACAAAGTCTGTACATCATCACAAAGTCTGTACATTGGCTTCCATCACAAAGTCTGTACATCCTCTCAAAGTCTATACATTGCAGCTCAAGTCTATACATTTGCCATTTGTGCAAAGTCTATTCATTGCTACAACTCCAAGTCTATACATTCAAGTCTATACATTCAAGTCTATACATTGGCCATTTGTGCAAAGTCTATACATTGCTGCAACTCCAAGTCTATACATTGCAGCTCAAGTCTATACATTGGCCATTTGTGCAATTCAAAGTCCATACATTGCTGCAGCTCAAGTCTATACATTGCTGCTGTGGCTCAAAGTCTATACGTTGCTGTAGCCCGCAACAAAGTCTCTACATTGCTATTGCTAGCCTATTTACCAAGTCTGTACGTTGCTAGCCTATAATGTATAATTAATTGGCACAAAAGGTAAATGGTGGATGCTAGGATTTGAACCCTAGTCATTGGGTTGAAAGGTAAGTTACTTAACCCACTACACTAGGAAGCCACTTGTTAAGTGAATAATCTTTACATATGATAACTTCGTGTTCCAACTTCTTACTTAAGCTTCCTCTAGAGTTTATCTAATATATTTTTTTATATTTGGGAAATATTATTAATATATATATATATATATATATATATATATATATTTATACGGGGTGCTACACGAGGTGTTGATTATACCTTGTGCATGTGGGCAATGCCCACCCATTGATCTCTCCACGATGTGGACTCCCTCGTCCAATCTCTCAGATATGTGGTTCTCCTCTTCTGATCCTTTCTTCGACGTCTTGTTCCCGTCTCTCTTCCCTCTCCAGCTTCCTCCTCCTCCATCTTCCTCTCCTTCTTGCTGCATGATCTCCACTTATCTCCAATAACAAAACGTCAAATTTGAAACGGAGATTTCGGTGGAAGATTACGCTATCTTGTCTCCATTCTCCTCCCAGGGGCATGAGGTCCATGATGCTTCCTTCTCACTAGATTTCCCTTCTCCTAGGTTAGGCGTAGGGTCCATCGAGTCTAGGAGAATAGAGTCTGTTAGGTCTAGAGAAATAGGGTTTTGTTCTACGTCATCCAAACCTTCCTCACTTGAGTCGCGCTGGCTTGCGCGTCATTCTAAATCCGTTCCTGATAGATTCTTGCAGGATCTGGCTTAGCGTTGTCATGCTCTTCGGAAGTGTCTGGAGTTCATAGCTACGACAATTGTGATAGAAGAAGATGAGGAGCAAGAAGGGGTGCGGCGCGACGACAGATTAGGAGTTTACGAAATCATGGATGAAAAAGACCCGGTCGATGATGAGGACGGCAACGTAGATGACACCGCCGGTCTGTATGCGCAAGGATTAAAGAGATTCGACGAGCCATCGTCGGCGGTGGAGGAACCTACGTAGGAAATAAATCTGGAAACTGAAGAAGACCCCAGGCCCATTATCAGTGCCGCTAATCTCCCTTCAGCAGTGGAAGAAGATCTGATCAGGGTTCTGAGAGAGTATAGCGATTCTTTCGCCTGGTCTTATGAGGACATGCCGGGTCTTGAACCCTCTTTAGTGGAACATCGACTCGTGCTTAAACCAGGGGCAACACCCGTAAAACAAAGGTCAATAAGAGTTCACCCCCACATGGCCTTAAGAATTAAGGAAGATGTCAATAAATTATACAAGGCCAAGTTTATCAGAGTCGTCTTATATCCCCAGTGGGTGGCGAACATAGTCCTAGTTATCAAGAAGGATGGCAAGGTGCGTATTTGCATTGATTTCAGGGATCTTAACAAAGCATGTCCCAAAGATGATTTCCCGATGCCTCACATAGATGTCTTGGTAGACAACACTGTCGGGTATGAAGCCTTATCATTCATGGATGGTTATTCTGGATATAACCAAATCCGTCTCGCTCCCGAGGATCAAGAGAAAACCTCCTTCATCACGCCCTGGGGTACGTATTACTATGTGGTTATGCCGTTCGGATTGAAAAATGCGGGCGCCACCTATCAGAGGGCAATGATGGCTATATTCCACGACATGATGCATGTCTATATGGAAGCTTACGTGGATGACATTTTGGTGAAGTCGAGAATCAAAGAAGAACACCCCTCTATTCTGGCTAAGGTGCTCCAGAGAGCTAGGGAGTACCAGTTAAAGATGCATCCGAAGAAATGTATTTTTGGAGTCTCTTTGGGGAAGTTACTAGGCTTCATAGTTAGCAAACGGGGGATTCAGATTGATCCAAAAAAAGCAAATGCCGTCATGGAGATGCCTCCGCCTAAGAATATCACAGAACTCCGAGGATTGATTGGTAGATTGCAATTCATTAGAAGATTCATATCCCAACATTCTCAGAGATGCCGCCCGTTTTATGAATTGTTAAAGGCGGGGGTTAAATTTGAATGGAATCAAGATTGTCAAAAGGCCTATGAGGACTTAAAGGAATATTTGACCAATCCCCCAGTTTGGCAACCTCTGTCCCCGGGAAACCCCTAATCATATACATTTCTGTCATTGAGGACTCCCTAGGGGCGGTCTTAGCACAAGTAGATGACGAAAGAAAAGAGCGGGCAGCTTATTATCTCTCCAGGTTATTTAACCCGGCGGAGGCCAAATACACCGCTATGGAAAAGACTTGTGCCGCCTTAGTGTGGGTAGCTCAGAAACTGAAGCACTACTTTCTAGCCCACCCAGTTAGGTTGATCTCTAGAATGGACCCGATCCGTTATCTCTTAGAAAAACCCGTCCTTTCTAGTAGGTTAGCTCGCTGGCAAAGCTTCCTCTCTCAGTTTGATATCACATTCGTCGTTCAGAAGGCTATCAAAGGATATATCATCGCTGAGCATCTTGCCCATCTTTCTATTCCCTGCACCGACTCTATTCAGGATGATTTCCCTGATGAGCATCTCTCGGTCCTTACTCATCATCCCTTTTGGTCTCTGCACTTCGATGGTGGGCTTAATTTCCAAGGCCGAGGGATAGGTGCCGTTCTCCTCACTCCGGAAGGGGTGACGATTCCCTTTGCTTACCAGCTCCGATTTCCTGCTACCAACAATATCGCTGAGTATGAGGCTCTCCTGGCCGGATTGAAGCAAGCCTACCTCTTGGGTGTGCGCTACTTAAACATCATAGGAGACTCTCAGCTCGTTCTGCGGCAGGTTCTATCCACTTACCGCACTCGTGACCCTAAGCTCAAGCCATATCAAGACTTGGTCACCCTCCTGGCTCGTTAATTCTGCAAGTTGATCTATATCCATACTCCCCGATCTCAGAACATTCTTGCTGATGCACTGGCATCACTTGCTTCATCTTTATCTTTTCCTCTCAGTCGAAGCAATGAGACTATCGACATTCAGAGGTTAGATGCTCCCTCTCTTCAGGATCCTTGGTATCACAACCTTAGGAAATATGTAGAGGCTAGGGCTGAGAAGGAAGATTTAAGGGAAGTGTCTTTAACGGAATTAGAGGAGATCCTGGAGGAAGAAGAATTGCCATGGTATCATGAAATCAAGTTGTACTGCAAGGATGGATCATTCCCAGAAGGGGCAAATGCTGAGCAGCGTAAGGCTATCCGAAGAGTCGCCTCGAGATACACCCTCATTGCTGGAGAATTGTACAGGCGCGCTCTCAATGGAATGCTCATGAGATGCTTAGATGATGATGAAGCTTGGAAGGTGGCCGAAGCAGCACATTCTAGTGAGTGTGGAGGTCATGTTAATGGTCAGGCTCTAGCGAAGAAGATCTTTAGACAGGATTATTATTGGCCCACTCTAGAGGAAAATTGCTCCCTCTATGTCCGGAGGTGTCTTAAATGCCAACTCCACGCTGATAAAATCCATGCTCCAGCTTCATCTCTACATCCTCTCTCTGCTCCTTGGCCATTCTCCATGTGGGCTTTTGACGTTGTTGGGCCGCTCGGTGATCCCAACTCTGAAACCAAGTAAAAATCATTCATCCTTACTGCCACGGAATACTTCACCAAGTGGGCCAAAGAGGAGGCGTACGCGGAGATCAAAGCAACAACGGTGTGCCACTTCATCATGAAGAACATTATCTCGCAGTTCAGAGTGCCAAGCAGCATCATCACCGATAACAGACCTCAGTTCATCTCTCAAGAGCTCAAGGACCTTTGTAAGAAATTCAATATTGCATTACATCATTCATCTCCATATTATCCTCAAGGCAACGGACAAGCCAAAGCCACTAATAAAACCCTTCTTAAAATCATAAAGAAAACGTGTGAATCTCACAAATTTTCTGATTGACCTGAACGGTCAGTGGAAGCTCTATGGGCTTACCGCACCTCCGTCCGTACTCCCACGGGGCAAACCCCCTATGCTCTTACCTACGGGATGGAGGTGGTGCTCCCATATGAGATCTTGGTCCCTTCCCTAAGAGTGCAGCTCGATAAGGAACTTAATCTCGATGAACGTCGAGAGGCGTTGCTCGTCTAGTTGGAACTCTTGGATGAGAAGAGGATGAATGCGGCCGATCACGTGTCCGTTTATCAAAAAAGAGTCTCGTGTTATTTTCAAAAGAAGGTAATAGAACGCAAATTTCAAGTAGGAGATATGGTTTTGAAATGTAAATTCATCAGGTCCGGAGGTCCTAGGTCCAAATTGCAACCTAACTGGGAAGGTCCGTTCATTGTTAGAGAGGCTTACTCAGGGAACGCTTACAGCTTAGTCAACGCAGAAGGTGAGGAGCTGTCTCACGCTTGGAATGGGTTGTATCTTAAGCACTTTTATCCTTAGAGTCAGGCAAATGAACGCCCGGTAGGAAGGTGTCCCTTCCTCGAACACGAAGGAGGACCCCGAGTTCGGTAAATCACACACTTCACGGCATCCCTAGTCGGGTTCCCCAGTTATGTAAAATATCGTTTCTCCTTGGCTATGCTCGGAGGAAGTCAAAGTCCATGTCTGTTTCTCTCCTCAGCTAAATCTAGGGGCAAGAGGTAAATAAGGGGGCGATGACTAATCTAGACACCCTGATGAGAGGAGGCCTCAAAAAGGGGCAGTCCGTTATGACCTGATTCCACAAGAAGAAGCAATTCAAAGGAAAGAAAAAAGAAGGAGCAACAATTACAACGAAGAATAAAAAAGTCAGTATCTCAAAGTCTATAGCTCCGAGAAAAAAGACTAGGTATGGTAAGAGTGGCAGTACAGTTTCCCCGCGGGACGTTATGAGCCCGATCGTACGCGTGCCTAAGGTGGATAAAGGTTCGATGACAGACACAAAGCCCCGACTCAATAGTCCGAATCTCTGAAAGGGTCGTTGTGAGAAGGATTCAAACCTTGAAAACCCCTATACCTGGCCTAAGCTTATCCTCAAATTCTATTTTCTCTTTTAGGACTAGACAATACCCCGGGTATGGCCTCGGTAGAAGCACTGCTACGCAGATTGGCCCTGGCCAGGGGTCGTCATTTCAAAAAGTACGCCAATCTCAAGAGATTATGAGTGGGGCAGGTAGGGCCTATGTTGCCAGGATGAAAATTGGCTTTCAAAAATCCAAAAAAATGATATACTTCAAAAATCCAAAAAATGATATATTTCAAAATCCAAAAAATGATATACTTCAAAATCCAAAAAAATCATATATTTCAAAAATCCAAAAAATGATATACTTCAAAAATCTAAGAAATCATATATTTCAAAATCCAAAAAAATGGTATACTTCAAAATCTAAAAAAATTCAGATATTTCAAAATCCAAAAAAATCAGATATTTCAAAACCCACCAAAAATCAGATATCTCAAAACCTCGCAAAAAAATCAAATATGCTTTTTAAAATCCAAAAATACCATCATCTCGCATTGCATGCATTGCATTTTTCTTATTATATTTCCGCCTATTTAATAAGGCTTCACCCCTTGACCAAATATCAAGAATGGTCATTCTCTAACTTGCTGTAGGCAAGGGGTTGAGTCTAAGAACAGATCTAACTTATTTTTCTGTCTAAGTGTGTGCAGACGCAGGTTCAAGCGCCCAAGGTTCAAAGCTCACGAGTCTTCTATCTCTGACGGTCTATAATTAGACTGCTAACCTTCTCTGGCGGTTCATGATTGGACCGTTTCCTTTCTCGAAAGCCAAAAAAATCAACTCTCAGTAAAACTGCCTCTAGCGATCTTACGATAGACCGTCAAAGCATTCTGGCGGCCCATAATTGAACCGTTTTTCTCTCCCGAGGGTTGAAAACACTCAGTTTTCCCTGAGCGCCATCTCGGGCGGTCTCTCATGGGACCGTTAGAGCATGTTGGCGGCCCTAGATTAGACCGTTATGTCAGACAGAAACTCTACTTTTTAGCTAATTTGAGCTCAATCATGCAATCAATTCCTCATCTTTTCAAAACAAAGCTCATATTCCATTCCACTAAGTTCAAGATACATCATTTGGTTGATATTTTCAAGTACATCAAGAAGGGAAAAGAAATGAAAAGCTCAAATTACATTCATTCTCTTGTCCGCGAACGGCCGGATCTTGCGTAATTCTTTCACATAAGCACGGTATCCCTCTTCATCTTCTGCCACTTCTGCTTGCCAAGTGCGCATCCGGCTGATCTCCCACATGATTTGAGCATTCCGGACTGCTCGCTCGTCCTCCTCGGTCTCCATCTTCCTATCTAGAAGGGCAGGGAAGTGTGATAGTGCAGGAACCATGGTACGGGGTAGCCCAATTTGAAGATAGCACCGGTGCGGGTTGTAAATTGCCAAAGTAGTGTTCTCCACTAGCTACAGGTCCAGGCCCAGTCGCCGAGGTACTCTAAGGGTAGTGCTTCGAAGAATTCTTGGCCGCATTACGAACTTTTCCATAGGTAAAGTGTTGAGGTAAAGGCGCCATTCATCTCGTGCCTTCTTGTCCGCCACCCGGCACTCAACCTGTGAAGAAAACCCAAATGTGCCTCCTATGAAGAATAGAGGGTGGCTCCCGAATACCCGGCTAGCTGAAGGCATGTCCTCCTTGGGTAGGAAATTAAGTCTCACTCCCATCCAACATTCAAGGATGATCATTGATCCGAAAAGTGGCCCTCCTAGGCAATATGAGCTAAGGCCTTCGTAAAGGTATGAAAGGACCGCTTGAGAAATAGATAAACCCCACCACAACCCACTAATAATGCTTAGGTTTTGGATGTCGAGGAGGTGGTCGGTGGTGGTGAAAAGGAAGACCCCACACAAGCAAACTGAGGTAGCCTTGGCTATGGCTTCAAATCTTCCGCTCTTGTTTTTACAATAAGTGGTTGGTTATCCATTGAGTCATTGGTATCAAATGGATATGGCGTGGGCTGATCATGATCCTAACATCCTTCGGGTTGTGTATGAAATCCCCTAGAATGAGTGAAGGGTCTATAGGCTTAACCGTGTGACACACTAGGTCTTCATCCCCAACCTTAGTCTTAGGGAGGGCTAGGTAGGTCTCTACCTCCTCTAATAGGACAGTGGCTTCAAAGCTTGGGAAAAGGAAAGTGTGTGTTTGTGGATGCCATAACTCTACAAGGGCCGAAATGCTTGACCAATCCAAGGATAATTTCTAAAAATTCTTAGATAAAACTAACAAGGGTTGAAGGTGCCATGCCCTTAGGATTGAGAGGACCTCTAGAGGGAGTTCCTTGATCATGGGAGCCACCCACTTTAGGTTGGAGTAGAATCTTGGGCCAAGAAGAAGCTGGAAGAAAAGGAAATGAAGAGGAAGAAGAGAGGAAGGTCATGAGAAGAAGGAAAGTTCAGAAATTTATGAATTTTTGGATCAAGTTGCAACTTACTAATAGGATCGGTGCGCTGGATTCAGAGGGGGGGTGAATGAATCCCACCCTTAAAAACTTTTCGCTCAATAAAAACTAGAACAAGATAGACAAGCTGGGTAACTAATCAGAATCTCTTTTGAACCGAAGAACAAACATCTATCTCGTGCCTAAACAATCAACTAGCGGAAGCGGAAGCAGAAGAAGGTAATCAACCTACTGCAAGATAGCAATATGAACGCTCAGACAATCTGTGAAAGGTGGTAGAAGATATGGAGCTAACGCACAAGGCAAACCACTGCACATAAAATTTTTAGGTGGTTCGGTCCTCCAGACCTACATCCACCTCTCACTCCCAACCGGAGTGAGGCTTCCACTAGCACAAGCTAGAAACTGCAGACTCAGTTTGCGAACAGAATGCTGCCACACAGCTTGACCAGGGGAACAGCCTCCCCTCTTCCTCCACACCGGAGGGACACCCCAAGTGACTCCCAGCCACTTGGAAACCAGAGACCGAAGTCTCTCTTCCTCCAGACCAGGAGGGGACACACCAGTGACTCCCCATCACCAACAAACCAGATGTCACAGACCTCTCTTCTTCCAAACCAGGAGGGACCCGACCTCTATCCAGAGAATCGGAAGAACAAAGATAACCAAATGAAAAAAGAAAACTAAGAAAGGAAAAATACACAATGATCAGAAAGCTGTAAAGAAAGATAACATAGATGTGGCTCCCATGGAGCTGACTGGCCTGGATTTGATCCACAGTCCAGTAGATAGATCTTCAGTCGAGACTTCTTTCTTCTTCTCCACGAACTCTCACTCTCTCTCTTCTCCTTCTCTTTTTCTCTTTCTTTTTCTGTCACTCGATCGTGCAGGCTCTCTCTATCTCTTCTTTTCTCTTCTTCTTCTTTTTCCTCTTCTGCTGCTCTCTGCCTCACTTCTTCTTCACTCACAGTCTCGATCAGCCCTCTTATGTTCTTCTCATTAGTCTTCTTCTGAGGAAGACATCTTCTATATATATAGCAGCAGCTTAGGGCGTGTGCTTTCCACTTCTCCCGCCTAAGTGATGCTACCACGTGTCAGCATCTCAGCTTCTTGGATCACGTGCCAGGTGCCCACCTCGAGTCACGTGCCCAGACACATTAACCTCGTCCAACAATCTTGTCAGTTAATCAGTCGAAGATAGTATTAGCTTAAGGCAATGTTCAGACTTCATTCAGCAAGCAAGGCAAGCATGGATGGCTGTACAGAGTTGATCGTGTGAGGCAAGACGAGTGTACAGACTTCTTACCACATGCTGTAATATGCATATATGATGCAGTGTATAGACTTGCTGACACTTGCTGCAGTATGCATATGATGCAGTGTCTAGACTTGAAGAAAGCAATTCATACACAATGATGCAATGTTCAGACTTTGATCATATATGAAGAGCATATGCTGTACAGACTTGCTAATGAGTAACGTAGAATGCATCAAGCAAGATAATGCATGAAGACCATTGTGCATACATGTTGGCAAATGGATGTACAGACTTCATTCAAGCAAGCGAGACAATGTCTAGACTTCAATGAATAGACTTCGATGAGAACAATGCATGAACGTAGTGTATAGACTTGCTGAATGCCTAGCTATCGTGCGGATGTATAGACTTGTATTATGCATCCTAAGTATGTACAGACTTGATGAGGTGCTAAGTGACAGAGCTGGCTGTACAGACTCTGAGGAAACACAAGCAGCGTTGTATAGACTTGAAAGACGCTAGATGCACGATGTATAGACCTTAACTCAATGTATAGACTTCACGATTGATGAATGCACTGCACTGAACAATGTATGGACTTAACGATGTGCAGACTTGCCAAGACAAATGAGCGATGTACATACTTGTGCAAGCAAAGTCTGTATAGACTTAGTCAGCAGACTAGCTCGATGTACATACTTGCTCGTTGTTCAGACATCATGGACGATGTACAGACATGCAAAGAGAAAGGCTGTACAGACTTGATGAGCGATGCAAGGCAAAGGAATGTATATACTTCCAATGTATAGACTTGCCAACTAAGCGATGTACAGTCTTGAACAATGAAGCTCTATACAGACTTGATCAAGGCAAGGCAATCGAGTGTATAGACTTTCAATGTAAAGACTTGCCAAAGGGTCGATGTACAGACTTGAACAAGGCAAAGTCTGTACAGACTTTGAGGTTCACAATGTATGGACTTTGGCAACACAACGGCTGTACAGACTTCCACTCAACTGTGATGTATAGACTTGCCAAGGGAAACGACGGTAAAGCTATCAGTGTATAGACTTTGAGTGCAACGTCGGTAAAGCTACCGATGTATAGACTTGCAAGTCGAACTGGTGGCTGTACAGACTTCACCTCGAGCTTCTACAGTGCAGTGTATAGGCTTAGAATCATATGAACATGGCGCTGTACAGACTTTGAGTGAGAGTCCAATGTGCAGACTTGCCACCGACCAATGTATTGACTTGATGGTTGTGAGACGATGGCCAAGACAATGCACAGACTGATGTATAGACTTAAGATGAGTGCATGAACAGTCGGATGTACAGACTTCACTTGAAATAGTCCGATGTACAGACTTGGGCTGAATGCATGAACAAGCCGTTGTACAGACTTGTAAAGTTTGAAGGCCAATGTAATGTATAGACTTACATGAGACGCTCAATGAGACGCTCAGTGTTTAGACTTATGATGTGCATACTTTGACTCAAATGTGCATATGAGACGCTGAACAAGACGATGCACAATGTATAGACATTAAGTGCAATGCAGAGGGCTGTACAAACTTGGATGAATGAACAAGCATGAATGTATAGACTTTGAAAGACACTGCATGAACAATCCAATGTACAGACTTCCAAATGAAGTGATGAACGACACGATATATAGAATTGGCCCCTTGACAAATGTACAGACTTGGCTTCGTGCTTTCTACAGGACAATGTCTAGACTTGATGCAACTTCAAAGCACAATGTGCAGACTTTAGCAATGTAACGCAATGTAACGCAATGTACACACTTCATGAGACGATGGATGTACACACTTCAGCTACGCAAGCTACAGTGAATGTATGGACTTTATGAAGACGATGCATGAGACGCGAACTCTGTACAGACTTGGTGTTGCGACACTAGGCAATGTACAGACTTAGAATGCCTGCAGTCTATGCAATGTATAGACTTGGTGACTCGCGTGCTGTGCATTGTGCAGACTTGAAGTCTTGCAAGCTGTGCGGTGTTTAGACTTGAAGTTGCTGCAGCTATGCAATGTGTAGACTTCCACAAGCAGAGAGATGCAGCAGATAAAAAGACTAAACATGCTTTATGCAGCAGATAAAATGACTGAACATCAAATGCAATGACTCACAGTGTAAGCAGATAAAATGACTGACATCTGAAAGACGGAACATATGAATGACTGCTAAACTGAATCAACAAGGTCTTTCATGCACATATGCATATGGTGACTTATAGTGTTTGCTATCATCAAAACCAATCATCAAGACCACAGGGGCACAACAATCTCCCCCTTTTTGATGATGGCAACACTATGAGTCACACTGACTCAAGTCAAAACATTCTCCCCCTTTGACTTCAGCAAAAAGACATTAGTTTGAGAGAGGAAAAATAAACAGATATGAAACAATTGAAAGAACATTTCTCCCTTTAACTACATGAAAGCACATTCTTCCCCAAAGCGCAATATGACTCAAATCAATTTCTCCCCTTTTATTTTTTTTTTAAACAATCATGCAGAGGTATGAATGCAGAGATGCAGATGTAGCAAGAAATGTAATGCCTCCCCCTAAGAATATGAATGCAGGGTCACAATTGATATGAGCATGATTCAATATGAGAAGGAAGCTCCCCCTTAAAAGATACCAATTGATATGCATCTGTTGCATTTCTCCCAATTGATGTGGTTGAGATGGAGACCACAGTGGCATTCAAGGGTAAGTTCAGGTCAATGAACCAAGGACAGTGAGGTGAAGAGTTTCAAACACAAGAAGTTCAAAACAAGATTTTCAAGGAGATATCAATCTCATAAATCTAAACCATAATTTTTCAAAGTCTTCCATTATAAGGGCTTATGAATGAATTTTATTGATCAGCATGGTTTAAACATGATGTATGCAAGGTTTATCAATAAAATTCTATATTGATATCTAAAACCAAGGTTTAATAAAAATGAACCAAGCCCTCATAATTCTATCTTGATTATCCTCCCTTTCTCTTACACAATCAAATCTATTGACTTCTTTCAGAAATACATGCACTAGTATTGAGATCAAGCAATTATGAAGTCATGAGATTTTGTCTAGGGTTATAACAATTTGATTTTTGCATCATATTCAAATATAGCAATTTGTTCAACAAATTTTCATGCTACAAATTTTACGAGCACTCTAGTTCAGTGTACACTTTGTAACTAGAGGATATACCTTGATCAGAGGCCAATATCCCTAAGCACTTAGTGTGACTAACAGTCATGCTTTATATGAACAGAGGTAGCATTTACACATCATGACACACTGCACATCATTTCTTTGATGAGTGAGTTGTATTTCTCAGTGTGCATTACATTGCTCTGCCTGATTAACAATCATTCTTAAGCAGAGTTAACTATGGCACCTCATGACACAGTCCTTTGGACATGTGTTTCTCAGTGACCAAAGTCATTGCTCTGACTGAAATTAACCCTTTAGACAATTCAGACAAATTCATTTACTTCAAGTCAATAATAATTTCATGTACTTAACCAATTAAAGCCATGTATTCAATAGTGCAGTTTTCAGAAGGTTTTACAAGGCACATCATGAGATAGTTGGTTAAGGTTTATTAAATATGATTCAGATATTTTTAAGAGAATTACAGACAAACTCCATGAATACATTAAACTTAAACCACATGAATTATTTCAGACATTCATAAAATCGTATAATAGAAGATTCCTAGTTCAAGTGTTTTCAGATTTATGATCGAAATAGTCCCATTGAAATCTTCATGAAAGACTGATAGAATTCTGATACCAAATGATAGAAGTGATTTTGAAGCTCAATGTTTTCAGAATATGATCAAGGTTTGTCAACAAAATCAATGAGGAAGGATATGCAATGAATTCTAACAAGTGTATGCATTTCACAACCTACATGCAATGCATTGACTCCCCCTCACAATATGCATTCAGTCAATCTTTTTAATTTTTTTTTATGAAATGCAATGCAATTAACTACATGTATGCAAAGACATGCACACACTCAACATTGTTTGCTATGCAAAGACATGCAATTAACTACCCCTGAAAACATGCAATGTTTGCCATGAAATCTAAGCATATGTCTTTATGACTCATGCACATACAGACTGCCCTATCAAAGCAAAGTGACCCATGGTACTAGGCGGAGCACTTGGTCTAAAAGACCATCTCACACATAGTAAAAGCCTCCAGACAGATTTCCCTGCCTTTTAGTGGCTTACTATTTAATATACCATAGAGGTCAATCATGATAATTCAACATGCAGTCCTATATGCAGTCCAGATTTTCAGTGAGCTATGCAATAGATAGATTTCAAACAACATTCATATGCAGTTCAGATTTTCAGAAGTTACAATTTGTTTTTAGAGATTATGCATATCAACAATTATCAAACAACTGCAATTGGCATATGTATGCATCAGATGCAGACAACCCTTTAAACTCATATATGCACAGAGCGCTCAGCAAGTGCATGATCAGAAACTAATGCAAATGGCAGATGATGAATGAACATGCAAAAATAGATTTAATGTGCTATGCAGTAAAACTAAAAATAGGAAATGTAAGAAATTTACCTGAAAGGTTCAGGAAGGGGTTTTCATTCTTGAGTGCCTTGGATTAATCCCCTCTTTATTAATCAGCTTCCAAGGCATACCTGTAACACAAAGCTTATTTTACACAAACAGGTACCCAAGAGGTCTTGGGTCCTGAATTGACAGTGACATTTCTAGCAGGTTTTCTCAACAAGTTTTGTGCATGAAGGTCATCAGATTTCATTAAATAGTAATTATTCATTGAATGACCAAAGCCACCACAATAACGACATGAAACAGAATTTTTGTTCTCTTTGTACACATTAGCATGATCATGAAATCTATGTGTATGAGAATTAAAGTTTATGTTGTTTGCATGAATGTTCTGTCCTTTGTTATCATTCGGCCAGTAATTTACAGCTTTGTAGCCAGACTTTCATATTCAAAATAAGAAGAATGATTTCTTCTCTTAAAAGGTGACCAGCACTCTCTAGCCAGATGGCCTGGCTTCCAACAGTTAGAGCATGCAACAGACTTTCTGTTAAAGACAAATTCAGGTTTATCAAAAAAATTTCTATTTGCATGGAATCTACCAGATTTATAGTTAGACTTCCTTCCCTGAGCATGCCAACATTCAATGGCCCTGTGGCCTATCTTTCCACATTCAAAGCATGAAATAGAATTTCTTCTACCAGCATTCAACCAACATTCAATGGCCCTATGGCCCGTCTTTCCACAGTTGAAACATGTAGAATATTTTCTATTTACAGTAAATTTATTCCTATAAACATCATTATGGTTTGCAGGGAATTTAGCATGATGTGAAAAAGAGATTTTCTTACCATTTGCAAACCAGCATTGTGCAATGTTGTGTCCTAGTTTGCCACAGTGCAGACATTCAGTTTTCCTTTTCTGAGGTGAAGAATTTTTATCATGAAATCTCCTAGCATTCATATCATCCTTCTCCATCAATTTACAATCATGTATCAAATGACCAAATCTATGACAGTAATGACAGATCATTTTCTTCTTAGATGCATGTGAATGTGTGTGAGGACTGTGATCAACATGCACTAATGTATACTTTTTATTTATTTTCTGTTTTCTAGTCCTTTTCTGATTTTTATCCTATTTTTCTATTTTCTTAGCCTTGTACTGAGTTGGAGACGGGGTAGAAGGCTTTTCCTGTTCAGAAGATTTAACAAAAACAGTTTTCAGGTTGGTTCCATCAACCTTCCTCATAACTGGATTGTAACCCAGTCCCTCTTTCTTAAAATTAACCTTCGTTCCCAGCATTTTCTGAACAATGGGTTGTTTGTCTTTAGAGGTTGTGGCTACATTTGAAGCATTTACAAATGATGTTATCAACTTGCTATGAAGCTCTTTCTTGTTGATCTTATTGTAGCCCAGCCCTTCCTTCCTAGAGTTGATTTTTATACCTAGTAGCTTGTCTAGGTTTTTCTGCCCATCAACAAACTTTGACAGAGAGTTCCTCAAGTCTTGGATTTCATCTTCTAAAGAGGCAATGTGTAACTCGTAACTGGCAATCTCTTGCTCACTGCAATTCATAGCTTCATTCAAAACTTTGTTAGCAGTTTTATATTTCTCAACTTCCTGTTCTAGATTGCTCAGTTTATCAGAATCTTCAATGCAAACAGTTTTTCCTCTTTCTAAGGCTAGAAGTCTCTCAGACATAGTGGAGTTCAGCACTTTTAACTTCTCATTTTCTTTAACCAAAGTATCATTTTGAATTAATTCATCAAGAAGAATCTGGTCATCTTGAGATACTTTTGGATTATTTGGAGTTTCATACTCCCTATGCAAGTTTTCAATGTTTTTCTGCAACTCCATGTTTACAGATTTTATGGTATCAGATTTTTCAATCAGCAATGTGTTCTCCTTTTCAAGTTTCTCTAATTTTTCTTCATTTTCTTTAACAGATTTTCTAAGATAGTAATTTTCAGATTTTAGCTTGTTTAAATCTGAGTTCTCACTTTCAAAATTTTTCAGCAATTTTTCATACTGGTCATGATAGTTAACAAGAGTCTGATTATCATTATTTGAACTGATTTTCTCTTTGAGTTCAGATATCTCAATTACATGATCTTGATTCTCAATTTTCAGCAACAAAATTTGTTTTTTCAGCATATGAAAATCAGACATACAAACATCATGAACATTTTTCAATTCAGTACAATTTTTACATGGAGAACTTGAACTATCTAACCCAGTACCCTTCTTCAATTTTTTATACTATTTTCTTAACCTCTCATGTGACTCTAATAATTCAGCATATGCATTCTCCCAATCATCTAGACAAAAATTCTCGAAGAGATTTACCTCCTCATCATCCTGTTCTTCTTCTTGAGTGCTGCTTTGTCCACTTCCTCGAGCCATCATGCAGCTTGTTTGATTTCCTTTCCCGGCTCTCTTCATCATCTCCAATATATCACTTGCAGATCTGCAATCAAGGAAACATGAATGAAAGGCTTTGTCAGTAGCTGCCTTCATCAGATTCCAAGCCTTCTGATTTTCTGCACACATAGATCGATGCTTATTAGTCCATTTGGACTGATCTTTGGGTAGTCTATGTGGACCATGTGAAATTAGTTTCCAAAGATCTGGATCAGTAGTCGTAACAAACATATGCAAGTTTTTAAACCAGACATTAAAGTCCGTACCATTGAAAATCGGTGGATGAGCCATGAAGACAAATCAACAGGCAATTTTTCTAAAACAATATGTAGAAGACAATGATGCACCAAAACGCTAGCAGGATCCTCTACAGATCGTTGGATCTGTAAGTCAGAAATCGCTCTGATACCAATTGATAGGATCGGTGCACTGGATTCAGAGGGGGGGTGAATGAATCCCACTCTTAAAAACTTTTCGCTCAATAAAAACTAGAACAAGATAGACAAGCTGGGTAACTAATCAGAATCTCTTTTGAACTGAAGAACAAACATCTATCTCGCACCTAAACAATCAACTAGCGGAAGTGGAATAAGGTAATCAACCTACTGCAAGATAGCAATATGAACGCTCAGACAATCTGTGAAAGGTGGTAGAAGATATGGAGTTAACGCACAAGGCAAACCACTACACATAAAATTTTTAGGTGGTTCGGTCCTCCAGACCTACATCCACCCCTCACTCCCAACCGGAGTGAGGCTTCCACTAGCACAAGCTAGAAACTGCAGACTCAGTCTGCGAACAAAATGCTACCACACAGCTTGACCAGGGGAACAGCCTCCCCTCTTCCTCCACACCGGAGGGACACCCCAAGTGACTCCTAGCCACTTGGAAACCAGAGACCGAAGTCTCTCTTCCTCCAGACCAGGAGGGGACACACCAGTGACTCCCCGTCACCAGCAAACTAGAGGTCACAGACCTCTCTTCCTCCAGATCAGGAGGGACCCGACCTCTATCTAGAGAATCGGAAGAACAAAGATAACCAAATGAAAAAAGAAAACTAAGAAAGGAAAAATACACAGCGATCAGAAAGCTGTAAAGAAAGATAACATAGATGTGGATCCCATGGAGCTGACTGGCCTGGATTTGATCCACAGTCTAGTAGACAGATCTTCAGTCGAGACTTCTTTCTTCTTCTCCACGAACTCTCACTCTCTCTTCTCCTTCTCTTTTTCTCTTTCTTTTTTTGTCACTCGATCGTGCAGGCTCTCTCTATCTCTTCTTTTCTCTTCTTCTTCTTTTTCCTCTTCTGCTGCTCTCTGCCTCACTTCTTCTTCACTCACAGTCTCGATCAGCCCTCTTCTGTTCTTCTCATTAGTATTCTTCTGAGGAAGACATCTTCTATATATATAGCAGTAGCTTAGGGCGTGTGCTTTCCACTTCTCCCGCCCAAGTGATGCTACCACGTGTCAGCATCTCAGCTTCTTGGATCACGTGCCAGGTGCCCACCTCGAGTCACGTGCCCAGACACATTAATCTCGTCCAACAATCCTGTCAGTTAATCAGTCGAAGACAGTATTAGCTTAAGGAAATGTTCAGACTTCATTCAGCAAGCAAGGCAAGCATGGATGGCTGTACAGAGTTGATCGTGTGAGGCAAGACGAGTGTACAGACTTCTTACCACATGCTGTAATATGCATATATGATGCAGTGTATAGACTTACTGACACTTGCTGCAGTATGCATATGATGCAGTGTATAGACTTCAAGAAAGCAATTCATACACAATGATGCAATGTTCAGACTTTGATCATATATGAAGAGCATATGCTGTACAGACTTGCTAATGAGTAACGTAGAATGCATCAAGCAAGATAATGCATGAAGACCATTGTGCATACATGTTGGCAAATGGATGTACAGACTTCATTCAAGCAAGCGAGACAATGTCTAGACTTCGATGAGAAACAATGCATGAACGTAGTGTATAGACTTGCTGAATGCCTAGCTATCGTGCGGATGTATAGACTTGTGTTATGCAGCCTAAGTATGTATAGACTTGATGAGGTGCTAAGTGACAGAGCTGGCTGTACAGACTCTGAGGAAACACAAGCAGCGTTGTATAGACTTGAAAGACGCTAGATGCACGATGTATAGACCTTAACTCAATGTATAGACTTCACGACTGATGAATGCACTGCACTGAACAATGTATGGACTTAACGATGTGCAGACTTGCCAAGACAAATGAGCGATGTACATACTTGTGCAAGCAAAGTCTGTATAGACTTAGTCAGCAGACTAGCTCGATGTACATACTTGCTCGTTGTTCAGACATCATGGACGATGTACAGACATGCAAAGAGAAAGGCTGTACAGACTTGATGAGCGATGCAAGGCAAAGGAATGTATATACTTCCAATGTATAGACTTGCCAACTGAGCGATGTATAGTCTTGAACATTGAAGCTCTATACAGACTTGATCAAGGCAAGGCAATCGAGTGTATAGACTTTCAATGTATAGACTTGCCAAAGGGTCGATGTACAGACGTGAACAAGGCAAAGTCTATACAGACTTTGAGGTTCACAATGTATGGACTTTGGCAACACAACGGCTGTACGGACTTCCACTCAACTGCGATGTATAGACTTGCCAAGGGAAACGACGGTAAAGCTATCAGTGTATAGACTTTGAGTGCAACGTCGATAAAGCTACCGATGTATAGACTTGCAAGTCGAACTGGTGGCTGTACAGACTTCACCTCGAGCTTCTACAGTGCAGTGTATAGGCTTAGAATCATATGAACATGGCGCTATACAGACTTTGAGTGAGAGTCCAATGTGCAGACTTGCCACCGACCAATGTATTGACTTGATGGTTGTGAGACGATGGCCAAGACAATGCACAGACGGATGTATAGACTTAAGATGAGTGCATGAACAGTCGGATGTACATACTTCACTTGAAATAGTCCGATGTACAGACTTGGGCTGAATGCATGAACAAGCCGTTGTACAGACTTGTAAAGTTTGAAGACCAATGTAATGTATAGACTTACATGAGACGCTCAATGAGATGCTCAGTGTTTAGACTTATGATGTGCATACTTTGACTCAAATGTGCATATGAGACGCTGAACAAGACGATGCACAATGTATAGACATTAAGTGCAATGCAGAGGGCTGTACAAACTTGGATGAATGAACAAGCATGAATGTATAGACTTTGAAAGACACTGCATGAACAATCCAATGTACAGACTTCCAAATGAAGTGATGAACGACACAATGTATAGACTTGGCCCCTTGACGAATGTACAGACTTGGCTTCGTGCTTGCTACAGGACAATGTCTAGACTTGATGCAACTTCAAAGCACAATGTGCAGACTTTAGCAATGTAACGTAATGTACACACTTCATGAGACGATGGATGTACACACTTCAGCTACGCAAGCTACAGTGAATGTATGGACTTTATGAAGACGATGTATGAGACGCGAACTCTGTACAGACTTGGTGTTGCGACACTAGGCAATGTACAGACTTAGAATGCCTGCAGTCTATGCAATGTATAGACTTGGTGACTCGCGTGCTGTGCATTGTGCAGACTTGAAGTCTTGCAAGCTGTGCGGTGTTTAGACTTGAAGTTGTTGCAGCTATGCAATGTGTAGACTTCCACAAGCAGGGAGATGCAGCAGATAAAAAGACTAAACATGCTTTATGCAGCAGATAAAATGACTGAACATCAAATGTAATGACTCACAGTGTAAGCTGATAAAATGACTGAACATCTGAAAGACTGAACATATGAATGACTGCTAAACTGAATCAACAAGGTCTTTCATGCACACATGCATATGGTGACTTATAGTGTTTGTTATCATCAAAACCAATCATCAAGACCACAGAGGCACAACACTTACCTCTCTTGAAGAATTTGAGCTCAGGTGCTTGGGGATTGAAGTCAACCGTTGTAGCTCCCCATACTCCTTTTTAGCTATCTTAGGTCTGGTGTAGACCATCTCTCCCATGGTACTAGCTTCAAAGGTCCTCTTCATGGTGTTCTAGGAGTTTTTGATGGAATTTCGGGGCTTATAGCAGAGAATTGGTGTAAGCTGTGATTTTGGGCCTTGTTCCTTCTTATAGAAGTTTATTTTTGATGTTGGTGCATTAGGATAGAGGTTAGGTAGCCTTATCCTAAGTTAGATTAGGTTCTAGTGCAGATTAAGGCTTCTTTACCCCGAGTTTGGACTCTCACGGAGAGTCCCGCTCGGATTACACAGTTTTCTGCACTAGCGGTCTATCGTAAGACCGCTATAGTCCTCAGGCAGTTCATCATTGGACCAGTTTTTTCCTTTCTCCACCGCTTGTCTCTATTCTTCTGACGGTCATTGGTTTGGCCATTTTCCAGACTATGGCGGTCTTAAATTAGACCGTTTGTCAGGTTTTTCCAGATTTTGGTTAAACTCGTTCCCCCTCGGTTGTCAGTCCTATTCTCTCTCTGTCCCTCTCACTCGTACCCTCTGTCTGTCATTTCAAGCATTCACATTCATCTACATTCACATCTTAAAAATAAAAATAAAAATAAAAATAAAAACACCAAAAAGATTTTCATTCCA
The DNA here is from genome assembly GCA_022559845.1 of Amorphophallus konjac. Taxonomy (NCBI): domain Eukaryota; kingdom Viridiplantae; phylum Streptophyta; class Magnoliopsida; order Alismatales; family Araceae; genus Amorphophallus; species Amorphophallus konjac. The sequence continues at coordinate 153,470,511 of CM040128.1, forward strand.
CTAACCAAAAGTCATGTACATGTGTGCATCAAAAGAAAGAAGAAAAGTACAAGTCACGCTCCGACGGGTCCCTCTCCTGGACCCCCATTGTCGCCGGTACCCTCGTGTTTCTTTGTCGGTGGGGCCATGGAGATACTCCCCTCCTCTCGCTGTCGTCGTCTCCTATCCCCCTCCTCATTCCTCCGATGGTCGGAGGAGCCAGTCAAGAAGTCATAGAATGAGTCGCTCCGAGCACCGCTCTGGGACACGCTCCTCTCTGGTCCGCGGCCTATCCTCCGCACGGTCCTCTCCATCGTCCGCAGCTCGATCTTCATGTCATAGGCCTGACGCCGAGCCTCTCACGCCTCAGTCTGGTAGCGCTCTAAGTCTACTAGCCCCGCGCTCAATCACACCACCTCCTCACGGAGACGGGTCACCTCCGCTGCCTCTGCTCTCAACCTCTCGGTCTCCGCTCGGGCTCGCTCCGCCTCGGCCAGCGTTGTGCTCAGCTCTCTCGCCTGCATTAGTATTCATCATAGTAAAGCATAAGCATCATAAGCATTTAAAGTCTAAGGAACTCGGGTTGGTTTTGCTTACCCTCTCCGCGAGTGAAGCCTCGGCCTCCTCGGCCCGAGCTACCGCCCGAGCAAAGTCTGCATCTCACTCAGCCCTGCCTCCTGTAGACACGCCATTCCTGACGTCTCCTGAGAAAGTTTCATATTACTATACAACGCCCCGCGACGGCTGACGCGTTTTGAATCACTTGAGTGCTTCCTTTTCTTGAGTCTTCTTCCGCCCTTTTCGGCATCCGGAATCGTCTCGTCACGGCATTCGGGCAACATCAACACCAGTCGAACGCATCGGGAGGTTCCGGAATCAAGAAGGGGGTCTACCGGGCGACCGCCGACGCCTGATCCAAGGACCCGGGTGGGTCTTAATGGGGGCGTCCAGGCCCCTGGACGCCCCCATTCTTTTCTCTTATTTTATTCTTTTCTCAGGGCCCAAAACCAAATAAAAAAATATAAAAAAATATATATATATAAATTAATGGAGGCGTCCAGGCCCCTGGACGCCTCCATAAAAAACAAAAATAATAAAAAATGTTTGTAAAATGCCAGTTGGCATAAAATAAAACAAAACATAAATAAAAATATACATTAATGGAGGCGTCCAGGCCCCTGGACGCCTCCATAAAAACAAATCTAAAAAAATCAAAATGCCAGCCCTGGCATAAAAGACAAAAAATAATATATATATATATATATTGGAGGCGTCCATGCCCCTGGACGCCTCCATAAAAACCCTCACGGGCGCCGGCCACCGAACGACGGTTTGTCGTGTGTGAAAAAATCCAAAATATAGAGACGTCCGGTCAGCTAGACGCGCCCATTTCTGAATCACGAGGCGCCGCTCACAAAACCACGCGTTGTGCCGAACCGCGTGCGGCCGTCGTCGGTTTTCGGTGGACCTGCTTGAGGCGTCCGGGACCCTGGACGCCTCCACAAAAGTATTCCAAAAAAATCAATAAAATAGCATAAAATATTATTTCGGCCCTGATGGAGGTGTCCAGGGTCCTGGACGCCTCTACCTTCCGGAGCTCTATAAATAGAGGCCCACCCCCTCAGTTCTAGGGGAGCTAAGCAGTGATCCGATAGGCTGCCGGAGCCCAGAGGCTACGGAGTCATTTTTCTAACCCGTGGGGTCTTTTGTAGGTGGAGGTTCTGCCGGCTTCTCGGGTGCCCACGCTCGCGAGAGGAAGGTCGTCTTCATCCACCGCGCTTCTACGTCGTCCCCACGCTGCCGGAGCTCCGCCGAATTTCACCACCGGCACATCCAATAAGCCAGCTCTTTCCTTTTCTTCGTAGTTCTTTTGCATTCATCATCTCGCATCCATCATCTCATTTTCCTCCTACTCGAGTCCGAGAGGGGTTTAAAAGATAACACCAACCAGGTGTGTGTCTTCCCGTTATTTCGTCATTTTTATTGCAAGGATATGAATACTACACATTCATCTTTCTAAGCCACTTGTCATTTGTTTGTCGTTGTTTTGCAAGGGTAGCCGAGGAAAGCCCTCTCCGTCGGCCGGCCGGAAGGAGAGGAAGAAGCAACCCGCCATCTCCCGCTCTTGAGGTAGGCGCGATCACTTTCTTATTTTGGGGTCTTTCGGCCCCTGGCGATCACATCTTTTCATCGAGGCCGCGGCGAGTCACTTCCCCAATGGCCGTTTAAATTTCTGTTCTCATATTCTCTTTATATCCTGTTATATTTCGTTCATATCATCGAGGCCGCGGCGAGTCACTTCCCCAATGGCCGTTTAAATTTCCGTTCTTACATTCTCTCTATATTCTGTTATATTCTGCTCATATCATCGAGGCCGCGGCGAGTCACTTCCCCAATGGCCGTTTAAATTTCCGTTCTTATACTCTCTCTATATTCTGTTATATTCTGCTCATATTCTCGAGGCCACGGCGAGTCACTTCCCCAATGGCCGTTTAAATCTCTGTTCTTATATTCTCTTTTATATTCTGCTATATTCTGCTCATATTCTCGAGGCCGCGGCGAGTCACTTCCCCAATGGTCATTTCAATTCTTGTTATTTAATTTCTGCACCATTCCCGTCCCCCCGAGGTCGCGGCGAGTCACTTCCCGCTATGGCCATTTGAACCCCATATCTTGCTATATTATACTTGTCCCGCTCGCCCCGCCGGAGCAATCTCCCGTGGTGGCCCCTTCTCTCTCTTCTCTCATCTCTGTGTTGCAGCAAACAGCAAAACAAACAAAAAGAGGAGCCCGCGCGCTCTCCGCATCCTCTTCCCCGCTCCATCGAACTCCGAACCGCGTGACGTCGCTCACAGATTGGCGATCACGGTGGGACGTCTACTGCTTCCTCTCGGTTACCCTTGCAAGTTCGGCACCATCCGTGCCTCTCCACCTTGGCGCCCGCGCGCGCCCCCGTTGTGCTCACGGCAGCACCGTCAGTTCTGATTGGTTCTTTGTTTATTATATGTTTGTTATTTCTGTTGTTTTCCCACTCCATATATCTGTCAGCATTCCATTGCATACATCCATTCCTCTTTTCTATCCTTTTTTCATTTTTTTTTTAGGATCACCCTTTCCCGGTGAAGGAAGGACTCTCCGTTTGGGAATTCCTCTCAACGGACTAGAATCTCCTACACTGGGACCTCCGTAAGTCCCCGACATCGAAGAATCTCCTCTTCGTTCACTGGGCTGGTTGTACCATTGAAGTTCCCCGGAGTTAGTCATTTTATTCGTGGTGAGACGAGAGACCCTAGCTGACACGGCGGTGAAACAAAAAAAATAAACAAGGGTCCCCACTTTGTGTGAACTTTGGATCTCGCTAAAAATAAAAAAAAATCATCAAAATCAAAATAAAAAAAGGGCGTAAAGGCATCCACTTGTTTGATAATCTCTGCTTCCTACTTGCTAGTGTATGTTTTTGCGTTCTGGGAGAACTGTGAGCATGTCTCACGAGTCTTCTGAGGAGAACCACCATAGCCGTGGTTTGACAGCCGACCCGCGAGTCTATGCTATGGACTCGGGTCCTTCTCATGACCCCTCGCATGAGGTGCAGGTTATTGCCGGGGACACGTCCCCGTCACAGGATATCACTTCCTTACTGGGCGTCCTCGCCAACACGGAGCTTACCTCTGAACAGCTCCGGGCCTTCCAGGCCATTCTAAAGGGGAAATCTGTTTCCCCCATGCCCCAGGAGTCAACTCCGGCTATCGCACCTCTCCACAAGTCCGTGCAGGCCATTCCATCTCCTTCATTGGCGCAAGCCATCCAGTCTCCCTCGCTTCAAGGACAAGCGAGCCAACAACCTCCCTCATTCCAATTCCCGTCACAATCTCAAACTCCCAGTGTTCCTCACACACCGTTTCAGCCAGGGCCAACTGTCGGTGGTCCGACAGTTCCCTCTCATTCCGGGTTTCCCCCTCAAGTCTCCGGGAGACAGTTTCTCCCCCAATGGCAAGTGCCACCTTCACCCCCAGAGGAGCTCGCCCAATCGCTCCTCAATAGGTTCAATCGCATGGACGAGCAGTTTCAAAATCTGAGAAGAATGGTGGACGTGAAAGCCACCCCGGAGGTTGCTTTGCCAATCCTCCCCGTCATTCATCTTCCTCCCTCCGAAATGCCCACGTACCGCAGATACAATGGTACCGGCAACCCCTTCATTCACCTCAAGGACTTCATGTATGAGTCCTCCTATTGGCAAAACGATCAGAGGTCCCTGGCATACCTCTTTCGGAGATCATTGGATGGTCCCGCGCTTGAGTGGTTCTATTCTCTGGAGCCCCGCGAGGCCGAGAATTTTGAAATAGTGCAGAGAAGGTTCTTGCAGAAATATAGGGATAGGGTCGGTCCCTCACTCTCCATTACCGACCTAGTGGCCGAAAAGATGAAACCCGACGAGGATTTTGTCCGATATGCTGATAGATGGAGGTCTCTGGCGGAAAGAATAAGGGATACCCTCTCCGAGCCCGAACAAGTGAAAATGATTGTGTCTAATGCAACCCCGCAGTTCAGACACGTCCTCGCCATGAATAAACTTACTACAATGGAGGAACTCTATGAAAGGGCCCGATACATCCAAACCCAGCTAAAAGACTCCCCCATCATGAACATGTTTGAGTCGCCGAAGCCCAAAGTGGTCAGAAAGACAGGCGCTGGTGTCCCGGGCGGAGCCACAGAAGGGGTCGTGACAAATGAGCAAGTCAGTGCGGTCAACAATGCCAACTATGCAGTCAACCCAAGGCCTCAACAAATGCCCCGACTACCCCTTCAATCAGGTCCTTTCCCTCTCCGTCCTCCACCCCAAAATAATCCACCCCAGGATAATATGCCTCCATTACGCCAACCCCAGCAACAACAACCACAACCTCAGCAACAACAACCACCGCTTCAGTACAACCAAGTTCCACCCCCGGGGAACTATGGTCCCCAACAGCAACAAAGGAGGCCGCTCGGTCCTAAGAGAGCCTACTATCCACCATTGCCAGAAACCTTAGCAGATATTTTTAATGCCCTCATGGCATCAAACCAACTCGCCCTACCCAGAGAAAGGCCCGCGTGGCCCCCCAATGTTGATACCTCCAAATACTGCGTCTACCACAGGCAGCCGGGACACACAGTGGATTACTGCTTCCATTTCAAAGATTACATCCATGATATGAATGATGAACATCAAATAGATTGGGATGAGATGAGACGGTACGTCGCGGCTCTCAAGGCTAGGAGACCTCCTCAGAGGCCACAGCAGCAGTTACAACAGCAGCAGCAACCACAACAACAACAACAGCCTCAGCAGGCCCCACAACAACAGCCCGACATGGGCATAATCCAGAATCCACTACCGGAGCACCAACAGCCCAATCATCAGGTTAACCCCATCTCCTCCTTTCCGGAAGTCGGGAGAGAGCAGGTGTGGCACCAGGAAAGTACCTCCATTCTTTATACCTCCAACCCTATCGTCATGCAACCCCCTCACCTTGCCCGGGTAGCACCTCTCTCTCATCAACCCGCATCGGTATCGCCTTCACCATTTCCACTACCATTACGCCCTCTCATCCGCACCCCGACCTCCTATCAACCGACACTTTCTACTACGCCTTCACACCCTCTCACCTTCTCCCACTCCCCCACTTTACCATCCACCTCTACCACATTTACCCCTACGCCTTCTAAACCCCTTATCATCCGTCCACCATACATAACCCCGTCTTTCTCCACCACATCACCACTAATGCCTTCAAAACCACTCATCACCCACCATCCACCTCAAAACCTTTACCCGTTTCAAACCTTACCTCCACCTCCACCTTCCAAACCCCTTATCCTTCATAATCCGCGCGATATCCCCTCTACCTCCGCCATGCCTCCACCTAACAAACCCCTCATCAGAATCCCTGCTCCCGTCATCACCCCTGCTTCATCAACCATTCCTCCACTACTACCCCTCAAACCCCTGTTAAAACCCACTGCTACCCCCACAGAGGTACAAAAGCCGCAGGCAATGGTGCTCCGGAGTGAAAGGATTTTCCACAGGGTTTTCCCCCACAACAGTCAGAATCCCGAGCAATCTCAGCCAGAGAAGGATGATGCAGAACAACCAGAAAGAGCTATCCCTGGAACACAGTATGATCTACTGAAACACTTGGACAAGACGCCTGCCCGGATCTCCATCCTAGAGCTACTTCAAAGATCCACATCCCACCAGGCGGCCTTGATGGAATATCTTCAAAAGGTCATGGTTAATGAAGACCTCCCCGTGGAGAAGATTTCGACTGTCCTGACCCCAACAGACACACAACCGGCCATCATGTTCCACAACTACGAGCTCGCTCCCAAGGAAGCTCGGAAATATGCATTGTGCATTTCAATAAAAATTAATGGGGTATCCATAAACCCGTGTCTTGTGGACACGGGTGCATCCATAAATGTGATCTCCATGAGCACTCTTCAGTTGTGTGGGGTCAACGAGGAACAAATAAGACCTTCCTCGATCACGGTCACGGCTTATGACAATAGCAAAAGGCCGCCGCAGGGGATGATTATTCTGAAGAGAGAACTAGGCCACATGTCAATTCCCACGGAATTCCATGTCCTCGACATGGACCCCACATTCAAGGCTATACTGGGTCGCCCTTACATCGAAGCCATGGACGCTGTGCCTTCCACCAACCATCAGTGCATGAAGTTTCCTTACAATGGGAGAATTATTAAAGTGGTCAGTACACCGGTCCTTCACATAGTGGATGCTATCAACACCTCTCTGCCCTCCGTTTGGCCATCTCATCGGCCCATATTATCACTGTTGGACGTGCGTGATCCATCTCACATTCCACTAGCACCAAAGGAGCCGGTCAGGGCAACTGCAACATCATGTCTCCCTTTTCACTCCAAAGGTTGGGAGATTATGAGGAACATCGGCTATCAACAAGGAAAGGGTCTGGGCGCACAGTCACAGGGTATGCTCAAACCGCCAAAGGAAATTAGGCCGAATCGCAGGTTTGGCCTAGGCTTCAAAGGACCGTTCAAGGCAGATTGGAAGCCCCTCACGTGGACTCTATCAAACCACTTCAACAGAGGACCCGTTGTTCAGATGGGAGATCACCCACGAGAAGCACATGGGGGATCACATGCTGTATATTTGGCTGAAAAATGTCCGAGGATCACCAAAAGAGGCAAGATCAAAGATCCGGAATGCGAGTGGGACAAATGGTTCGACATACGGGACATTTCCGTTGCATTGGAAAGGATGTTCTCGTCTCCACCGCTTGAAGGACCACCACTGATCTCCGAAATACCAGAGAATATTACCACTCTTGCCAAGGTTCCAAACTATCCTTGTCCTCGCCAGAAGGACTCTGTCATCGACGGATCTTCGTCCGTCCTCAACATTACCATCGACGGCTCATTAGCCGCCATCCTCTCCATCCACTCGTCTCAGCCTTTGCTGATATCTTCTTCCTGGGCCAGACAATTGTCTGATGATCTTCCCAGGTCCCCTTCTTTGCTTACATACCTACGCGGGCTTTTCAACCCGCGTCAGGTCTTCAACCATGATCTGCTCTATGAGCCTCACAATCCTCTAGCCATAACCCCTTTTCTCTCTCCTCCAATCTCTTTTCACTGCTTTGTCATTAAAAATGAAAACGAAAAAAAAACGTCAATTTTCAAACTCCCCAACAACACATCTTCATTGAGGAAACCTCCTACATCTCCCACGGGTGCGTACCGCCTTGCAGACCACCCGTCCGAGGTCCGATGAGCGACCTTTTCTACCCCTCCTCTGAGGGGTCTTCTCCTGTACATTCTACACCATCCTCTTCGTCTTCCTCTTCTTCTGTAAATATTGTCAATCAATCTAGGAATGATAGGCCAAGGGTAGTACCTAGGAAGAAATCCAAGGGTAGGCAGATCCCTCGTCGATTCCTTCTGGATTTGGCCGCCAGGTGTCAGGCCCTTCTTGCCATCCCCCAGTTGTTAGAAAATCCCATCCAGCTACCCGAAATAGAATGTGAGGGCGACTGTGCATCTGATGAAGGGTATGGAGTCTACGAGATCACGAATGAAGAATGCCCCACTGAAGATGAGGGTGAAGAATATGAGGATGCGGCGGGCGCATACGCTAGCGGAATGAGGAGATTCGACGAGCCGTCAACCGCCGTAGAAGAATCCACCAAAGAAGTCAACTTGGGGACTGAGGAAGATCCTAGGATCATCCTCATAAGTGACAACCTACCACCCTCTGAAGAAGAGACATTAATTGAGGTTCTCAAGGAATATAAGGACACGTTTGCATGGAGCTACGAGGATATGCCGGGTTTGGATTCAACCTTGGTCGAACACCGTTTAACCCTAAAACCAGGGTCCATCTCGGTAAAACAAAGGTTAAGGTGTTTCCACCCTCAGATGGCTTTAAAAATGAAAGAAGAGGTCGATAAGCTCCACAAAGCCAGGTTCATTAGAGTTGTTCTTTATCCTCAATGGGTGGCGAACATTGTCCCGGTCATGAAGAAAGATGGGAAAGTCAGGATTTGCATTGACTTCCGGGACCTTAACCGCGCGTGTCCAAAGGATGATTTTCCCTTGCCTCACATTGATGTGTTGATTGATAACACGGCAGGTTATGAAACCCTCTCATTCATGGATGGATTTTCGGGATACAATCAAATTCGTTTGGCAGAAGAGGATCAGGAAAAGACGTCATTCACTACCCCTTGGGGAACATATTGTTACGTGATCATGCCGTTTGGGTTAAAGAATGCTGGAGCTACTTACCAAAGAGCGATGATGGCCATATTTCATGACATGATGCACATATATCTGGAAGTGTATGTGGATGACTTATTGGTGAAATCAAGGACCAGGATGGAACATCCAGAAGTTTTGGCTAAGGTCTTGCAAAGGTCAAGAGAATTCCAATTGAAAATGAACCCGAAAAAGTGTGTGTTTGGTGTGTCGTCGGGTAAATTGCTGGGGTTCATTGTGAGTAAAAGAGGGATCGAGATAGATCCCGACAAAGCCAAGGCTATCAGGGATATGCCGCCTCCCAAGAATTTGAGGGAAGTCCGAGGTTTAATCGGCAGGCTGTAGTTTATTCGTCGGTTTGTGTCTCAACATTCACAAAGGTGTAGACCTCTCTACGAGTTGACCAAGCCAGGAGTAGAATTCCACTGGAATTCTAAATGTCAGAAAGCTTTTGAAGGGTTGAAGGAATATCTGGCTAGTCCACCCGTTCTCATTCCACCCAAACCAGAAAAACCTCTGATCCTTTACGTCTCAGTCTTGGATGACTCCGTGGGAGCCGTCCTCGCACAAGCTGATGAAGAAGGCAAGGAACGGGCAACCTATTACTTGTCTAAACTTCTCAATCCCTGTGAGCAGAAGTACACCGTCATGGAGAAAACCTGTGCTGCCCTCGTTTGGGTGGTGCAGAAATTGAAGCACTACTTCTTGGCTCACGAAGTCCACTTGATTGCTCGAATGAATCCTATCAAATTCCTTCTGGAGAAAGCCGTCCTTATGGATAGGCTAGCACGCTGGCAAAGTTTTCTCTCTCAGTTCGACATCACCTACATCCAGCAAAAGGCGATTAAAGGTTATGCCATAGCCGAGCATCTCGCTCACCATCCTCTTCCCAAGTTCGATCCTGTCCAATCAGAGTTTCCAGATGAGGAACTAATGTCCATCAACCAATCAGATGAGCCAATGTGGACGCTATATTTTGATGGAGCTCTGAATTCTCAAGGGAGAGGAATCGGCATCGCCCTCCTGTCGCCGGAAGGCCTCACATTCCCATTGGCATACCAGCTCAAATTTCCAGTCACCAACAATATAGCCGAATATGAAGCTCTTCTAGCTGGCCTAGGACTCGCTCATTCTTTTCGTATCACTGAGTTGCGAGTCGTAGGTGATAGTCAACTCATCCTTCGCCAGGTACTCACTAAGTATCGCACTCGCGATCCCAAACTCAAGCCATACCAAGAACTCACTGCTGCCTTTGCCAAACTGTTCACAAAACTGATCTTTGTTCATATCCCTCGTCATCAGAATATTCTCGCCGATGCCCTCGCCTCATTGGCATCATCCATAAGGTTCCCTCTAGGAAGATGGTTTAAGTCCATTTCCATCTACA